>CM059190.1:12061937-12425987 GCA_030323885.1 Branchipolynoe longqiensis
CGCCACCATGGGTAATTTGCGCGCGAACAAGGTGTCGGTACGATGGCGCCCATTGGGTTCAGATCCCCTAGCTTTCTTCATGGTGGCCCTCCTCCGTGCGCAATTTGCGCGCGAACAGGGTGTCGGTACGGTGCCGCCCCCCCCCTGGGTTCGCATCCCGTAATTTGCGCCCGACCAAGGTCTCGGTACAGTGGCGCCCCCCCCCTGGGTTCAAATCCCGTACCATTCCCTACCGGAATTCTCGCGAACCCCCGTCCCGCGAGACTCGTGACGTCATCCACGCCTTTCCTCAAAACCCCACCAGCCATGAGACTTTCACTTCCACCTAGGCAGTCACACGAGCAGCTCGCCTCCGACTCAGCCCTCCACTACTCAGCCCCCGGGCTTGCTCTCCAAACCAGCCCTGCCGCACTGCCGCAGCAACACCCAGCCCCACGGGCTCGTTCTACAGACGACCACCAACAACCCAGCGACACGATGCCACGCGCAAATAAACGCACACGCCGAGACACGGAGGAAACCATCATAGGCGACGCCACCCCGGCCACCTCCCCCGACACCGTCACACCACGCACCCGGGGCCGGCCACGCACGGCGCCGGCCACGGTGCCACCCGCCCCACCCGCCGCGCCCGCGCAGGCACCGGCCGCCGCCCCACAGGCCCGGCCCCCCCTCCCCACCCTCGGCAACCCACCGACGAGCACGCCACACTACATGGAGAAAACCCGGCCCACCAACAAGCACAAGAATCCTCAAGGCAAGTGGCCCTGCTCCAAAAATCATTCGCGGACACCCTCGCCCAACAGGCCGAGGTTAACAAGGCGATATTAGAAAAAATGACAGCCCTGGAGATGTCCAACAAAAAGAGGAAACGATCCTATAGCAGAGAACCCTCGGCAACATCGTCCAGATCATCCCCGACAAGACGCCCCGCGGCCCACCACCGAAACGCCCGCGGGCGCAATGATCCATCCTCCTCCCCCGACACTGGTCGCACGTGGCGCCCTACCTCCGCCACGCGCGAAAAGAATACCAAACGCAACCGCGACGGGAAGGACTGGGGCCGTAACAGAGACCCCCGATATAGGAGACGCTCCCCTTCATCGGAAGACGATAATAGACATCGCCACGTCATAGACGAGATACTACATCAAGGAGGCGCATACGGAAAACACTGCAGAGGTAGGAAGCCCATTCTCCCTCATACTTACGTGATAAGGGGGGACCTTAAAGGGAAAGTGGCACAAGGAGAGAGCACGTGGTATGAATACCTAGCCGCCCTCCACAGGATGGCTAAGGACACATCTGTACCACCCAGCTGGGCTGAGCCACTGGCAGAACACGTCGAGCACCTGGTCCAGATGGCAGGTGAATCGGAGTGGGAGACATGCCTGGCATGGTCTGAACGCATCTTCAACATGATAGACGATGGCAGGCTCCCACGAGCATGGAAGGACCCAACAGCAATTAAGGACGCGCAACGAGACGCCTGCCTTACGAGCACCAGAAGTCTACACGCGCAAAAACGACTCACCTCTGGCAGGCGGGCGCAAAGATCACCTTACCACCGGCCGGACGACGAATACAACACGAGACCAGACCCCGCACCCACCACCCCTTACCAACAGTACAAACGCCCGGAATTCAATTACGAAACTGACGGGCGCCCATGCCACAGGTGGAACACAGGGCAAGAATGCGGATTCACGGCCTCCCACGGAACAGGCAATGAGAGGTTTGCCCACCTGTGCGCCTGGTGCGCAAATAAGTACAAACGCGCCAACCCGCATAAAGAACTTGAATGTAATAATAAAAAGAGGCAGCTGGAGAAACGACAGACCACCGCACCAACAGACACCAACCAAGACAGGTCGGATTTTTGCTAAACGGTCCCCCTGGGACCGTTAAGACCCAACCGACACCTCCCCACGACACAACTCCCAACCAGAACGGAGACACATCAACAGAAGGCGCCCCAAAAGGAAAACCCCATCAACCACGCAACTCACACTATGATGATAGCCAACGCATCCTGGCCGCCCCAACGGACACCACCCCCAACCGCGCGACCACGCCACAGGCGCCCCCTCCCAGAACCGCCAAAGGCCCCACAAGTACCATTACGCAACATCACGCATCCGACCCCCGCCGTGCCGGCGGCGCCGCCTCGGCCCCGGCAGGACCGCCCGGGGACATTAACGACACCGACAAAAACAACCACAGTACTGACGAACCCTCAAAAGGTGCCGACATGGAAAAAGCACCAACCGGAAATACCAACGACAAATCACTCACCGCAGCAGCCCAGCACAACGAGGCCTGTGATCCAACCAACCCCGCCTCAGAAGACGTAGCACCAGTCCAACATTTAAATAACCTATCAGCTACAGGCACTGACACCACCGACCACACGACAGCCAGCAGACTGGAGCCCTCAACCCAACCGCCAGACGCCTCAGCAACACGCGACAACAGACACACACCCCTAGCGACGGTTGATACCACCGATCGCCCCGCCACGCCCGTGCCACCTATCCCAGACACCGCAGGCCGGCGCTCGCCCCCACAGATGGGCGATGCAGACACCACACCACCCAGCAGCACCGAGACACACAGCATCCTCATCCGCCGCGCACGTCGATTTACACCCGACGGGAACCACCAACCCCACGGCCCGCCCGTCCAATGCACTGATCACCACGGCAGCCACAGGATAGGGCGCATCCGCCCTAACCCCACCCCCATCATAATCGCGCACGGAGGCACCGACAGAGCCAACACCAACGAGCGGGACGACGACTTGCTCCGACGCACCCAACAAGCACAGGCGGCAGAGGACATCGACCAGATCATCGCAGATGACGACTCCGAGCCGGCGCCGCCATATGACCCCCCCCACACTCCAATAACGTACCGAACAACCCTCATGAGGATCTGGCCGACGGCAGTCCCTGAAGTATGGAGCAACAAAACATACCTGCTGATATACAACCGGGTACGCGCAACGGGCCTCCCCAACCACATATCGGCCAGAGTCCCCGTACCCTCGGCCCTCAACATACCCATGTGGCGGAAGCACCTAACAGGCTATCACGACTCACAGCTCGTCGACTTCTTGGAATTCGGCTGGCCGACTGACTATACGGCCAACGACCCACCACTACCAGCCGTCGCCAACCACGCGGAGGACCCTGACCACTTCCGGTGGATACGCAGATATGTCCAAAAGGAGGCGGCCCATGGCGCCCTACTTGGACCCTTCACCGCAGCCCCATTCACCCCATGGGCACAGACCAGCCCCGTCATGACCCGCCCAAAGAAAAATACTGACGAGCGGCGGGTCATCGTCGATTTAAGCTAACCCAGAGGGGCCAGTGTCAACGCGGGGATACGGAAGGGGCACTTCCAGGGCAGGCCAACGACATACACTCTTCCCGGCATCTCGGACCTGGCTGGCGAGGTGACTAGGCTCGGCCAGGACTGCTACCTCTGGTCAGCAGACCTGGCCCGAGCCTACAGACAGTTGCGCACCGGCCCCCTCTCCGTCCCCCTCCTCGGGATCACCGTCGACTCCAAGACCTACTTTGACGTAGCCCCAGCCTTCGGGTGCAGAACCTCCTCGATGGCATGCGCACGCACCACCAACGCAGTCGTTTACCTCCTCCGCCGCAAGGGTCACCACGTCCTCTGCTACCTAGATGACTTCGTCGGAGCAGCGCCCACCAAGACAAAGGCTGATGCCGCATACACCGACATGATACGCATAATGGCGATCCTGGGACTGTCTCTCTCCCCCACAAAATGCACCCCTCCAACCCACAGACTAGAGTGGCTCGGATACGAGGTATGCACCCAACAAATGACGGTTCGCATACCTGATGATAAGCTCGCCGACATAGTCTCCGAGTGTAGCCAATTTGCTGCCGGGACCAAGATCACCAGGACCACCCTACAGAGAATAGTCGGCCGCCTCCAATACGTCGCAAAATGCGTCGCCCCAGCCCGCCGATTCATGAACAGAATTCTGTCGACCCTTCGAGACACCCCCCGCACAGGAAAGCACCGCGTAACAACCGACCTCATACGGGACCTCCTCTGGTTCTCCGACTACGCCAGAACCACCAACGGCATAGTCCTACTAAATCCCGACAACAAAGGAGTCTGGGTAATAGAATGCGACTCATCCCTGAGGGCTGGCGGAGCCCACTCTGAGACAGCCTACTACACCGAGGCATATCGACCAGAATACCTCGCCGTGGGACACCATATAAACCGCCTCGAAGCCGTCAACCTGATCGTCGCCCTACACGCCCTCGCGCCCCAGAGACCGCACGACTACACGATACGCGTGAACACCGACAACCAGACCTCCCAGTCGGTACTCACAACGGGAGCCGGAAAAGACCCCGTCCTCTGCGCCTGCGCCAGAGAGTTATGGCGGTTCGCGGCACTGCATTCCACAAACATTGAAGTAGTACACAAACCCGGGAAGGAACTTATTCTCGCAGATGCACTCAGCCGCGCGCCATTCGACGACCTCGCCGGAGAGAGGGCCCATACCATCTGCCAGCGACTCGGCCTCACGCGAGTACGCACCCGCCACTGCACCACTGTCATCCCCGCCACCATCTAGACCTGGGGATAGTAATATTTGCTTTCTATCCCCAGGTCCCCCGACAGACGACGACGCACGGATCACAGCCCTGTTCACCGCCGGTCTCGCGGCCGGGACGTGGAAAAACAAGGCCCGACAGGTGGCGCGGTACATCCAGCACTCCCGCGACCTACGATACGACCCCACTCGCCCCTCACAATACCATGTGATGGCCTTCATCGCAGCCCTGAATGAGGCCCTCAGGTCACCATCAGCCGTCCTCAACTATATCAGCGGGGCCAGAACCTGGGTCCGCCTCGTGGGGGGACTCACCGCCGCTTTCGATACATACCCTGTCTCCCTCGTGAAGCGGGGGGTAGCCCGCTCATCACACCATACTCCCAAGCAGGCTCCACCCATCACCCCTCCCATGCTCGAGGACGTCGTCACCTACTTCCGGTCGGCGGGCCCCAGCGGCCGTGACCTCACGGCTGCGGTTCTCCTGGGGTATGCTACCCTGCTCAGACAAGGCAACCTCCTGAGGACCGGACGTCCCGGCGACCCTGGCCACACCATCAGAGCCGACGACGTGGTCGACACAGGCCCCCTCTTGCTCATCCGAGTCCGCACGACTAAGACCACCGCAACCCCGGATCAGGCCTTCTCCATCACGGTCAGACCCACACTCAACTCCCGACTCTGCCCGTTCCGAGCCTGGCGGGCATACAGACGCTCTACTAACACCACGCCCCATGCTCCCGCCCTGCTCCTTCCCGACGGGCGACCCTTGACGGCCGTGGCCCTCACCGCCGCCCTCAGGACCGCTCTCCTGCACTTGCGCACCCCGGACCCGAACTCATACACCCTCCACAGCCTCCGTAGAGGTGGGGCCCAGGCTTCCGTTGAAGCAGGAACCACAATCGACCAGCTGCGGCGGCTCGGAAACTGGCGATCTGCCGCCGTCTTCACCTACGTACCCAGGACGGCCTTCTCCTCCTCGACTCGCCCCCTCCCAAATCCGGTTGAGGGGTCGACTCGAGTTACGGCATGATCCAACATTCATACCTACTGAACATTGACTCTTAGACCTGCATGCTCCATCATTGACTTTGATAAACTGATACTGTACATTGACTATTGTCCATCTGATACAACCTACTGGCCTACTGCCGCTATTGACTTCTTACTGTTCTGATACTTGCATTATCCTGACTATGTTACTACCTACTTCACATCATGCCCGTGAAGCCTTATTGCAACTTGATGACTACCGTGTTTGAATAAAACCCATTTCATAAGAGCTCCTTGTTCGCGTCGAATGACGGGTTGGAGAATGGATTGTGGTTTACGACTGTGCGGATTCAAGATTGTAATGTGTCCTTCAAGATGGATACAGGTTCAGAAGCGAACATTTTACCATTGGATGTGTACCGCAAACTGGTAAATGTCGTGCTGAATCCTTCTAAGTGCCATTTAGTGACGTACAACGGTGATCGAGTAATGCCAGCTGGGGAGGTGCATTTGGATGTCAAGGGGAGACGACTAAAGTTTCAAGTCACAGATGCGGGCAGTGCTATCCTAGGCAAAGAGGCTTGTGTTGCTTTAGGCCTAGTAGCTCGTGTTGATGTTATTCAAGACACCTCGGTTGTATCACAGGCACAACATATGGTAAATAATTTTTCTGATGTATTTGAGGGTTTAGGCCTTATAAAAGTGAATGCTACAATTCATGTGGATGTATCTGTACCTCCTGTAATTGATCCTCCATGTAGGATACCTATGGCCATTATGGTTGATGTAAAGAAGGAATTGGACCGCACATTAAATTTAGGTGTAATTGTTAAGGAGGAGGAACCAACCCCATGGGTCAGCTCTATTACGATTGTTAGAAAACCGGGCAAGATTAGAGTGTGTTTGGACCCCACCAAGTTAAATAAGGCTATCCTACGAGGCCCGTATCCTGTATGAACGGTAGAGGAAGTCATAGCTCAAATACACAGGGCTAAATTTTTCTCTGTTTTAGATGCAAATAGTGGGTACTGGCAGGTACAGCTCGATAATAGTAGTTCCAAACTTTATACATTTAATTCCCCATGGGTCGGTTCCGTTACACCAGGTTACCATTCGGTATTAAAACGGCAGGAGACATTTTCATTAAAGAAATGAATGATATGCGACATGACATTGAAGGAGTTCATGTGATATCAGATGATATATTGGTACATGGAAGAACTGTAATTGAACATAATAAGCGGTTAGAAGCGGTATTGTCCAGTGCCAGGGCGATGAATCTAAAGTTAAATCCACAAAAGTCAAAAATTTGCCAGACGAGTGTCAATTATGTAGGGCACTTGATTACTGCTGATGGGTTGAGGCCGAATGAAGAGCGAGTGCAGGCGATCGTAGACATGCCTGATCCTACTGACAAACCTGCTGTACAGCGATTCTTGGGGATGATTGGTTACGTCAGCAAATTCATAAGTAACATGGCACAAGTAACAAAACCATTATGAACAGTCATACAGAAAAATGTAGCCTGGCATTGGGACGAACTGCAGATAACGGCGTTTAAGACACTGAAACAGCTATTAAGAGATGCACCTATCCTCAGGTATTTTGATTGTAGAGAACAAATAGTATTGCAGGTCGATGCTTCCAAATATGGATTGGGGGCGACCATTTTCCAGGATGGTCGACCAGTTGCAATGGCTTCGAAAGCTTTGGATCAGTTACGCGGTTATAGAAAAAGAGCTTCTTGATATTTGCTTTGGTTGTAAACAATTTCACAAATATATATTCTGTAATAATATTATTGTGCAAACGGATCATGAGCCGTTAGAATCAATTATACTGAAACCTATCCATGAGCTCTCAGCTCACATGCAGCGTATGAGGATGAGGTTGCAGAATTATGATTTAACGGTGGTTTACACTAAGGGGTCAACCCTTTATTTTGCAGATACATTGTCAAGGGCACACACGTCTAGCATAGAGCCAAATGATCTTTTCGATCAAGATGTTTCGGTGGCAACCGTGGATATTGAGACGGATATGGTACAGCGAGTCATATCAGCAACCAAAGTGGACAAAACCCTGCAGGAGATAATTTGTTACGTTCTTGATGGTTGGCCCAGTAGTAACAAGATGGTATCACCAACGCTTAAGCCTTTCTACACTTACAATAGGGACATCACATCGTCTCACGGTTTGGTACTAAAGGGTACACAGATAGTTATTCCTAAATCGTTACAGGCAGATGTTTTGAATAAGCTCCATGAGTCCCATTTAGGGATCATTAAATGTAAGCAATTGGCGAGAGATACTGTTTTCTGGCCTGGCATGAAAACTCAAATTGAGGACAAAATTGCTAGATGTCAAACCTGTCAGAATTTTAGGAGTGCACCTCATAAAGAGCCTCTCATGAGTCACCCAGTAGTGGACATACCATTTTATAAAATAGGGGTGGACTTATGTCATGTTAATGATTTGAATTATTTGGTTGTGGTGGATTATTATACCAAGTTCCCAGAGGTTATTGAGATGCAGAACACCACTAGCAAAGCTGTAATAATTGCGCTAAAGCAGATATTTGCCAGGTATGGTATACCTAAGTATGTCGTTTCTGACAATGGGCCTCAATTCAAAAGTATTGAATATACCAATTTCTCTACCGGGTATGGCTTTGCACCTATATATACTAACCCGATGCACACCGAGAGCAATGGCCAGGTTGAGAGATATGTGCAAACTATAAAAAATATAGTAAAAAAGTCAGAACAGGATAATGGGGACATGTATCTAGGCCTGTTGAACTACTGAAACACTACATTGCAAGGCATAGGGGGTGTCTCCGGCTCAATTGCTGATGTCTTGCAGGTTGAGAACCCGCATACCTATGTTAGATGTTCATCTGAAACCGTGTGTACAATCTTCAAAATTGACGTTATTGAAACAAAATCAATTAAATCAGAAAGAATACTTTGATAGGAGAGCTGGAGCACCGTTGAACACGCTTAGGCCGGGGGATAACATTAGGTATAAGGATCACATGGGACAATGGAGGTCCGGTCAGATCGTTCATACTAATGCACCTGGACCCAGGGATTATGAAATCGTTAACAGTGGCCATAAAATTGTGCGCCGAAATAGAAAGTTCATGTATAAATGTCCCCCCGACAGTTCACATAACACGTCCAATAATAGGCCAGCTAGGGGTGACAACGGTGACCACAATGGTGATATGACAAATACATATAGAACACGTTACGGTAGACATGTTCGTCCACCGAACAGGTTGGGTTTTCTTTCATAACTTGGTTTTGACTTACTGTTACAATGTTGGGAGGTGCACCTTTGGGGTTCACATCGGTTCCAGTTGGAACACTGATGATTAACCGTTATGATGTTCGCGGATATGATTTTGATTTGTACTTGATGTATGTCAAACATATATCAATCAATCAATAGTTCCGTCCTCTAGTCGAGGGTTGGATGCAATGGTTCTCCACTTGTCCCGATGTTGTGCTGTTCTGATAGACTGTGAATAATTCAAGCCTGTCCACTGTGAAATATTTGTAAACCATGATGTTCTTGGTCTCCCTCTCCCTCTGCTGCCATTCACCTTCCCTTCCAACAATGTACGGTATATTGAACTCTGACGAATGATGTGGCCAAAATAAATAAGTTTCTTTGTCTGTATAGTGGCAAACAAGCTTTTCTTATTTTTAATTTTTCTGAGAACTTCTTTGTTGGTGATCTTCTTTGTCCATGATATTTTCATCATCCTTCGATAAGTCCACATCTCAAATGCTGCTAAACGTTTGTACATTTTCTTAGAGATTGTCCATGTCTCTGCCCCATACATTAGAGTAGACCACACATAACACTGAAGAATACGCTTCCTTGTTTGTATTAATATCTTACTTGATGTTAACACTATACATATATATATCATATTATTTAAGGAATGCCGCATGGAATGAGTACACTGGAATGAGTACACTGAGTACACTGATGTTAGCCATCAGAAAGGGGGGAGGAAGTGTTGTGTTAGATTAAGTATATATTACATTTAAGACAGGCTTTTCTTTGTTAAATTGATTAATTAGAGATGTGTGGTAACGTGTGTTACGCTAAATATTTCCATGGAAATGAGATGTTATGTATCTGTGTCATAGGTAACCGTGACGTCATGTACGGGGCATGCTGTGTAAGACGTATGTAAATAAACAGTTCCATCACGCTACTCAAGGTGTTCAGACGTACAATTTGTTTGTTGGTGCGCTGCATGAGGATTGCAACAAGACAGAGGATCTGTGGTACACGGATGTCATGGTGGATAAAGAAGTGATTAAATTTAAGCTCGATACAGGATCTGAGGCGAACATCATTCCGAGGAAAATATACGATCAAATAAGCAACATTACCATGTCTCTGCCAAGTTGCCACCTCGTGACTTATACTGGACAACGCGTACAACCACAAGAGGAGACGTTCATCACGATACGTGGTCATCGCCTGAAATTTCAAGTCACGGGGAGGGTAGCCCCATCCTTGGAAAGAATGCGTGCGTTGCACTCAAACTAATCAAATGAGTGGACTCTATAGACAACACACCAGTTCCTGAGGCAAGTGCTATAAAATTGGTAAAAATGTATGATGACGTGTTCAAAGGTCTTGGTAAAATAAAAGTAGATGCTCATATTCATGTTGATAACAGTATTACCCCTATTGTTGACGCCCCTCGAAGAATACCACATGCCATAATAAATGAAGTACGTAAAGAATTAGATAGGATGTTAGAGTTGGAGGTAATAGTAAAACAGACAGAACCAACTCCATGGGTGAGTTCAATAACTATTGTCAGGAAACCTGGTAAAATTAGAATATGTTTAGACCCAACTAAGCTGAATACAGCTATATTGAGGGGCCCATATCCCACTCGTACTATAGAGGAGGTGGTTGCCAATACACATGGGGCCCAATTTTTTTCGGTCATAGACGCTAATAGTGGTTATTGGCAAATTCAGTTAGATAGAGAAAGTTCAAACTTGTGCACATTTAATACACCATGGGGTCGTTATCGATATACACGTTTACCATTTGGCATAAAAACAGCCGGGGATATTTTTATTGAAGAAATGAATAGTATATTAGGTGATTTGGATGGGGTAAATGTGATCACTGATGACATACTGGTGTATGGAAAAGATGTTCAGGAACATAACACCAGACTGAAGACAGTTTTGGACAGGGCCAGGAAATTCAATCTAAAACTAAACCCCAAGAAATCTAAAATATGTCAAACTCAGGTTCATTATGTTGGTCACCTATTAACATCTGATGGGCTGTTGCCTAGTACAGAACGTGTACAGGCAATTATTGATATGCCAACACCTGGTGATAAAAAAGCAGTACAAAGGTTTTTGGGAATGGTGGGCTACGTCAGCAAGTTCATTCCCAACATGGCTGAATTAGCTAAACCGTTACGTGTAGTGCTTGGCAAGGACGTAGCATGGCACTGGCAAAATGAACAAATGGATTCTTTTAACAAACTTAAAGAATTGCTTACAAAAGCCCCTGTCCTGAAATATTTTGATGTCAAACAGGATATTGTATTACAAGTTGATGCTTCGAAGTCTGGCCTAGGCACGACATTATTTCAGGAAAATAAACCAGTTGCCATGGCTTCAAAGGCTTTA
Organism: Branchipolynoe longqiensis; assembly: GCA_030323885.1. NCBI lineage: Eukaryota > Metazoa > Annelida > Polychaeta > Phyllodocida > Polynoidae > Branchipolynoe > Branchipolynoe longqiensis. The sequence continues at coordinate 12,073,233 of CM059190.1, forward strand.
GATAAAACACAGACAAACTATGCTGTCATAGAAAAAGAATTGTTGGCAATATGTTTTGGGAGTAAAAAATTCCACGAATATATATTTGGGAAAAAAGTAACAATACAAACAGACCACAAACCGTTAGTAGCTATCATGAATAAACCTATACATACTCTGTCAGCCAGGATGCAATGCATGAGGATGAGGCTACAAAATTATAACATACAGGTAATACATATTAAAGGCACGCTCATGTATTTTGCAGACGCGCTGTCCTGGGCTCACACCACAATGACAGTGATTTCACAGTAGCGGAGATCGCATTAGGAAGTGATGGTGTGACAAGGGTAAAAAACGCAGTAAAAAAAGACAATACACTGCAACAAGTTATATATTTAGTGAGAAATGGTTGGCCCAAACGTAGCGATAGTCTCAAACCTGAGATACAGCCATTTTTTACATACAGGCATGACATAACGGTCCAAGATGACATACTGATGAAAAACAATCGCATTATTATTCCACGTACGTTACAATCAGAAATGCTACACAAAATACATGAGTCGCATCTAGGTATCGTGAGATGCAAGCAGTTAGCACGTGACACAATTTTTTGGCCTGGTATAGATGGTCAAATAGAAGATCAGATCTCCCGTTGTAAGATTTGTCAAGAATACAGAAACACACAGCAATCTGAACCACTTGTGAACCATCAGATAACATGTATCCCTTATTACAAAGTCGGGATTGATTTATTTTATATTGAACATACCACTTTCAATTTGATAATTGATTATTATACAAAGTTTCCGGAAATAGTTGAACTAACCTCGCCAACAAGTCAAGCTATTATACGCACGTTGAAACAGGTATTCTGCAGATATGGTATTCCCAAAATAGTGATATCAGACAACGGACCACAGTTTAGCAGTGCAGATCACTTACAGTTTGCCTAGGAGTATGAATTCAGGCCAATATTTTCGAACCCAATGTTTCCTCAAAGTAATGGACAAGTGGAAAGGTATGTTCAAACTGTAAAATTATTAATAAAAAAAGCCATGTTGGATAATAAGGATCCAAACATTGCGTTGTTAAATTACAGAAACACTACAATACAAGGCCTTGGTGCATCCCCGGCACAATTGCTAATGTCACGTAGACTCAGGACAAAAATACCGATTTTGGACACACATTTGAAACCACAATGTCAAAGGTCGAAACACACCGAGTTAGATAAAATACAACAAAACCAAAAGAAATATTTTGATAAACATGCAGGCCATGAGCACCCATGTTTGCGAGAGGGCGAACACGTGCGGTATATGCATCACAGGGAAATGGGATTCGGGCCGAAATGTAGGTGCACAAGTGCCCGGTCCCAGGGAATATATTATACGAAATTCACAAAACAACATAATACGAAGAAATCGAAAACATATCTTCAGGACGAACAATGACGACAAACAAACACACAAGAACACATTTGAAAGTTTAGAAAAAGGCAAACAAAATAAACATGAACAAGCAAGGGACACGCCCTACACAACACGTTATGGCAGAATTGTTCACCCAGTATCTAGGTTACACGAGTAAGTAGTTTGTCGTTGTATACATGTTACAATATTACTATGCAGGTAATTTATTGCATACCGTGATTTGTTGAACACCAGGGGTGTCTATATGTGCAGGTATATTATATCAAAGACACCAATTACATTTACTGTTTCAATATTTTAGCTATCGTATTATAAGCTGTGTTATGTTAAAATGTTGATGCTTATGTTCTAACGCTGATTACTTTAAGGCGTGGAATCATTCATTACATCAGCATAGGACAATGTGATAAACATCATACAAGTAAGGCCATTTTGTATGTATAGCAGAACTGAGGAACCAGGTTATTTACACAAGATAGATGTGCAGGTTGTCTACATTCCATTTGTCTATGTCTAAAATCTTTAATATTAGGACATCTCTGAACTAATAGACACAAACTGTATCCAAAAATTCAGGGATCACAGTACACGTAAATCAGCAAGTAACTGAAGTTAACCACGTTGTTGTATTACAAAACTTATTAAACATGAAGTAAGAGTGGGAGTAGTTAAATTAAGGGATTAACTGATAGCATATTGTATACTACAGGATGTGATCAATTGTAATGAAGATTCAATATTTATTAGAGTAATTATGTGTGATATAATCTATTATATAAATATAAAATGGCGGGTGAAGTTATTTATAATATTATTTATTATCCTACGATCTTATAATATTATTTATTATCCTATGATTTGATGATTATTTCTTCTCCATGATATATATTTGCTGCGGGCCAGCACGCTTCCTTGCTGCTCCCCCTCCCCCCACCTTCTACTGTGCTCACTTCTGCTGCTTGATTCACACACTACACACCTATTTTTACTTGGAGGAAAACACAGTCTACTTGCTACCTGTGTTGCTACCTGTTCTCTACCATGATTGGAAACAAGAGGAAGACCATCTGCCCTGTCGTTATTGTGAGCTAGAACTTTTACTGATTTTATTATTTCATGTGTGTCGAATAGCATACATCTACTTTGACTGTAATGGCGGACGGCGGGAAAGCTTTCATGTTTGTCGAGGTGGAACGGAGGGCTCTTACCATGAGGGTCAAATTATAACACTGAGAAGACAGGTTTTTAACATATATTACTACTGCTACATACTTAACTCCATGTGTGTCGAGTAGAATTTCGAGGCAGGCGTGGAAGCGATTTCATTTTAGTATTGAAAATAATCAAAATGGCGGAGGGTGGGAAGGCCGCCATGTTTGTCGACCTGGTACGGATGTCTCTTACTGTGAGGGTCGAATTATAAAACGGAAAAGACAGTATTTCTACATATATTACTACTGATACATACTTAGCTCCATGTGTGTCGACTAGAATTTCGACGCAGGCCTGGAAGCGATTTTCATTTTAGTATTGACATTTTGACGTAGTTGCTGAGGCCGTGGTGGTTACATTACACCACTAAAGCAACTCGTGTGTGTCGAATACGACCGAATAAACTATTTTATTTTATTAAGAGGCTCGTCATTTACCAATAGCCAAGGCCATGTTAGTCGAATTATAACGCTAAGAACGACACGAGATGGACTTTTACCGTTTTTATATTGAGACTCGTGTTTGTCGAATGCAGTATCATTTTATGATTGAAGTTACTAAGCTGCTGTACCCAAGAACTACATGATTGTCGATGTGATACTAGTCTGAACCCATGTTGATCGATTTTGCCACCAGAAAAGCAGGAATTTGAGATACTACCGGCTGTAAAAAACATTATTATCGACATCTTTTTTCTGCATAAAGCACAGCATTCCGATGCCTTTTTGTAGATCTTGTGGTAGAAGTCACGACAAGACTAGTATTTGTAACAGCGCGGAGGAGGACAGCGTAGTGCATGAGACGAGAAGTTCTTCGGCGGCCAGAATGTCTAAGGGCGCATGCAAGGAGGACGCGATGGCGTCGGAGACAGGCGGGGGCTTCAAGAGTGTGGCGGAGCTACGCAAGGAGACTCTTCGGGAGATTGAAGAACTACGCGCGGAGAAAGAGTTGGACGAGTTGCTTCAGACGAGGGACGCGCTGTTAGCAGAGAAAGCGGATCGATGACAACGACACAACGTGGGCTCAACTGTCATGGCGGCTGGGGGCGTCGCTGCGGAACCTCCAAAGATCCCGGTCGGGTCTACGTCGGCGGCCATGACGGGCAGCCATTCAACCTACGGCCGTGCAAGGAACCACTCTCGGACCGGGGCAAGGAGATGTAGATGCCACGATAGCAGTTCTTGGAGCAGCAGTGCTTCACGGAAAAGAAGAAGTAAGTGGTCTCTGAAGCGCTACATGGTTGCCAAGAAAAACGTTGAGAAATTGAGCTGCCACGAATTGGTTTGTGCTACGGCTACCTGGCCATTAGACATCCCGGAGATGTCGATTGCGGATTATCGGGCTATTCTACATCACATCAGTTTTGTTTCTCACCGTGCTAGGCATATAATGACTATTTTGATACCAGTCATGTTGAGTACGACGCTGCCATTAGAAAGTTAGCGGAAACGGAGGGTTTCGCTGCTTTCACTGAGGCACACACGGGTAAAAGTGTTTTATACTACAGTCAAGCGAATGTGCATGATAAAAAGCAGAAGGGCGCTTCGGGTGAAAACAGGCGACGCGGGATGTTGGCAGGACCAACTGGCAGCAAGCGCCCCTGTTACGCCCATAACAGTGAGCAAGGATGTGGTAAAAAAGAGGACCAGTGTCACTTTGCGCACATATGTTCAAAATGTGGGGTGAAAGGGCACAAACGCAACAGCTGCAGAGATTGAAGTGTTGGGGTGAGTGGTGGTTGTGACGTGACTGGCACAAATCCGCCGGGTGACGGGGATTGCCAGGCTGTTAGTGGGCGGATAGAGGCGAGGACTGCTGTGAGTACCACTCAGGAGCCGGATGAATCGACAACCCCTATGCCATTCGTCTTACGTGATGGTGGTGATTGTGATACCTTTAGTAATGTCGATACGGTATGGGACGGTAGCCGGGGAGCCGGCATTGGGTGTCAGTTAATATCATGTGAAATCGACAATAAGGACGTTCGCCGGCGGGCAAAAAGTGACAAGGTTTCCGTGGGTTCGGTTAAAATTGAATCGAAGTTAAGCTGGAATGGATTGAGAGAGAACAGCTGGTCGGATTTTATTGTGGTAATGAAGAGTGAACATGGACATTTGATGGTGTCGGTGAGGGAGACACTTGACTCTGATTTTGTCACTTTTGGAGTGTATGAAGATTGTGCATCAGGTTCCTGTGATTGTATTTATGTATTGTCCTCCATTACATGTCAACTAAAACCATGCCGGTTTTTTGTAGAGTGTTTTTGCAGGGGAAGCTATGATGTCGACGGGCTATATATGTTACAGGGTATTATTGTCTTTGGCTTTAGGGTTATCGATCGAGATTGTGATGCCCATTATGATGTTAAGACTAGACGTACCAAAACATCATGGGAGGCCGATATAATCGAGTCACGCTTGTTGGCTGAAATTCATGACGGCTTTGTAACGAAGGTAGTGGATCCTCCCCTTTGTGTGCATGGGCTTTTTGTGGTTCCGAAAGATAGTGGTGGTGGCCGTAGTGTAGTGGATTGCAGTAGGCCTAAGGGTGGTTCTGTGAATAACTGGACTTCTACTATTGCCCCGAACTTTAAATACAAAGGTATCGACAATGTGGTTGAATTATTAGAGAAGGGAGACTACCTGGCTTGTATCAACATTAAGGATGCTTATCGGGCTGTCCAGATTCACCCGGATGATCGGTCTAGCCAGGGCCTTAAGTGGTGGTTTAAGGGAGAAAATTTCGATACTTATTTAGTTGATAGTAGACTTTGTATGGGTATGTCCTCGAGTCCCTATATATTCTCTCGCATCTCGGATTTTGTGGTGCGATGTGCAGCCAGAGAGAGGGTTTGTCGTGTAGTAAACTACCTCGATGATTTCTGTATCATCGCCGGTACATTCGACCAGGCAGCTGCTTACCAGCAGATAACCATTGCTATTCTTCGTCGCTTGTTTTTTTTTATCAGTTATAAAAAACTTATTTCGCCATCCACGAATGTCAGGTTCCTTGGGATAGAGGTGGATTCCGAATCTTTAGAATTATCACTCCCCCAGGATAAGTTGGATAAGTTGCGAGGAAGACTTCTGAGTTTTAAGTCAAGAAGGAAGGCTTGCAGGAGGGACCTGGAGCGCCTTGCTGGCCTCCTGGCACATTGTGCGAAGGTGGTTAGGGGCAGCAGGACCTTCAGTAGAAGTGTCTATGATTTGATCGGTACTCTTCGTGAACCGTATTTTAAGGCAAGACTTAACGCAGGCTTTAGAGCTGATATTGACTGGTGGATTGAATTTGCTGCTAGTTTTAATGGCAAGGCAGGTATGTTGGGTAGATTTGCCGCTACTAAAGCTATGTACAGTGACGCCTCCGGCTGGGGCCTTGGCGCTAGTTTTGGTAATGACTGGCTGGTTGTTTTATTCAGCACCGCTGACGAGCATGTGATAGATCAGGTTTGTGGTCACCATGGGGTCAGGTTGATGGACGGATTGGGTGATAAACATATTACTATTAAGGAAATGCATGCGGTAATTGAGGGCTTTTGCCGCTGGGCGGCTGACTGGTCTAATTCAGACATTGTTTGTATAACTGATAGTGCAGTGGTTCAGGCCTCACTCAATACAGGTCGCTCCCGCTCTGCTGATATAATGGCTATGTTGCGTGAAATCTTTTGGTTGTCTGTTAGGAAGATTTTGTGTTCCATTCAGTTTACATTAATACACGCATTAACACTGTGATGCCCTGAGCAGATTGGACGCTCGGTCCAGCTGCTCTTGAATAAGGGAGGTTGACAGTGATCGGGTTATGTGCTGCACTCACCTTTTTGATGCCCCTATCTTTTTTCCTTGCAGATCTGACTAACAACCCAGGCCATAATGCCTGGCGTGCAGCAATGTTGTGCTCATTTAGAGCACTCCTTCGTAAATCACAAATCACTGACTCAGATTCTGCCCTGTGTAGGGGGGATTTTTTCTTCCAACCATGGGGAATGATAATACGAGTGCGTCGCTCGAAGACTATACAGTTTCGTGAGAGGGTCTTGGAGATACCCGTATCTCACTGTCCCAATACAGCCCTTTGTGCAGTGTATTGGACAGAGCGCCATTTTACTGATATAACAGCCCGGGACGGGGACATGGCTTTTGGCCTTCCGGGACTGGACAGCTCCTCATTCCCGATGACATATTCAGCTTATCAGGAGATGCTAACGCTGTTCTCAAATAGGGCGGGCCTCGGTGAGGAGCATCTTACCTCTCATTCCTTTAGAAGGGGAGGTTGTACATATTTGGCTATGTCAGGTGCCTCTATTGAGGAAATTAAGGTCAGGGGTGATTGGGCCTCTGACACGGTCTACTCCTACTTGAAGACCCCATTGCAAGAAAGGATAGTAAATGACTTCCGTGTCGCGGCTGCTTTGTCAGCGATTGAGGTCGGGGGGGGGGGGGGGGGGGGGTGAGTTGGTGGGGCAGGCCCGGTTTAATGGTCCCGTTTGGCGTTTATTGCTCGGCCAAGAGCCTTATCAAATAAATTAGGCTGTTCACCAACCTTCCGTCTCGTCCTCCTCCTTTCACTTAGCCTGACTTTATAGTGTGTATTTAGTGTATGTGTAGTTATTGCATCATTGTTATTATGCACTGTTATAGAGAGTATTGGACTTGTTAGTATTTATAAAAGTGGTGTAGTCTTGTAGTTTTGGTATTTCTTGTATTGATGGATATTTATATATGTATCTATACCGTTCACAGAATTGAGAATCGTTGGACTGTTTGGTGTTTATAAAAGGGATGTAGTCGTATATTTATCATATGTTGTAATTTATTGTATTTATCGTATGTTGTAATTTATTGTACTTATCGTATGTTGTAATTTATTGTATTTACCGTATGTTGTAATATTGCATTTATCATATCTTGTAATTTATTGTATTTATTAAAATGTTCAGAGGTTATGTATTCAATAAAACCAATGAAAGGGAGATGTAGTATATGTAGGTCAACTGGGGACACGAGGGAACCAGCTAAGACTGGAACATTGCCTGGGCAACCGGGGATTGAATAAACGTCAGTCATGAACTAGAACTCAAGGTGTCGACTCGTATCTTACAACATGAGCGGCAAAAATTAACTAAACTAAATAACTTAACTATAAATATTCTGAGTCAACTTTGAGTGAGATGGACCAGGCAGGAAAGCTGTTGCCACCTGTTAAGCATAAATGGGATCCATCGATGGTCAGTTCTGAACGGTTTCAAATTTTCCAAGACCAATTAAAGTCGTTGAGAAAACCAAATTTCTGGGCTTCATTCTCAACGCAAAACTGTCTTTCGTGCCACATATAAAGTATCTGAAAACAAGATGTCTGAAAGCGCTGGATATTCTGAGGGTGCTGTCCAGCTCAGAGTGGGGAGTGGACAGAGATGTTCTGCTCTCCGTGTACAGAACCTTGGTTCGGTCACGAGTGGATTATGGCAGCATAGTATACGGTTCCGCAAGGAAATCATATATTGGGCTAGACACGATCCACCACCAGCAACTGAGCCTGGCCCTTGGGGCCTCCCACACATCACCGATTCAGAGCCTCTACGCCAAAGCCAATGAACCATCACTTAACAACAGGAGAATCAAACTGGCCATGCAATATGTAGTCAAGATAAAAACTAATGCATTGAATCCTGCACACAATTGTCTATTCGGGCAACATAATGAATCCAGGTATGAAGCCAGACCGAATTACATCCGGCCACTGAGGCTCCGAATGAGACCTCATTTGGAGGCCTTGGGCATGGAATTGGATGTGTTGGAGGATGCCAAAGTCCCAGAACATGCCCTGTGGTCGCTGCGGAAGCCATCGGTTATCCTCCGACTCACAGAACTGAGGAAGTCTGGGACACATCCACTCGAGTACCAAGGACTGCATGCAGAGCTTCAAGGCCAGTTTGCAGACCACATCTCCATACACTGATGGTTCGAAAGAACAAATCCGGGTAGCTGCTGCGGCAGTCTGCCGACGGGAAAACTTGGGCGTATGCTTGCCGGATAAGAGCTCAATTTTCACTGCAGAAGCCCAAGCACTCCTTCTCGTGTTGGAGTGTATCGAGGTATCCAACCACACTAACTATGTTATATACAGTGATTCGTTCTCTTGCCTCCTGGCTGTTGCCAGTCTGAAAATGAATCACCCTATTCTAGCAACGGTCATTTATATAATGAACCAATTGGCAACGGATGGGTATGACATCCACCTGTGCTCGGTGCCTGGCCATGCCGGCATACAAGGAAACGAACGAGCTGATCGGGCTGCCAAGAAGGCTCTGAACTGTGATCTTTGTAATGATGTGTCGACACCTTGAGTTATGTAATGGAACTGTTTATTTCACTCCTCGGTTCCCAGCATGCCCCTCGTCGGGACTCACCTTGACAACTCCCTATGATACACAACATCTCCCTTTCATATTATAATTAACTAATAGGAGGTGGTGATTGTGATACAAGGAGGCTATCTACTTACATCTACATATACACACGGGATAGATATTTATCCATCCCAAACATTAAAGTGACATTATATTATTATCAATACGGCCTTAAATACCTAACCTTATAAATTAGTGACACTACATATTTTTAATCCATTTGTCACGTATTGCTACGGAATATGTACTATTATGGAACATGAATTATGGAACACATATATATATAATACATTATGGAACATGTATATATTATCTCTATGTCTTAAGACTATACATCTAGTAACATTACTTATTCCCTCCTTTCTCTGTGTTTGATTAAATACGATGTATATAGGAAACTCAATTACAGTACGTTCAATAAATAGTACATGGATATTTCGAGAACAACATATAAATATGTGATCGACATACAAATGTGTAACCCAGACATTGTCGTCCATCGTCGATTCGTGTAATATACAGAATAAAACAGCGTCTTAATGAAGCCTAACCCTAGGCCCCAGCCTGCGCGACTTATAAGTAACAATAAGTAGTCTTAAGTACATGCATTACCGACAAACGATGAATACAACCGGTGTTTGAAGGCCATGTAGAATTACGGAAAGTACATAACTACAAATAACGATAATAATCCCTTAAGACGCAGCATAGAAGGACTATGTATATAATTGTACTTCCCAGGCTCAGCCTAATATTAAGTGTACGCTTATAACTTTAACATTTACTTAATGTACATTCACTATTCTGATACCGTCTTTTTATTTGTTGAAATATCCCAACCGGGGTGGGTGCCTGACCTCTCTCCCATAGCGTGTGATGTATGGTGTAGGTCGTCTGTCAACACTATCAGGAGTTTCTTTACATTGTCTGCGTGTGTGATGTGTGTTTATCATACTGTCATACGACCTATTCTTGGGACATTTATAAATGTATTTTCTATTACGGCGTAAAATGTGGTTGTCATTATTAATTATTTCGTAATCCCTTGCACCCGGTGTATGCTTTCCTCCCATTCTCCCAGACCTCCATTCATCGGTATGACTGCGATACCTGATATTGTCCCCTACATCAAGGGGAGTCAACACTGATCCTGCATGAATATCAAAGTACTTTTTTTGTTTTATGCGAGCTTGCTTCATTATTTGCAATTTTGAACTCTGTACCTCTGGCAAAAGATGAGAATCGAGTACGGGTAGTTTAGTCCGTAGCTTTCGGGACATCAATAATTGGGCTGGTGACGCCCCAATGCCTGGCAAGGTTGTATTCCTGTAATTTAGTAATCCTAGTTGGATGTCCCCGTTACCCCTGGTGGCTTTCTTCATCATTAATTTAGTAGTTTGTACAAACCGTTCAACCTGCCCATTGCTCTGGGCATGCATTGGGTTGGTATACACCGGGGCAAAGTCATAAAACAGCAAAATTTTTATATTCCATACTTTTGAACTGAGGCCCATTATCAGAAACAAGGTAACGTGGGATCCCATACCGAGCAAAGGTTTGTTTAAGCATTTGTATTATAGCCTTGCTGGTGGTTTCATGCAATTCAATCACCTCGGGGAATTTCGTATAATAATCTATTAACAGAATGTATACTTTACCGTTGATATGAAACAGATCTATGCCAATTTTATAAAAGGGAATGTCTACAATTTCATGATTGATCAGCGGTTCTTTGTGCTGAGCATTCATAAACTCTTGGCATATTGGACATCTGGAAATAGTGTCCTCCAACTGTTTAGCCATGCCGGGCCAAAATACGGTGTCTCTCGCTAGTTGTTTACACCAGACTATACCGTAATGAGACTCATGAAGTTTGTGTAACAGATCTGATTGCATAGAACTCGGAATCACTATCTGATCACCCTTCAATACTAAACCCTCTATGGTGGTAATGTCCTGACTGTAAGTGCAGTACGGTTTTACAACAGGTCGTATAGGTGTTTTATTGCCTGGCCAACCATTTATAGTGAACTGAATTATTTCTTGCAAAGTGTCGTCAGTCTTAGTCGCATCTCTGATGCGGTCTACGATACCATTGTCGATACCCAGTGCAGCTACAGACACGTCTTGATCGAACAGATTGTTTGGTTCAATACTCTTGGTGTGGGCCCTTGATAGTGTATCTGCAAAATAGAGCGTTGGCCCCTTAGCATACATTACTGTCAAATTATAATTTTGTAGACGCATACGCATGCGTTGCATTCTCGCCGACAACTCATGAATGGGTTTCAGCATAATCGACACTAAGGGCTTGTGGTCTGTATGTACAATTACTTCATTACCAAATAAATACTCATGAAACTTGTTACAACCGAAACAAATAGCAAGGAGTTCTTTTTCAATTACGGCATAACTAATTTGAGTTGCATCCAGCGCTTTAGATGCCATGGCCACAGGTTGGTCATTTTGCAACAGGGTCGCCCCCAACCCATACTTGGACGCGTCAACCTGCAAAACTATTGCCTCCCTTCTATTCAAAAATGTTAGGACAGGTGCAGTAGATAACAAGTCTTTCAGGATTTTAAACGCCTCAATTTGCGGTTCATCCCAGTGCCATGCTATATCTTTTTGTAATACCGTTCGCAATAGTTTAGTTATGGCTGCCATGTGCGGTATGAATTTCCCTACATATCCCATCATACCCAAAAACCTCTGTATAGCAGGTTTATCACTGGGATCGGGCATATCTAAAATTGCTTGGACCCTCTCTTTATTTGGTCTAAGACCATCAGCTGTGATTAAATGGCCAACGTAATTCACGCTGGTCTGGCATATCTTCGATTTCTTCGGGTTTAATTTAAGATGCATGCATCGGGCACGAGTTAAGAATGCTTCTAACCTTTTGTTATGTTCAGCAACCGTCATGCCATGTATTACAATGTCATCAGAAATCATGTGTACCCCAGGCATATCTTTTAACAAATCGTTCATTTCCTGTATAAATATGTCTCCTGCCGTTTTGATCCCAAAAGGGAGTCTAGTATATCTGAAACGACCCCAAGGGGTGTTGAAGGTGCAAAGTTTCGAGCTGGCCTCATCCAGTTGGATTTGCCAATAGCCGCTATTAGCATCCATCCATGTATGTTCGCTACGACCTCCTCAATGGTACATACTGGATAAGGTCCTCGTAAAATGGCTTTGTTTAGCTTGGTTGGATCTAAACAAACCCTAATTTTTCCGGGCTTCCTCATGATCGTTATCGAACTAACCCACAGGGTTGGCTCATCTTGCCTAACTATCACTCCCATATCTAACATGCGTTGTAACTCTTTTTTAACTTCTTCATTTACAGCTATAGGGATACGACGTGGGGGATCAATTACTGGGCTTACGGTATTATCAATGTGAATGGTGGCATTTATTTTTATTAACCCTAAACCAGAAAACACGTCAGAATATTTATTTACCATGTCTTTGGCCGAATCTGTAGACGCTACAATGTCACATCCGATATTTTCGATCTGGCTTAACAGTCCTAAAGTCACACAAGCACTTTTCCCAAGGACAGCACTACCCGCATCCGTTACTTGAAACAACATTTCGTGGCCCCTCACGGTTAATCGTAACTCTCCTGCAGGCTTGATACGTTGTCCGTTGTACGTCACCAAGCGGCATCTAGATGGCTGTAGATCAACACCGATTAGCTTGTCGAATACATCTAATGGGAGGATGTTCGCCTCCGACCCTGTGTCCATCTTTAATGATACATTACCACTCCCAATGGTCATTGTTGTGTACCACAGCCTGTCGGATTTCTCATTGTCACAGTATAGGGCACCCACAAACAAATCGTAGTCCTGGCTACCGTCTCCATGGTCACTATCTGCAATATATGGGTCAACGGACACTTCATTGACCAGGGCGCTGCGTGATTGTTTAGCTCTACAAACTTTAATAAAGTGCCCTACTTTTCGACAGCCAGCACACTCCTTCCCCTTAGCTGGACAATTTCCACGTGGATGATTATAACCACAATTGCCGCACGTAAATCCACGGGTACCTGACTGTCGAAAAGGCGTTGCTGTAGATTGCTTCCAATGCGGCTGTCTCATCATAGGCCAAAGACGACGCTCTGGAGCCGTCGCCACACTGTCGACACTGTCTTCACGTTGTGTTCCGTTAATCGACAATTGTGTACTTCTATGCTCACTCAATCTTCATATCTGTACGCATTTTTCCAAAGATAATTGAGTGGTCTGTAATAAGCGATCCCGTAATAAATTATCCTTGACACCACACACTATACGATCACACAGTAATGAGTCTTCGATGACATCATAACGGCAATGCGTAATGCGCGATCTGAGCTCTCGACTATAAACGTCCATAGTTTCATTAGTTTGATTGTACGTATTAAACTTATATCGTACCACAGTGATATTACACTTGCCTTCACAGTATTGTCGAAAAGCAGCTATTAAAGGTCCAATTTTGTCCTTGTCACATTCGTCAATCTTCAATGTCTTGTGTATTTTCTGCGCCTCTGAGCCAGCCACATGCAGGAACACGCAACACTGTACACGCTCTGATTTTGATGCGGCACCTGATGCAACTGCGTAAATGTCATACGAGGTGATCCACGACCTCCACCCGACAGCCATGTTGTCGTCAATATTCAGTGCACCTGGGGGTCTCAATCCAGTCAAAGCCATGACTCGTATTTCCCCTTAAACATCTGACACCATGTAATGATGTGTCGACACCTTGAGTTATGTAATGGAACTGTTTATTTCACTCCTCGGTTCCCAGCATGCCCCTTGTCGGGACTCACCTTGACAACTCCCTATGATACACAACAATCTTGAACCATGTCTGATCCCTCACTCTGATCTGAAACCACTAATAGCCACCCACATAAAATCCAAATGGCAACATGAGTGGGATGAAAACATTAATAAACTTAAAGAAATTGATTCGCAGTGAAGGAGGAGTGCCCCCCCCCCCAGCCCGCTCGGGGTCCCACCATCTGTGGGAAAGCCACCAGACTCATGCGGGAGGTCGGCGGGACCAAGTGGTTCTTATCCGCTGCCGTATTGGCCACTCCTGGCTTACACATGCTTTTCTGCTCAAGGGGGAACCTCCCCCTGAATGTATAGGGTGTAAGTCCCCGCTGACACTCAAACACATTTTTACTAAGTTGTGTTGATTTTTTGGCCCTGCGCCAACAATTCTACACTGCAGACAGTATGCATGACCTTTTTACTAAAGTAAAACAGGAAAACATTTTAGCCTTTTTGAGGGCAGCTGGACTGTACCACCTCATATAGTTTACTAAATAGATTCTATCAATTATTAATAAAACTTTTCTTTTTCTATGGGAATTTGTTTCCCTTGACCATAAATATATGATTGTGAGCTTTCTAATTTAATGAGTGTCTATTGGCACATAATTGATTGTCTGCTTTTACATGTAAAAGCGATGGTTTGAACAAAAAACAAACATTTCTCACCGTGAATATGGCCTATGCTGGCGACAAGGTGCAAAGCAACCACCAATCAATCAATCAATCAGTTGCCGCCTGACGATACATAGTAAATGGAATCCAGGGGAAACGGCACACTAAATCATCTAATGTTGTATTTTTCTTTGGTTTTGACATGGAATAAAAGTTTACCCATGTTAAGATTGTCAAAATCATTGTTGCTTAAAATGTGCCAGTTTAAAACTTGATCAGTTTCGACCATCTATGGATCAGGCCTAGACAATTGTGACTTTTTCCCGTCCACCACTAAATGAACCAAGCGACCCTCCGCCTCAGCCTAACTGAGCATATTTGTGTTGATTGGAGTAGGTGACAACTGTATCAGTCTAAGATGCTGCATAAACCAGATCAAGGCATCTATATGTTCACAGAGCGGCATAGGCGCCCTTTATCAACAATTCACTGATACGCAGCGAAGGAGGAAGTCAAGGCAGGAAGTGGAAATAAAAAGCACTTTATTATATATAAAGTGGGGGGACAATGTACAATGAAGGTATATAGGGATATAAGCAATGTACAATAGCGTAATGATATAATAAAGTGAAGGGAAAATGAGGATCAAATGTCAGTGTCATGTTAGGGGAGGGGCCCCGAAGAGCCATCCGCCAAAAGGGAGGAGAGGGTGCGAGAGGCGCCAGAATGGGCGAGGCGAGGGAGGTAGGCATGAACCGCCCCGGAGGTGCATGTGCCCTGGGCCATGATGAGGGAGGGAGACCCCCGCCCTCTGGCAGGCCTGCGCCGCACCCCGACGTAGGCTATGGAGGGTGTAGCTGTCAGGGGCAGGAATGGCAAGAGCACGGAGTGCGCCTCTCAGGAGAGCCATGAGGGTCCGAGGGTCAAGGGGCCGGCCCGAGGGCATGATGAAGGCGGAGTCGTCCGGTGCGGCGGGGACGAGGGCCATGGAGGCCCGCCAAGCCGCGACGGGGCAGAGGCGGGAGCCGGGCGTAGAGGGGACGAAGAGGGCGACCGCCCCTGAGGGCAGGGCGATAGTCTTGGAGGTCCTGAGGGTGATGCGGAGCCCCCCCGGGGGCGGAGGCAACGTTGGCGTGGGTGATGGTATGGGGGCCGCCCCACCCCTGGGGGCTGGGAGAGAGGAGGCTGGACTGCCTCAGCATCCCGTAGTACCCGAGGAGGAGGGCGGCCCAAGGGACGACACCCGAGGGCCCCGCGGCGTCGAGGTGGATGGCGCCAGCAGCGAGGTGACGAGGCGCGAGGGGAGGGGTGGGCCGGGACACGTGGCCGGAGGCCCGCTCCCCTCCCCGACAGACGTCTCTGGCAAAGCGTGAGCCGAACGCCGAGGGGTCGTCCCTAGCCGCCTTGACACAGGAGCGCGCCCCCGAGAGGGCGTTGTGGCCGGAGGATGGGGCAATGGAGCGAGCGTAGAGGGCGGCCGTGTAGGCCGCGACGTCGAAGGCCGACGGAGCCAGAGGGTCACGGCCATGGCCCGAGGCGAAGGCGACATAGCCCTCTGCCTGGCGGCGACGATTCCTCCAGGTCGCGGGGATGAGGGCGGCGATCCTGAGTCCGTCGACGGCAGCGACCTCGCGTGCCGAGTAGCCTGAAATCAGAGGCCAGGGTTGTAGGGGAAGGCGTCATGACTGGGGTGGACATGGGTCAGCCGGGGGCGGTCCACCTCGCTCCGGGTGACCTCAGGCCAGGGCCCGAGGAGGTGGGTGCGGCTGAGGGCGTCGCCAAGGATGAGGACCGCCCCGGGCTTGTGGACGATGGCGAGGGTGAAGGAGCCCTCGGCCGTTTTGAGCCAGAGCTCACGGGCGCACGTGCCGAGGGTGCCGTCCCGTCCCGCCCCGACTCGAGGGAGGCAGCGGAGGCCATGTTGTCAGTGTTGATGACAACGGTGGCCCCCCGCTATGTCGTCCGCGGGGAGGGCGTGGAGAGCGACAACGAGGTTGACCACCTCAAGCTGATGGATGGTGGGGAAATGGTCGCAGAAGGCCAAGGAGTACCCTCGGGCGTAGCAGTGGGTTGTGGAGTGGGCCCCCCCCCCCGCCAGTGAGGCAGGAGTCGCACTCCATCACCACTCGGTGGACCTCAGGGGCGCGGAGGAGGCAGAGGCCGTTGGTGGCCCGGCCATATGCGGCGAACCATCTGAGGTCCCGGAGGGCGGCGTCCCCGAGGGTGATGGAGGCGGCCCCGTAGCAGCTGCGGAGGGCGGCGAGGAGTCGTGCCATGAATTTTCTCGCAGGGAGGACACAGCTACACACGTGGTTAAGACGCCCGAGGATACTCTGGAGTTCCCGGCGCCCGAGGGTAGGGCGAGCGATCTGAGCCTCGCAGTCGCGGATGAGGTCATCGACTTTGTCGGGGGTGATGCGGATGGTCATCGCGTCACTGTCTATGGCGAACCCGAGCCAGGTGAGGCGGACCGCGGGGGGGTGGCACTTCCCGAATGCGACCTCCAGGTCACCGATGAGGGTGATGAATGTGTCGAAGGCCTGGCGGACCCTCAGGAAGGTGCGCTCGCACCCGACAAAGTCGTCCACCTAGACGAGGGCGTGGAAGCCCTCGCTGCGGAGGACCCAGGTGACTGCCAAGGTGACTCAGACGCAGGCCGCGCCCAAGGAGCGGCAGCCAAAGGGAAGGGCGAGGTCGACGTAGGTCGCCCCGTCGAGGGTGATCCCATACAGGGGACAGGAGAGGGGGTCAGCACGGAGCTGACAGTAGGCACGGGAGATGTCCGCCGTCAAGGTGTAAGCCCCGGACCCCTCTCCGACGAGGCAGCGGCCCACGTCGGCCATGGTAGGGAGCTTGTAGGCGTGGGGTCTGCCGATGAACTCACGTCTGGGGATGCCAGCGTTGACGCTGCAGCCCGGGGGGTATGAGAGGTCGACAATGATCTTGCCTGGGTCGGAGTTAGGGCGGGTCATCATGGGGAAGGGGGGGCATGGAAGGGTCCGGCGAGGGCGCCATGCGCGAGCTCGGTGGCGACGAAGTCGCGGAGGTGGGGGTGATAGTCGGGGGCTTCCCGGTGGTTGGTGTAGGTGGGGCGTGAGGGGTGTTGGTGGAGTAATTGGAGGGGAACCCAAACTTCAGGAGGTCCACGAGCTCTGCGTCGTGGTAGTTCTGGGGGCGCGGGCGCCAGGCGCAGATTTGGAGGCCTGAGGGAAGGGGGATGCGGGCGGCCAAAAAATAAGGTAGGCTCGTGATCCGGAGGGCCTCGTAGGCCCGGGAGAAGGTGGAGTAGCGCTCCCAGGCGGGGGCGGAGAGGTGGGGCTAGATGGAGAGGAGGGTGGGGTGGTAGTCATGGGGGGTGGGGCCGCAGGAGGGGGCGGCGGGGAGGGCATCTTGTATGTCGACGATGTCGGGGATGGGTTCGCCCAAGTCGCCGAGGGGGAAGGGGGCTGGGTGGTGGGTGCTGGGGGGGGGGGGGGGGAGGAGGTGCGGTTGTTGCGCGGGAGAGGTTGGGCGAAGTCGGCGGGGGAGGAGGGGAGGGGAGCCCTAGGCCCTGTGGCGGGGGAGGGTGGGGGAGAGACCGGGGAGGTCGTGTAGATAGGCGGTGTCGCAGGGGGAGGGTGCGAGAGGGCGGCGGTGGCAGGGGGGGAGGGGGGAGGGCGGTGGTGGTGGAGCACTGCTGGCGGGGAAATGCAGGGGAGGCAAGGGTGGCAGGGGTGGCGGCAGGGGTGGCGGCAGGGGTAGCCGGGGTGGTGGTGGTTGAGCAGTGCTGGCGACAGCGGGGCGGTTACGTAATCGGCCGACGCCGAGGGAGATGAGAGAGCCTGCAGGCGTCCCCCGAGGGTTAGGTAATCCCGTGAGGTGGCCCAGGGTGCGGCCGGCGCCGGGGCGGGAGACTTCCGGCGTGCTAATGGGCACTTCCGGTTTTAGGGAGATGGCCCGGGCCACGTGGGTGTCGATGATGGGGTGTGGACGGTTGAGGCGACGTGTGACGTCATCAGGATGACACGGACGTCTGTGATGCTGGCGGTTGGTTGGGGGATGTGAGGTGCCCTCCCGGGGGGGGGGGGGGTCGCTGCATGGGGCGGATGCTGCTTGGGCCGCGTGGCGGGGGGCGGCCCGGGGGGGTCCCCCTGGTGCTCGCATCGCCCGTTCCGGGTTGGCGAGTCGCCGCTGACAGACTAAAAATCCGCCGAGGGCGGCAGAGGTACGCTCACGTGCGCGTTTCATGTTACACTCCACCTCACTGTGCATGGTGAGTATGCGCCTCACGTTGGCGCAGTATGCGCAGGCGTGGCGCCTCCAGGCCCCCTGCTCCCCGTGCGCCTCACCGGCGGGGGCGAGGTCGCACGAGGCGAGGTCGCGGTTCCAGGCAGGGCATGGGACCCCATAGGCCTCACGAGTGTAGGGGCTCCTGGTGTCGGCTTGGGAGGAGTGTGGCTGGGGGGCGGCCGCCGGCCGGGGGGTGGTGGAGGAGCGCGAGGTGGAGGCCCTGGACGCCGAGACGAAATTTGCGGGGGTGGTAATGATGTTGAGGCGGACAGCATTGATGGCGATGGGGTCGAGCCATTCGTCAGGGAGCCAACCGTCGGCCACCCACGCGAAGATCATCTCGGACCATTGGCCAGCGATGCGAGACCCAGTCGCGTTGTACTGTCAGGTTATGTTAGAGTAGGCCCGGGATGGAGTCCGAAGGGAAGGCGATTTGCGACTCAAGCACCTGGAGGGCGAGGTTGTATTCCTCGAGGGTGGCCTCCCCTCTTTTCACCGCCGTCCCCTCGGGACCTCGCTCAATGAGGTCATGGGGGAAAATATATCCGGTCAGTATACCTCTGCGGCGTCCGGTGTTTTGCACCTCGGCGGACTCGAGAATTTTGCGTATGACCTCGGCTGCAGAGGTAGGGCTGTGGTCAGCGGCTGCCGCGGGCGGGGCGGCTATCTGGCGGTGTGTCGTGGGGGCGGTGCCCATGGCGTTGAGGGTCAACCCCTCCACGAACTCCGCCAATCGCTCCAGCATTGACGGGGACGAGGGAGGCGGGGCCGCGGGCTCCGGCGCGGGGGCCAGGCGCGCCCCCTGGGCGATGAGGTTCTCGACGACTCCGGTGAGGCGCTTGACAGCGAGGGCATTAGCGTCCATTCATGCATCGGCCACCGCCGCCCAGGGCGGGGCCTCCTCCCGGGTGGGTTGCCGGGGCGAGGAAGGGGCCGATGTTGCAGAGGCGGAGTCGGTTGTGGAGGGCGGCGGCGTGTTGGCTCCCCTCCTGGATCGGCGGCGTGCGGTACGTCGGCCTCGTGTTTGTGGCATGGCGGGTGTAGGCCGCCGAGTCGTGTGGGTCGCGGAGGTGTGGAGGCGTGGAAGCACCGGCAGCATGGAGGCGAGGAGAGCCAAATAGAAAAAAGACCAGGGAGTGCGTCTGGCAGGGCGTGGAGGCGTAGTGGCTGGAGGAGGCAGGGGAGCCGCTTATAAGGCAGAGGAAGGGGGGGGGGAGGGGTTTATGTAACCCCAACAGTCGGGAGCGGGCCGGGGGAGGGGGGGGGGCACTACTCCTTCACTGCGAATCAAACTCAATGCAAGCATTACGACCAACCACTCCCACAAAACAGAGAAAAACAAGAAGAGAAGATAGATTCCCAATCTGGGTTCGAAAAGCGGAAGGCTATGGCATTTTGGAATTAAATCATGTTTAAATAACTGTATGTCAGGATAATTAAACCCAACTTTTAACTACTTTTATCCGGAAAATTACAACCACTTACAAAATTAGAACCTATTGGATTGAAGCTATATATCTATGCAGCATATTTCACCACTGATTATACAATGGTGATGTTTGGTAGATCGTGGGATTCAAACCCCCGAGTTTGAACCCTGGCCGAGTCAAACCAATGACTTTAAAATGGTTACTTGTCGCTACCTAGCCTTGTGCTCGGCATTACTAGGATGGGGAAAGGAGCAGTGGAATGAGGAAGACCAATTGTTCTCAATTGAAATTTTCCCTGCTTAATCAACTAATGTACCAAGATTGTTGTTGTTGTTAATGGTGCAAACGTGATGGAATGGTAAAGTGGACTTGACCAGAATAGGCAGATGCATTTTACCAGGTACATACATATTAAACACCGGCTCTAATCATGAGGACTACTCTACTTGTGGGATGAGGCAGGCACAGTGGCTTCCTCATTAAGTAGATCTCACATTCTTGATATAATCAAAACTAAACCAGCCGACTGAAAGATGTGGATGGCCTTTACGCCCAAAAGAAAGTGGGCGCCCACTTACACAAATGTAGACAGGGTATACGTAATCCTGAATAAGTTGTTAAGCAGTTTGATCAAATCCTTTATTTTAAATATTTGTTAATAATTTTATTTATATTTAATTTCAGCTGAACTTAGGGACGCCTTGCAGAGAACCGAAGCAGCCCGTAAGGGATCTGGCAACATCAGATTCAGACTGATAGCGTTCAGATATGATAGAAATATATATCCAGGATTTTCACGTTATATAAAGGAGGGGCCATTTGGGTTCTCTCAACCAAACTTAATTATCTCTGCCTTTGTAATGTTTTGTATATGGGTCGTTCTCAGAAGTTGTGTACCAATAGTGTGACATCAGTACCACAAAATCAAAATGCTGCCAAAGTCCTATAAACAAGTTTCCTCAATGTGTATGTCCTTTTGCATCTGAATAATTGAAAATAAACATATTCTGGCATTTTTAAGTAGGTCAAATGATGCTCACACCCAATAAATAGCAGTATAGCATGGAAACCAATCTGACTCCAAAATCAAATATTTTCCACACAAAACTTGACATTTTTAGGACATTTCACATGCCACTTGCTTTATAAACAGTAGTAATAATAATTTGAAACCTCATTGCTATGGTTTTGTCTTATTTGTGAATATTAAAGAGAAAAGCAAAAAAATATTAGCACGGTAACAGTCAAAGTGGAAACAACAATTTTACACAAATGTTCGGCTCAAATTTCAATGTTTAGGGGCAATTTCAGGATTTATCTTATACTGTACCATAACTGGATCTATGCATAGAGTGTCAAATGGTGAAAATAGTTCTTGTACTGTATCTGTACTCAGTGTTTGATACAGAGTTTCATAGTACTTGCAAGTGGAAACAAAATGTTACGATGTTAATGACTCCAGAAAAGGTTAACTATTTCATAATTTTTTTTAAAGAAATAAATGTCTTCAACTTAATGAAGACATTGTATATGACCATTTGAAGTGAAATGAGCTGTTGTTCAGAGGTTTTCATTAAGTTTGTGACACTTTATTTTCAATGCTGTTGACAATGTCACAAATTAGTGATGTAATTTTCTATGTATTTAGCTACATCCATCCCAATAAGATACATAATACACAATATTAACATTTACTTTTGATCTAAAATATCTCCCACATTATTGGGCTAAATGATGAAATCTAAATATTGACACTCCAATAATGGGTTTCTTTGAAATATGCATTTCAAGTAGACTACCTCAAGTGGTACACAGTTTCTGAGAACGACCTATATGTATATGTATGTGTATATGTATATGAATATGTATGTTTTGTATATGTATGTGTATGTGTAAATGTATATGTATGTGTATATGTATATATATATGTTTTGTATATGTGTAAGAAGCGATTTGTCGCCGTCGGGCCGACGTTGTTTTGTCCAACCTCCCCGCCGTTGAGCCGATGGCGATATCCGCCGTCGAGCCGACGGCGGGGAGGTTGGACAAAACAACGTCGGCCCGACGGCGGTTTCCTCCGTTGGCCCGACGGAGCAGCCGCCGTCGGCCCGACGTCGGCCGACGGCTGTGTGCTATCTGGGGCATAGCTTCGCACCTGGCTCCCATAGGCGGACTGCGCAGGTGCGGGTCGCATTTCCGCTGATTCCCCGGACGCCATCTGCCCCCAACCCTGATTTGCACATTTCGTGGCAGGCAGCACCACGGAGTGTTGCCTCCTGCAAGTTTGATGCGTGCCACACTCACCGACTCACTCAGTCACCTAGTCACCTCAACACACAACCTGCAAATATCTACACAAACACGTACAATATATATACATATATATACATATATATATACATATATTGTAGTAGTTTGAACTGACCTCTCAGGCAAGGAGTCACATAGACAGGTAGACGTGGATATGGTGATGACATCAGAGAGCGTAACGCGCTGTAATGGTTAGCACACTAGCTAGTCTGGAATACAAGAGGCGTGGGTTTGAATCCTGCTCTAGACGCAATATTTCTTATTTTCATCACCCCCATGACAATATGTTTAATTGTTCAAATATATATTTTGATATTAAAATTCATATATATATAATATTTGGTACACACATAACACGGTGTTATGTGTGTAGCAATGGCTACACACATAACACCGTGTGTTATGTGTGTAGCCATTACACACGGTGCAATGGCTACGCACATAACACCGTGTGCTTTGAGTAAAATATCTGGCTGGGTTCCACAAAAGCACCCAACCGTTGGCTAAAACTTACATTTTTTCAAACCGGGTAGGATGGCTGATTCACTAAGAGCGCTGGTTGGCTTCCCGTGCGGGCGGTCGTGGGTTCGAAACTCGGCCGAGTCAAACCAATTACTTACTAAATTGATACTTGTAGCTAGATAGCCTGGTGTTAGAAATGACTATGACCGGGCAATAATTGGTTTGCTAGGTATCAGGATGATGTCACTGAGTGGGAAATTGGGTCATGGTGCTGGTGGCCTGAGTTCGCAGTGGAGCAGCACTATAAAGTCGCCAGGAGTATACACTG
Source organism: Branchipolynoe longqiensis (assembly GCA_030323885.1). Taxonomy (NCBI): domain Eukaryota; kingdom Metazoa; phylum Annelida; class Polychaeta; order Phyllodocida; family Polynoidae; genus Branchipolynoe; species Branchipolynoe longqiensis. The sequence goes on from CM059190.1 coordinate 12,096,524, forward strand.
TAACAAGTCGCTACCCATCCTAATATGACCTTAGATGTTGCCAGGATATACAATCCTGACAAACAATACATTTTGTTCAAGCAAGTGCAGGAGCAGGACGTAGCTCAGGCGGTAGAGTGTCCACCTATCAAAGTGTGGGTCATCCGATCGATCCTGCTCAGTGGACACATTTGCAGTTTGGGCTATTTTCCATTCCACCCAGTGGTCCTCAACTGGTTCATCAAAGGCTGTGATATGTGCTGTCCTGTCTGTGGGAAAGTGCATATAAAAGACCCCTTGCTGCTTATTGGAAAGAGTAGCCTATGTGGCAGCAGCAGGTTTCCTCCGAAGAAATATGTCAGAATGACCATATGTTTGACGTCCAATAGCCGATAATAAAAAATCAATGTGCTCCAGGTGTGTCTTTAAATATAACAAACTTTCCTTTCCTTTTTCCAAGCAAGCGAGCAATTATAGTAAACTCGTGATGTTGTGGGTATCGTATTTATAAACAAACCATAGTTGCCAAAGTGTATGTATGAATATTTTAAAACTTCGCTAACATAATATTGGTTTAGGGATAATTAACTACACTGTGTAAGCTCAACAATAAATTAATTTTTCATGTTTTTTGTGGGTTCTTTTTGGTTGTACAATTATTAGCAACAAAAGCAGCACACACTAACAGATATAGGTGTCTCTATTTATATAGGTCTTAGAATAGACCTTATGGACAGGGCCCTCAGGCGTGTAGCAGTAGTGGCAGTATCGACCTTGGAAAGGCCCAATTATAGACAGATGGAGATGTCTAGCGTCCACTAAGAGCCGACTGTGTTCAGAATGGTCATCACGTGATGTTGAACCACATGTAGTGTGCCGGTGTCGCGGTTTCAGACCTCCGTCAGTTTCCACTCTCTGCATCGGTTCTGCGCATGCGTCATAATCGAACAGCATCATGCTTTCCTGTCCGAATTATCTGCGCATGCGTCATAATCGAGCCAGATTCAAACCGTCGCCGATCGCCGCACTCATACTGTCAGACTCACTATATAGTGATATAGTGATTGGTAGACAGGAAGTGTGAACACTTATTTGTCTCTCATTTTTGCTTACTATAGTGTCAGTGTCACTAACCTTATGAATTTAATATAATCCTTTTGGTAAACATGTCTTCTATATGTGTACCAAGCGATTTGTTTCTAGGTGGTGTGGTTTTAGAGATATTTCACTTTTTTCTGTATGAAGATTGCTCACGACCATTGACAATGCCTTGAGTTTTCCGGTACGCGCAGTGCAAAACCTTAGTTTTATTCAAAATTAATAGAAATCCAGAACCCTAACCTAGGCTTTTACATTCTTTTAATTGTTTCATATATCTCGGGGAGGTGGGGGACTTAAAAAAAAAAAGTTATACTATCTCGTGAAGGGGAGGTTCTTTTAATAATTCTTGTTGTTATCTCTGAGGGGGGGCTTTTATTTATCTTTTCTTAGAGATACAAAACTAATTATTAAAATAATCCCCTCCCCTCCCGAGATAGGAACAAAAATAAACAAGAATTACTCCCCCCCCCCCTCCCCCTCTCAAGAGATACAAAAATAATTATTAAAATAATCTCCCCCTCCCGAGATAGTACAAAAAAAAAAGTACCCACCCTCCCCAAGATATATGAAACAATAATTCGCTTCACTCGGCTAAGTAGAAAGACAGTGAGAGACAAGAAACCTTGAAAGGTTTAATCAAGAAATCAATTCGGCCTGGGGACAGGCTATGCAGGTGGGTGCCAGGACCCGTCAATTTGTGTGCCGACAAGGGCGAAGTTCATGTTCTGTATCAGGAACATCATGTAATCAGATTTCTGCGGTGAGAAGACAATCAGCGCTCACCCCCCCAGAAAGTGGGTGGGAGGGTGGGGAAGTGAAGTGAACAGCAAGAGGCAGCCAGGTGGACTGAGTTGAGACTGTGAAAGGAGGCGTGAGGTAAACAATAACAGATTGCCTCGTTCGCAAATTACGCATGTTAGCCTCGCCAACATGCTCAATTCGCTTCACTCGGCTAAGTAGAAAGACAGTGAGAGACAAGAAACTTTGAAAGGTTTAATCAAGAAATCAATTCGGCCTGAGGACAGGCTATGCAGGTGGGTGCCAGGACCCGTCAATTCGTGTGCCGACAAGGGCGAAATTCATGTTCTGTATCAGGACCATCATGTAATCATTTCTGCGGTGAGAAGACAATCAGCGCTCACCCAATAATAGAGCGAGCGCTGACGGAGCCTCGTGGACATGTAGGACTGAAAGGTAGGAGCGGACTGCCCTACCCTTCCAGGTGCCTGCTTGTAGAAGGTCGGTTGTTGACACGCCTGCCGCTTGACAGGCTTGAGCTGCCCCTCGTCGAAGGCTGTGAAGCGTCAAAGGAGAGCGGATTGGAAGGACTGCTCTCGTTGCATCTCGAAGGATTTTCGTCAGGATCTTGATTGTAAGGGGAGCACCGGAGGGAAGTAGGAAGGCAGGGTCACAGGGGTCAGGATGGACAGATCTGGCATAAGAACGCCACGACCAGACTGGGCAGCAGCAGGAGGAAGGAATGCGGGGAAGCTTGAATAAGACAGGGCAGGCGGAAGCAAACCGGGTTTTAGTGGAGCGAACCTTAACATACAGGGCGGAGTCTGAGATAATTACATCTTTATACCGAAGGACATGAGGAGATGGGGGGGTCAGAACCAACCAGATTGCTTTGACTAAGCAGGGTTAAGAACCCGATTACGAGTGCTGCTATGGCCGCTAGGGGTGGACTCCTCAGTGAAGAGAGGAAGACAATAATATGCTTAAGGTCAGTGGGAGACAAGGCAGGGGCTTTCGTCACTCGATGAACCGAGGCTTTCATAATGCCACGCTTCATGACTCCTATCTCGTAGGCTTTGAACAGATCTTGATTACCCGGCCAACCAGAGACCCAGATTTTTACTGAGCTGAAGTAATTACAGACCGCCCCTGGGGATCGTAGGGAGGCAGAGAGACACAATAGGAAAGACAGAAGGTCATATATAGACGGTGCGCGGGGAGACACCCCTATGTGCGTGGCAAAACTGGATGTACCGCTTCAGGTGGGAGAGCTTATTCTGCCACGTTCTTGTTGCGAGTGCTGATTTGTAGACGAGCAGGAGCCTATCATGATGCCTCATTGTGTAGCCTGGAAGACAGGGCAAACAAAGTACTATCTTCCAGGGTAAAGTAGGTTACAAGTTAAAGTCGAGAATGTTAATATCAAGGGAGACTTTTACTTCTGACAGGTTCAGGGTCTTACATAACAGTTCTGCTTTTCCTTTAAGGACCGAGTTACTAAAGGAGCGACTCAGAGCAAGAATCAGATCTTTTCCTGCTGTATGTACTATTTCAAGGTCAGAGTTATGATTAGCTGCGATTAACCAAAGTTGCCTAGCACAAGCACATAGTATCTTATCTTTCCCTTTTCCTGAGGATAGTACCTGTTGCGACGGAAGATTATCCGTATTCACGGTGATAACAACATTACAGGGATCAGGAGGCATGAGGGCTGAGACAGCATGGACTAGATTCAGGGCCTCTAGGTCAGCAATGGGAAGATTCATTTCAAGGACAGATGGTGGAAACTGCGCCGCATAGAACGCGGAAGGGGAAAAACCTCCCGCTGCTGACCAGGTAGCATCACACTCGATAATCCAAGGCGATCTGGGGCAGACCGGTAGGAGAAGGGTAGAGTTACATGACCTGGCGAACTGCTCAAACCACTCGAGATCTAACAACATGTCTTGACGGAATGGATAGAGGCTGACATACGGAGCTGCTCGTAGAGCCTCGAGCACCCTGTTCGTGAAACTTGTTGCTGGTTTAACGCATTTTGAAATATTATGTAACTTCCCAGCCAAACTCTGCAACTGTTTCCGAGAGGCAAGAGTTTTATTCTTCCAAGCTAAGCAGTCCTGCAGAACAGCATCTAATTTCTCACAGGGAATGCAAACTGACATATCGACTGTATTTACCAGAAAGCCTAGCCACACTAGGGAAGTCACAGGAGACGAACACCTGTCAAAACCTCTGCTAACTCCTCTGCTAACTCAAGGAATCTCGCATATGCATTACACGCCTTTTCTTTAGTACTTTCAAGACCAACAAAATCATCAAGGTAACAGAGTGCAAAATAACCTTCTTTCCATAAGAGCGAAACTATTGCTTGGGTGGTCCTCGCACAGGCCAAGGCTAAGGTACAACATCCAAACCGAGGTGCTACATCAATGAAAAACTTACTATTCAAAGTAATTCCTAAGAGAGGTGCGGACAGAGGACAAATACATAACTGCCGATAAGCACGCGCTAGGTCTGCTGACCACAGCCAAGAATTTGGGCCTAACAAAGTCAATCTGTCTGTTAGAGTAGCTATCGAAGGAAGAGAGAAATTAAATGGCCGTCCCTGATAGAAACCTTTAAAAATGCCAGCATTCACACTCTTACCTTGTGGGTAACTGAGATCCAAAATCACTCTCCTAGCAGAAGAGTTCTTTTTAGGCCTAGTCGTTAGTGGACTCACCTGACACCAAGGGACAAACAGAAGCTGTGGAAAAGGGCCAAGAAGCGCTCCACACTCTATCTCCTTTTTAAGATATGCACAAATATGAGGATCTGAACTGGCTAACGGAGTATAATTAATCAATGTGGGCGATGGGATACGAGAAGATGTATAATCGAGAGGCCAACCAAAATCCAAATGATCAACTAACAAAGTGTCTGGATAATCTAGAAGGAGAGCTCTCCAAGCCGGAATCCTTAAATCTGAAGGAACTGGAATACGAGCCTCTAAGTAATTGGGGAGCGCCATCGCTCGAACGGCCGAATAAATTCCAAAGTACAAATTTGAAAGGAGCCCTTCATAATCTGCTACCACCGGCCAAAACGCATTCAGAGTTACACTAAAGTCCAAGGGTGACGGGGAAGGTACAAAATCATTCCGAGTCCTACTCGTATTATTACTCACTGCGCTCTGCTCTGTATCGAACCAATCAAACATAACCTCTGGAATGGAAACATCTATATTCGTTGCAGGGAGTGAGGAGACCAAAACAGCTGGGTTTGAGTCATGCGGGACTGGGTCAGTAGAGGGACTGACCGGCCTAACAGCTGAGCGGGCATGAATAGGTAGGGGGGGGGGGAGGGGGGGAAGGGCGAGGAATTTAGAGGTCGAGTCGATGACAAACAATCACTAGTACAGTTCTGAGGCTGTTGAGTCAAGGGTAATTGAAGCGGGACCCGCCCCTCTCCGGCCTCAGTGACTGGCGGGAGCTGTGGTTGTAGTAACACAGCAGGAGGGTCAAGCACAGGAACAAGGGCAGAGGGCGTGGCTAGAGCAATGTCAACAACAGACGTGGAACTTACTGGCTGCTGTGCAGAGGCGGAATCACCATCCTGCTTCTTGTCCAAGAACCTCCTTTTCTTTAGACAGTCTTGTTCTTTGTGCACCAAGACACGCTTAAGGCGATATGCACAATATGCACAAATATGCTGATAATGATTAGTGCCAGTACCATGAGATTCAGTAAAACCACATTCCTTGCCCCAATTCCAGTTCCAACACGCTTTACTGTCTGTTTCTTTATTATAATCGTCACGCCCATTTATTGGGGTAGGGCCTAGCTGAGGGGGCGGGGCCACAGCCGCTGCTGCTGGGCGACTCTCGTAGGGCATATACACTGTCCTTGACTGAGCCGTTTTCATTGCGTCATTACACATGTCCCGCTGAAGATCTTTAATGCGTACTTCATCTAACAGGCCTAATCTTAGGCAGCCACTCGCTGCTAGCTGGAAAACTCTCTCAGACCACCGACGGCAAGTCGGCCATTCCCATGTCACTGCCATCCTTGCTAACTCTTCCTCATGTCTCAACAACCCAGGCCACCACTCTTGCGGGAAAGAGGGCTCTACTGCTAACTGTCTAAGAGCTAGAAAATACTCCGCCCACGTCGCCTGACCTGATGACAGCTGCTTGAAATTGTCCCCTCTGGTAATAAAGAGGTGAGGTAGAAGTTTCATACCTTTTGGTTTGGTCAGTGCTGGTGTTGCTTCAAGTGCCAAGTCTACTACCGGTTCAGCCAGGCGAACTGGTCGGGGAGGTGGCGTGGGGGTTGCGAGGCGGCCTAGGGGGCGTGTCCAGTGGGCGGTCTTCCCGGCGGTACCTCGCTCGGGGTGTCCTTGGCGGTAGCACCTGTGGCGAGAGGGGCAGCAATGATAATGGCGGCCTAGTCCTACGCCTACGTGGGGCAGGTGAAGGAGACCTATGACGCGAAAGGGAAGACAAAGGAGAGACAGGACTTTGGAGAGGAGACCGAGGACGACTGGAACTAGCTGACGGAGAGCGTGCTTCTAACGCCCTGAGCCTTGCTGCAAAATCACTGCTTCTCTGAACCTCCCACCTCAGCTTGTAGAGTTCTTCTCGCTCCGACTCCACATGAACTGGGGACGAAACGTGTGCAGTAACCGTCCCCGAGGAAGAAGAATCCGGTGAGTCCTGCAACAAATCACTTTACCGGGACACCCTAGCCGGTTGAGAATGCCTTTGGGAAAGAGGCGGCCTTCCCCGTCTCTTCCTAGTCGGTGGCATATCGAATAGTAGGAAGGAAGCGAAGTGAACAGCAAGAGGCAGCGAGGTGGACTGAGTTGAGACTGTGAAAGGAGGCATGAGGTAAACAATAACAGATTGCCTCGTTCGCAAATTACGCATGTTAGCCTCGCCAACATGCTCAATTAAAAAAATGTAAAAGCCACCCCTAAAAAAAAAACAAGCCAGCCGCTACGTGAATAAAGGTAGGAAATAACCCCCCCCCAAAAAAAACAACCAAGCAAGCCATGAATAGATCAATAAAAGTACCCCCACCACCTCAGTGATACAAAAAGAATCACCCCCCCCCCTTCTCAGATACAAAAAGAATTATTAAAATAATCCCCTCCCCCTCCCGAGATAGGAACAAAAATAAACAAGAATTACCCCCCACCTCTCAGAGATACAAAAATAATTATTAAAATATTACCCTCCCCCTCCGGAGATAGTAAAAAAAAGAAAAAAGTACCCCCCTCCCCGAGATATATGAAACAATAATTAAAAGAATGTAAAAGCCCCCCCAAAAAATACAAAACCAAGACGCTGTGTAATAGAGGTAGGAAATAACCTCCCCCCCCCCACACCAAAACCAACCCATGAAAAGATATATATAAAAGTACCCCCCCCCCCCCCCACCTCAGCGATACAAAAAGAATCACCCCCCCCCCCCATTCTCAGATACAAAAAGAACAAAATAAACAAGAATTACCCCCCCCCCCTCTCAGAGATACAGTAGAATGCCATGAATAATAAATAAAAGTACCCCCCACCCTCCTCTCAGAGATAGGAACAAAAATAAACAAGAAATTACCCCCCCCACCACGCCCCCCTCTCAGAGATACAAAAATAATTATTAAAATAATCTCCTCCCCCTCCCGAGATAGTCTTAAAAAAAGATGAGAGGTACCCCCCCCCACCCTCCCTGAGATATCTGAAACAATAATTAAAATACTATAAAAGCATGGAAGGCTGAAACTGACAGAGGTCTGAAACTGCAACACTCTGCAGTTTGAAGGTGTCGGTCGAATTTGGTGCATGCGCAGGAAATCCACGCATGCGCTGAAGCGACAGTGGAGAGCTGAAACTGGCAGAGGTCTGAAACGCGACACCTGGTAGAGCGTTCGTGATGCGGGTCTGCCTGCTTTATACCGCCTTACATTCTGACCCTGCCTGCAAACCACATCTCCCCCCCCCCTTCCCTGCCCCCTCTCCCCCTGTATCTCCCTCCCCCTCTCTCTCCCTCTCTCTAGCTCTCTCACTTTATTTCTGTTCTCTTTCTCATGTGGTTAATTTGAGTGGGGCCTCCATCAAGGTGCTGGCGAAACGGTATCTCAGGTGGCAGATCTATAAAGCTACCACGAGTGGTGCACTATCACAAGTCAGGACCAATCCTGATACAATCTATGTTATGATGTAAAACCTCAATACACCATGCCACGGTTCGGCGGCCATCTTGACCTAATTCCTGTTTGCAGGTAAACAAACGCACGTGGAATTGCTACAAGCTGTAAACGGGTCTATGCCATTGAGCAATCTTCATACAGAAAAAGTTAAATATCTCTAAAACCACACCACCTAGAAACAAACTGATTGGAATACACATAGAAAACATGTTTAACAAAATGATTATATTCAATTGATATGGTTATGGCTCTGCATTTCTATTAATTAGTTTTAGGCCATACGTCGTAGTGGCTCAAAAGTGGAAAGGGATTGAAACCTAATGTCGGAACACCACCGTAGGGCCGACGGTGGCCCGACGGTCGCTCGAAGGTGGAAAATGAATGCAAACCAGTGGCGGCCCGACGGTGGCTCAAAAGTGGAAAGGGATTGAAAATCAACGTCGGACTACCACCGTCGACCCGACGGTGGCCCGACGGTGGAAAGTCGATGGCGACGGTGCGACCAATAGCCGACGTCGGCCCGACGGCTGTGTGCTATCTGGGCTATTTTATTCAAAATTAATAGAAATCCAGAACCCTAACCATATCAATTTAATATAATCTTTTTGTTAAACATGTTTTCTATGTGTATTCCAATCAGGTTGTTTCTAGGTGGTGTGGTTTTACGAAATATTTAACTTTTTCTGTATGAAGATGTGCTCACTGACACTGCCATTACGCGCAGTACGTTATGCCAGTACGCGCAGTGCAAAACGTCAGTTTTATTCAAAATTAATAGAAATGCAGAACCCTAACCTTATCAATTTAAGATAATATTTTTGTTAAACCTGTTTTCTATGTGTATACCAATCAGTTTGTTTCTAGGTGGTGTGGTTTAAAAGAACTAATTGCTTGAAATCACGTTAAACACAGCTTCGCGCGCCTTTTGCTGGGTTCATACGGGCCTCGTGAATATGGTGAACTTCCTACTTACTGCCGGTGAACACGACCTTGTAAGCGTTCATTTGGCAATTCGCAGTAAACAGGTTTCATACTGGGCGATAATAGAGGCATTGTCAAATCTTTCTACAGAAAAAGTGAAATATCTCTAAAACCACACCACCTAGAAACAAATCGCTTGGTACACATATAGAAAACATCTTTACCAAAAAGATTATATCAAATTTATTTAGGGTTAGGGTTCTTGATTTCCATTAATTTTGAATAAAACTAATGTTTTGCACCATGCGTACAGCAGACGGCGGAAACTGCGTGACCGCCATTTCTTCACGAGTGGTGAGTAAGGAGCAGGTTCCAGAATCTCCAGTTCACAGGTGGTGTTCACGAGTTGTGAAGTCACTTGAACGCAATTCACAGGTCGTGAAGTCGGAAACACTGTATTCACCAGTTCATATGAAGGCAGCATTAGTTTACCTGCAACCGGAAGTAGCCGCGTTCTCACGGAATGAGGCCATGCCCATATATGGCCAAACCGTGGCATCGTGTATAGATTACTTACTTAAACATACCACCATGCTGACATGCCTTCAACGCCTATCTAAATCATTTATGACTTGTCTAAGCTGTTTGTTATAGCATAGATGGGTCTATGTACTACCATTATTTATTTGAATTGATATATGTATATGTGTGAAGCATGCCTCTCACTCTCGAATCTATCTAGGCGGGACGCGGCGGCCAAGTCAGTGAGAGTGCTGGCTTATCGTGCGGAAGGTCTGTCAGTCGAATCCTGGCCGAGACTGACAATGACTTACACAACTGATACTTGTTGCTATCTGGTCTGACACACGGCATTACTAGTTTAACCGTCGGGCTATTCCACCCCCGCTTAAGGCGAGCCTTCATGTTAATTTATGTAATTATTTCCTTGTGACTTTCCTGGGCCTGCCGCGGGCCGCCGCAGCCTCTCGTCCCGTCTGCAGGTAGTCCGTCTCCGTCTGTGTCCGCCCCGTACTAAAGGCGGCCAGCCAGAGTTTCGTCTAAATACTGGAATTTGCCTTCACGCGCATTTATCGGCCTAAAGGATATATATTAGGTTATTTCAAATAACTGGCTGTCCCCTCGCCGTTCGGGGTATATTAATGTTACTAAATTAATCCAGAACTAAGCAGTCAAGCTAGTGTTGCTGCTGCTGTCACGGTTAATCCGCCTAAGTGCATGTCGTTATCTTAGCCAAAAGTAACACTATGTTAATTCCGTTAATATGTCTGTTATTATATTCCCAGAGATGGGTTAATTAACTGCATAAGGCCTATTTAGGCATAAGGCCCTTAATTACATATAAAGGAATCGAATATCAGGTTTTCCATAGCGGTTAATCTACAATAAGACTGGAGGATAGTAAATAATGCAAGGAATGTTCCAATCCACCTTTCCAAGAACTCACGACTTTATTCTTACCATAACTAACAAGATGGCGTAGTAGCAGGTTATATTATTATAGATAAATCCCCTCCCATGGTTATTTACGTTAAACAAGTTTAGAATTTCAATAATAAAGGCCTAAATCTCGGCTAAAACATCGGAGTGTGGAAAAACACGTCCGACGGGTCTGGGTCCGAACGCCCGACCTCCTTCCCGTTGCTTGGATAGTCGCAATTGACATATCCAAGCAACGTTTTATGGCTGAGAACCTGCGGCCGCGCAAATGGTGGCGATTTGTGCGCCCGTGGAACCGAGTAGCCCGCATCTACAAATGCGAGTCACTCGGCACCAGAGCGCAAATGTCCAATGCGAGCAGTCTCGCCCACTTCACTAGGATAGGGCAAAGAACAGATTGTCTCAATATCAGGGTCATGGTGTCAGTGGCCTGATCTCCTAGTGGGGCAGAACTATAAAGTCGCCATGATTGCACACTGCCATACTTATCAAACCAAGACTTGTGCACCACAGGGCTCCTGATATGACCTGAAATGTTGCTAGGATGCAAAACCCAAACAAAACAAACAAACAAGAAAGCTACCTAAGTAGGGCACGAAATGAGCAGTCCGCCCATGTAGGGAACATGATGCTGCTTGATACATGACGAGCAGTCCGCCCTTGTAGGAAACATGATGCTGGTTGATACATGATGAGCAGTCCGTCCATGTAGGGAACATGATGCTGCTTGATACATGAAGATCCCTCCGCCCATGTAGGGAACATGGTGCTGCTTGATACATGATGAGCAGCCCACCCACATGTAGGGAACGTGAGGCTGCTTGATACATGATGAGCCATCCGCCCATGTAGGGAACATGACGCTGCTTGATACATGACAAGCATTCCGCCCATGTAGGGAACATGGTGCTGCTTGATACATGAAGATCCATCCGCCCATGTAGGGAACATGGTGCTGCTTGATACATGATGATCCATCTGCCCATGTAGGGAACATGATGCTGCTTGATACATGACGAGCAGTCCGCCCATGTAGGGAACATGATGCTGCTTGATACATGACGAGCAGTCTGCCCATGTAGGGAACATGATGCTGCTTGGTACATGACGAGCAGTCTGACAATGTAGGGAACATGGTGCCACTTGATACATGATGAGCAGTCCGCCCATGTGGGTAAAATGATGCTGCTTCATACATGATGAGCAGTCCGCCCATGTAGGGAACATGATGCTGCTTGATACATGATGATCCATCCGCCCATGTAGGGAACATGGTGCTGCTTAATACATGATGAGCAGTCCGCCCATGGAGGGAACATGATGCTGCTCGATACATGACGAGCAGTCAGCCCATGTAGGGAACATGATGCTGCTTGATACATGACAAACAGTCCGCCCATGTAGGGAGCATGGTGCTGCTTGATAAATGATGAGCAGTCCGCCCATGTAGGGAACATGGTGCTGCTTGATACATGATGAGCAGTCCGCCCATGTAGGGAACATGATGCTGCTTGATACATGACAAGCTATCCGCCAATGTAGGGAACATGGTGCTGCTTGATACATGACGAGCAGTCCGCCCATGTAGGGAACATGATGCTGCTTGGTACATGACGAGCAGTCTGACAATGTAGGGAACATGGTGCTGCTTGATACATGATGAGCAGTCCGCCCACAGAGGGAACATGATGCTGCTTGATACATGATGAGCAGTCAGCCCATGTAGGGAACATGATATGATGCTGCTTGATACATAAGAAACAGTCCGCCCATGTAGGGAACATGGTGCTGCTTGATACATGACGAGCAGTCCACCCATGTAGGGAACATGATGCTGCTTGATACATGACGAGCAGTCCGCCCTTGTAGGAAACATGATGCTGTTTGATACATGATGAGCAGTCCGTCCATGTAGGGAACATGATGCTGCTTGATACATGAAGATCCCTCCGCCCATGTAGGGAACATGGTGCTGCTTGATACATGATGAGCAGCCCACCCACATGTAGGGAACGTGAGGCTGCTTGATACATGATGAGCCATCCGCCCATGTAGGGAACATGACGCTGCTTGATACATGACAAGCATTCCGCCCATGTAGGGAACATGGTGCTGCTTGATACATGAAGATCCATCCGCCCATGTAGGGAACATGGTGCTGCTTGATACATGATGATCCATCTGCCCATGTAGGGAACATGATGCTGCTTGATACATGACGAGCAGTCCGCCCATGTAGGGAACATCATGCTGCTTGATACATGATGAGCAGTCTGCCCATGTAGGGAACATGATGCTGCTTGGTACATGACGAGCAGTCTGACAATGTAGGGAACATGGTGCCACTTGATACATGATGAGCAGTCCGCCCATGTGGGTAAAATGATGCTGCTTCATACATGATGAGCAGTCCGCCCATGTAGGGAACATGATGCTGCTTGATACATGATGATCCATCCGCCCATGTAGGGAACATGGTGCTGCTTAATACATGATGAGCAGTCCGCCCATGGAGGGAACATGATGCTGCTCGATACATGACGAGCAGTCAGCCCATGTAGGGAACATGATGCTGCTTGATACATGACAAACAGTCCGCCCATGTAGGGAGCATGGTGCTGCTTGATAAATGATGAGCAGTCCGCCCATGTAGGGAACATGGTGCTGCTTGATACATGATGAGCAATCCGCCCATGTAGGGAACATGATGCTGCTTGATACATGACAAGCTATCCGCCAATGTAGGGAACATGGTGCTGCTTGATACATGACGAGCAGTCCGCCCATGTAGGGAACATGATGCTGCTTGGTACATGACGAGCAGTCTGACAATGTAGGGAACATGGTGCTGCTTGATACATGATGAGCAGTCCGCCCACAGAGGGAACATGATGCTGCTTGATACATGATGAGCAGTCAGCCCATGTAGGGAACATGATATGATGCTGCTTGATACATAAGAAACAGTCCGCCCATGTAGGGAACATGGTGCTGCTTGATACATGACGAGCAGTCCACCCATGTAGGGAACATGGTGCTGCTTGATACATGATGAGCAGTCCGCCCATGTAGGGAAGATGGTGCTGCTTGATACATGAAGATCCATCCGCCCATGTAGGGAACATGGTGCTGCTTGATACATGACGATCCATCTGCCCATGTAGGGAACATGATGCTGCTTGATACATGACGAGCAGTCCGCCCATGTAGGGAACATGATGCTGCTTGATACATGACGAGCAGTCCGCCAATGTAGGGAACATGATGCTGCTTGGTACATGATGAGCAGTCTGACAATGTAGGGAACATGGTGCCGCTTGATACATGATGAGCAGTCCGCCCATGTGGGAAACATGATGCTGCTTGATACATGACGAGCAGTCCGCCCATGTAGGGAACATGATGCTCCTTGATGATTGATGATCCATCCGCCCATGTAGGGAAAATGGTGCTGCTTGATACATGATGAGCAGTCCACCCATGGAGGGAACATGGTGCTGCTTGATACATGATGAGCAGTCCGCCCATGTAGGGAACATGATGCTGCTTGATACATGACAAGCTATCTGCCAATGTAGGGAACATGGTGCTGCTTGATACATGACGAGCAGTCCGCCCATGTAGGGAACATGATGCTGCTTGATACATGACGAGCAGTCTGACAATGTAGGGAATATGGTGCTGCTTGATACATGATGAGCAGTCCGCCCATGGAGGGAACATGATGCTGCTTGATACATGACGAGCAGTCAGCCCATGTAGGGAACATGATGCTGCTTGATACATGACAAACAGTCCGCGCATGTAGGGAACATGATGCTGCTTGATGCATGACGAGCAGTCCGCCCATGTAGGGAACATGGTGCTGCTTGATACATGATGAGCAGTCCGCCCATGTAGGGAACATGATGCTGCTTGGTACATGACGAGCAGTCTGACAATGTAGGGAACATGGTGCTGCTTGATACATGATTAGCAGTCCGCCCATGGAGGGAACATGATGCTGCTTGATACATGACGAGCAGTCAGCCCATGTAGGGAACATGATGCTGCTTGATACATGACAAACAGTCCGCCCATGTAGGGAACATGGTGCTGCATGACATGGTGCTGCATGATAGATGACGAGCAGTCCGCCCATGTAGGGAACATGGTGCTGCTTGATACATGAAGATCCATCCGCCCATGTAGGGAACATGATACTGCGTGATACATGACGATCCATCCGCCCATGTAGGTAACATGATGCTGCTTGATACATGACGAGCAGTCCGCCCATGTAGGGAACATGGTGCTGCTTGATACATGATGAGCGGTCCGCCCATGTAGGGAACATGATTCTGCTTGATACATGTAGGGAACATGATGCTGCTTCGTACATGACGAGCAGTCTAACAATATAGGGAACATGGTGCCGTTTGATACATGACGAGCAGTCCGCCCATGTAGGGAACATGATGCTGCTTGATGCATGATGATCCATCCGCCCATGTAGGGAACATGGTGCTGCTTGATACATGCTGAGCAGTCAGCCCATGTAGGGAACATGATGCTGCTTGGTACATGACAAACAGTCCGCCCATGTAGGGAACATGATGCTGCTTGATACATGATGAGCAATCCGCCCATGTAGGGAACATGGTGCTCCTTGATACATGATGAGCAGTCCGCCCATGAAGGGAACATGATGCTGCTTGATACATGACAAGCTATCCGCCAATGTAGGGAACATGGTGCCGCTTGATACATGATGAGCAGTCCGCCCATGTAGGGAACATGATGCTGCTTGATACATGGTGAGCAGTCTGACAATGTAGGGAACATGGTGCTGCTTGATACATGATGAGCAGTCCGCCCATGGAGGGAACATGATGCTGCTTGATACATGACGAGCAGTCAGCCCATGTAGGGAACATGATGCTGCTTGATATATGACAAACAGTCCGCCCATGTAGGGAACATGGTGTTGCTTGATACATGACGAGCAGTCCGCGCCTGTAGGGAGCATGGTGCTGCTTGTTACATGACGAGCAGTCCGCCCATGAAGGGAACATGGTGCTGCTTGATACATGATGAGCAGTCCGCCCATGTAGGGAACATGATGCTGCTTGATACATGACAAACTATCCGCCAATGTAGGGAACATGGTGCTGCTTGATACATGACGAGCAGTCCGCCCATGTAGGGAACATGATGCTGCTTGGTACATGATGAGCAGTCTGACAATGTAGGGAACATGGTGCTGACGATCCATCCACCCATGTAGGGAACATGGTGCTGCTTGATACATGATGAACAGTCTGCCCATGGAGGGAACATGATGCTGCTTGATACATGATGAGTAGTCTGCCCATGTAGGGAACATGATGCTGCTTGATACATGATGAGTAGTCCCCCCTAGTAGCGAACATGATGCTGACTGATACATGATGAGCAGTCCGTCCATGTAGGGAACATGATGCTGCTTGATACATGAAGATCCATCCGCCCATGTAGCGAACATGGTGCTGCTTGATACATGATGAGCAGTCTGCCCATGTAGGGAACATGATGCTGCTTGATACATGACGAGCCGTCCGCCCATGTAGGGAACATGATGCTGCTTGATACATGACGAGCAGTCCGCCCATGTAGGGAACATGATGCTGCTTGATACATGATGAGCAGTCTGCCCATGTAGGGAACATGATGCTGCTTGATACATGATGAGCAGTCCACCCATGTAGGGAACATGATGCTGCTTGATACATGATGAGTAGTCCGTCCATGTAGGGAAGATGATGCTGCTTGATACATGACGAGCAGCCTGCCCATGTAGGGAACATGATGCTGCTTGATAGATGACGAGCAGTCCACCCATGTAGGGAATATGATGCTGCTTGATACATGATGAGCAGTCCACCCATGTAGGGAACAAGGTGCTGCTTGATACATGACGAACAGTCCGCCCATGTAGGGAACATAGAACTGCTTGATACATGAAAATCCATCCGCCCATGTAGGGAACATGATGCTGCTTGATACATGATTAGCAGTCCGCCCATGTAAGGAACATGATGCTGCTTGATACATGATGAGTAGGCCCCCCTAGTAGGGAACATGATGCTGATTGATACATGATGAGCAGTCTGCCCATGTAGGGAACATGATGCTGCTTGATACATGATGAGCAGTCCACTCATGTAGGGAACATGATGCTGCTTGATACATAATGAGCAGTCCGCCCATGTAGGGAACATGATGCTGCTTGATACATGATGAGCAGTCCGTCCATGTAGGCAACATGGTGCTGCTTGATACATGACGAGCAGTCTGCCCATGTAGGGAACATGATGCTGCTTGATACGTGACGATCAGTCCACCCATGTAGGGAACATGATGCTGCTTGATACATGATGAGCAGTCCACCCATGTAGGGAACATGGTGCTGCTTGATACATGACGAGCAGTCCGCCCATGTAGGGAACATGGCGCTGCTTGATACATGAAGATCCATCCGCCCATGTAGGGAACATGATGCTGCTTGATACATGATGAGCAGTCCGCACATGTAGCGAACATGATGCTCCTAGATACATGACGAGCAGTCCGCCCATGTGGGTAACATGATGCTGCTTGATACATGACGATCCATCCGCCCATGTAGGGAACATGGTGCTGCTTGATACATGATGAGCAGTCTGCCCATGTGTGGAACATGATGCTGCTTGAAACGTGATGAGCAGTCGTCCATGTAGGGAACATGATGCTGCTTGATACATGAAGATCCATCCGCCCATGTAGGGATCATGGTGCAGCATCATACATGACGAGCAGTCCGCCCACATGTAGGGAACATGATGCTGCTTGATACATGACGAGCCGTCCGCCCATGTAGGGAACATGATGCTGCTTGATACATGACGAGCAGTCCGCCCATGTAGGGAACATGATGCTGCTTGATACATGATGAGCAGTCCGCCCATGTAGGGAACATGATGCTGCTTGATATATGACAATCCATCGCCCATGTAGGGAACATGATGCTGCTTGATACGGCTATTCTTAGCAGCAATTCCTGACGGGTGGTGAAAGAAAAGATCAACTTTCACTAATGACACAGTTCTTCTGCACAGGCCACCTAATGGGCTGCCTATAAACGGAAACGGTGAGTCAAAGTAATTAACACTATACAGAAGCATTATATTACAGTCATAGGCTAGATTCAGGCTTATTTCATTTACTACGTAAATCTACGCCAATCAACATGTAATGTGTGTCATCCTACAGACATGGAGTGTACGGTAATGTCACTGTCACTATGTAGACACAGACGTTGTTTGTTGGGGTATTATATCCTAGTAACATCTAAGGTCATATCAGGATGGGTATTGACTTGTGACAGAGCGCACTCATGGCAACTTTATAGTGCTGCCCACTGGGAGACCAGGTCACTGGCACCATTACCTGATTTCCCACTCAATCACATTATCCCGATATTGAGCTAACCAGTCCTTGCCCTATCCTAGTAATGCCAAGTGCCAGGCTAGGTAGCAACAAGCATCAATTATTTAGGTCATTGGTTTGACTCAGCCGGGTTTCGAACTCCCGTCCTTCCACACAGATACTTGCTCTCTACCAATTTGGCCACCGCATCCCGTCATTTAGACACAGCCTAACAGGCCGACAAACTAACGTCTCTCTGTAATCTTCTAATTTAAACACATGCGATGAACACCAGTCACGACAGCTGTTGACCTGAGTTCATTTTAAAGTCCGGTTACCTATTTGAAACATGAATTCCTGACATGAATATTCGCTATATCTTGAACAAATATTCAACTTTTAGAAATATCACGTGTATTGCACTTAGAACTATTAGGAATAGTTATGGGATATTTAGTTTAAAGCTCCTGGATAGATCATCAGTTCACACCTGCTTGGTTTGAGCTCAAATAGCTTATATTGTGACATTAGGCAAGGAAGGGATAGGTGGAATGACAATGGGATATAAGGCATTATCAAACTCAAAAGGCTTTAAATATAATGTTATTCAGAGTAGGATATATATTACGTTTTAAGGGGATATATTGGAGTGACTCTACAATTATTTCCTCATGAGTCGAAAAATGTTTCAGTTCTATTTCATAGAGGAAACCTACTCAACTCTTCCAACTATTCCCTCCCTACCAGACAGGATGACCGAATGAGTCCGTCTCCTGTTTTGGGAGATCGGGGGATCCGAACCTTGTAATTGTAGTAAAGGGAGTGGTGTTCTCTGTGGCAGAGTGGCAGAGTGGTTAGAGTGTCTGACTTTTTTCTAGGTCGGACTCCTAATCTGAAGGTTGGTGGTTCGATTCCCCATGCTCCCACCTCTGCCCCTTTGGA
Organism: Branchipolynoe longqiensis; assembly: GCA_030323885.1. Lineage (NCBI taxonomy): Eukaryota > Metazoa > Annelida > Polychaeta > Phyllodocida > Polynoidae > Branchipolynoe > Branchipolynoe longqiensis. The sequence continues at coordinate 12,115,274 of CM059190.1, forward strand.
TTTCCACCGCTGTGTATAACTTACAGCGTCATCAAAGGCCGGTTGCTCTCATACCATGTCTATGTGGTGTGGGAGATTAAAAATCCCTTGGGTCGGTAAAAGTGTAGGCTCGGGCTTTCTATCGACAAACTGTCTAATGGTGAAAACAAGTATATTCAGACTTATCCATGATATGCAGTATAAATCTTCTTCAAACCCATGGGTTCGTGGGTTCTAACCCTGGTCTAGTCAAACTGATGACTTAAAAATTGATACTTGTCGCTTCCTGGCCAAACACTCGCCATTATTAGGATAGGACAAGGACTGGTTGGCTCAGTGTCAGGATAATGTGACTGAGTGGGATATCAGGTCATGGTGCTGACGGCCTGGTCTCCCAGTGGGGAAGCAGTATAAAGTCACAATGAGTGCACAATGTCTCACACTGTCAGTACCCATCCTTAAATGACTTTAGATGTTGCTAGGACATAAAACAACAAACAACCAATCTAACTGTTCCCTTATGCGCGGCACTCTTAATAGACCAGTAACATTACGACGTGTTGCACCAACGTTGGACAACGCGTGGGAACGTGTTGGGTTTTTGGGCGAAACCTCGGGACACGTCGTGATGCATTACTGGCATGTTACAAACACGTTACCGGCACGTCGGTACATGTCGGTACACGTTGAGTTTGAAGCAACACGTCAGCGCACGTCGGCGCGCGTCGGGCAGCGTCGAAAGTTTTGTGCAAGCACAAAACTTTCGACGCTGCACGACGCGCGCCGACGGGTTGCGTAGAGCGTTACGGGCACGTTTGCCGGACGTCGACACACATTACCAGCGCATAGCCGGCCTGCTCGTAACGGGTTGAGCAACGTTGATCAACGTCATGGAATTTTCCCACGTTTGCGAGGGGCCCGGCAACGCGTCGTTAACGTTCCATCAACGGGTTTGGGGCGCGTTATTGGTGTTGCTCCAGCGCTTCTCGACGGGTTGAACGTGCTGCTGGCACGTGTGGACGTGTTGGTGGCGTGTGTGGACGTGTTGCTGGTGCATCTGAATGTGTGGCTGGCGCGTATGAATGTGTTGGTGGCGCGTTGGTGGCGGTGCGCCAGCGTTCTGCGGACGCGTCGTCAGCGTGTTGGCTTTGAGTATATAATGCTATGGATTTCCTTCTTTGGCCACTACAGCTCATGTCTTGAGAGGTGATGGATGTCCCTGCAAACCAAGTTGGTGAATACGAACTAGCCATTCTGCAACATGACCATGATGTTCAAGCAGTACTCCTTTACCATCTGAGACGAAACAAGTGACGTCGACAGACCAGAAAGTGGGTTAGAGCATGGATACGGAGGCGGCGACAGTTTGGCATCTACAACCAGCTTCTGGTCGAACTACGCAATGAAGACACGGCATCTTTCACAAACTTCATGCGGATGCCTCCGACAATGTTTGATGACATCCTAGCCAGAGTTGGTCCGCGGATAACACAACGTACTGAGAACCCCTGGAGCCTGGCCTGAAGCTGGCACTGACTCTGCGTCATCTCGCCTCTGGGAACACCTATGCATCCATGAAGTTTGGGTGGAGGGTGCCCCACAACACACAATCACTAATTGTGCGCGAGGTCTGCAAAGCGATCATCGACGAATACATCGACGACACCATGACCTGCCCCACGACTCCTGATGGATGGCGTGCCATCTCGGACAAGTTCATGTCGAGGTGGAACTTCCCCCACACATGCGGAGCACTAGATGGCAAACATATCGCGTGCCGGTGTCCCCGAAAGAGTGGCTCCCTTTACTACAATTACAAGGGGTTCTACTCGATCGTTCTCCTTGCCCTCGTTGATGCGGATTACAAATTCATCTGGGCAGATGTTGGTGGCTGCGGATCCGCATCAGACGCACAGATTTACAATGCTTGCGACCTGAAGGCGCCGTTGAAGAAGGTAATTTGGGTTTCCCTGCCAGCGAACGTATCGTGGAGGGGCAGAATGCTGTACCGTACTTCCTGATCGGCGACGATGCGTTCGGCCTACGACCGACACTGATGAAACCATACAGCCGGAGGGGTTTGACGAATGAAGAAAGGATTTTCAATTATAGGATTTCGCGGGCTAGGCGAGTGGTCGAAAATGCTTTTGGCATCCTGGCCAACCGGTTCCAGGTTCTCCTCACCACCATGCAGCACCACCCCTCCACCGTGAAGTTAATCGTGACCGCTTGCCTGGTGCTGCACAACATGATGCGGATGCGATATCCGGGCCTGCAGAACCAGCAGCTGGACCATGAGGACAATGAAGAGCACACCATGATACCCGGACAATGGAGAGATGGCCACAACCTGCCTGACGTGCACGTTCCTGTAGCTGCCATGAACACTGGGTCCAGGGCCGGAAAAGAGCAGCGCAATCTCCTGAAGGAGTGGACCAACTCGGCAGGCGGTGCCGTTGCATGGCAGGACAATATGGTTTATTGGTGTGTTTTTACTCTGATCTGTGTCCTTTATGATATTTTGTGAAACTTGTACAGAAAAAAATTTGATAATTCTGTTGGTTTGAATAAAAGGTTTCAATATATGTTGTTGATACCTAACCATACTTAACATTTTTGTTATTATTTTCAATGGCCTACCTGGATAAGTGTATCTGTCTGTGTGTTTCAATCGGTGTGTCGGTCAGGGCATCCGTCTGTCTGTCTGTCTTTCTGTCCGTCTGTGACTCACACACATACACACACACATACCCACACATAGACACACACACCACCGACACACACACCACAGAAACACCCACACAAAACACATATACATAAAGACATACAAACACACCCAAACATACACAAACATAGACAGACACATACAGACAAACCCAGACACACACATACAGACACACAAACACAGACACACAAACACAGACACACACACAAACACAGACACACCCAAACAGACACACAAACACAGACAAACACAGACAAAAACACAAACACAGACACACACACACACAAACACACACAAACACAAACACAACTTACTGTGTTGCAGTCTCACAACTACTAGGCCATATTTGGCCGGGAACATATAAAAACAGACAAATTTACATGTCTGACATAAAGTAGGGAGTGGAAGTTTACTTTACGGGGAACTTTAAGACTTGTGAAGGGAAAAAGTTTACTCTTCACTAATTTACAGGGGCTTGGGTGGTGCTTATTATGTGAGATCACCTTTTGTATAGTGTACTTATAATTTTGTGAGTATTTATTGTTACCAATTTGCATTTGTATCATAAGGCTAAATACTGTTGACAAACAATTACACAAAATTACACTAGAAACGTAAATCTTGAGTACCATACAGACAATTTTATTGACAAACCTGAACACATGTCAACAAAGAACCAACAATACAATAATATACCTCTAAACCAACATATATACAATATTTACACAGGGGGAAACAATTTATATACATTTATGTACCACCACATATTACTGGTTAATGTTTGTTGGTGTGGGGTTGTCCAGAGGGCTGGCACGTTGAGTTTGGAACATCGCCTCCCCCTCAATGTCTATATTGGACCCCGTGGAGATTGCCGACAGGCCGTCCAAATTAATAGAAGTGTCCCCTACTGGAGTAGTTGACCGGCTCAGCACGGCTTGGGCATCAACCCATGCACCGACTGTAGTGCTGGTGCTCTGTTCGTTTGGTGTGGGTGGGTGTGCTGTCAGTGCTGTGGGTGGTGTTGGTGCTCTTGGTGTTGTAGGTGTTGTTGGTCGAAGTGGAGTGCTTGCTGCCTGCACCCCCACCCGTGGAGGCCGACCCATCGCATGCTGCGGAAACACGAGTGGCTGCATACCATGTGGCAGTACATGGGGTGGCAGTACTTGGGCTGGCGGGTGGGGCTGCGGTGGTCCCATCGGATGCTGGTGGGTGAGCTGAGCGGCAGGCAGCAATGGCTGCATCCTGTATTGGATCACATAGTCACCCGTTTGTGAGGCCCATGGTGATGCTGGTGGTGCTTGGTGCCTCCACTTGTGTGGAGGCGGCTGATAAAGTTCACTAGAGGACGCGACCGACGATGCGGACTGGCACGAGGGGGCCACATGGGTTGAAGCGACTTGACTGTCCGTGTCATCGTCCAGGTCCTCTGTGAGGGCGCGGCATATGCCCATCCGTGCCTTAGTCGCCTGTGGCTTGGTCATGGTCATCAGCGTGTCCCGGACGAAGTTGCCGAAGGCCGCCTCAGCGGTCATCTGCGGAGCTGCAGTGGGCTGCAAGCTCTCCAGGAGCTCCCCCCAGCGCGCCATGCGATGTTGTAGGTTAGCCAGGACGGTAGTGTCCTCCTGGGCTCTGGTTCGTGGCGCTGGTGGTGGGTGGCTGGGGGGCTCATCGTCACTCAGGATGCGGAGGTCAGCGCAGGCCGACTCAGCAGCCCCTAGATCCCCCTGGGACGCGGCGATCGTGGCAAACACCTGCAAGACACAATTAAGAAACCAGATTAAGTGACATGAATAATATGTTTTGAGGACAATTGTAAATACAAACAGGCACACAATTGGAATTTACAATTTCGTTCCATTCGGCAAATTAAGAAACCCGAAAAAAAACAAAAAACAATGGTAATCATTAAGCGCAAAAAATAATTACAAACGACCGTTTACACTATCACGACCACAATAACAACCTTTTCAGAAAAAAAACAATTCATAGATTATATTTAACGCATCATATACTGCAATGAATGCACACGCTCGGAAGTCACAATTTCCAGTAAAATGTATAATACTTACACTTCGGCATGGCTCTGGACGGTGTTTCACGACTGCACTTAGGAACTGGAATTTGTCCAGCACCCATTCGTCCCTCTCAGTCAGCACCGGGGCCCCGTCGCCCCTCTTTTTCTTGTGTAATCTGGTATTGCAGTCGCGCAAGGACTTAAACCACCCCTGGAGATGGGCAACAGTCCTCCCCATCGCCTGCGCCTGCTGGTCCCACAACTTGGCCTTCTTATCCGTTCTTCGGTAAGCCGTCAACCGGATGTTCCAGAGAAGGGGATTTTCGTCGAAGAACTCAAGCATGAGTTCCTCCTCGGCCTCGGTGAGTGTGCAGTCTGATTTGCGCACAGCCTTGTGTCGCTTCTGGTGCAAGGACGTCAACGCGACTGGTCTCTGGTCCGACGTGTGTCCCTGGTGTGCTGGAGATGTAGCCTCAACCTGGAGCCCCACTCCACTTTCGGCAGACTGCCTAGATGGTGACGGCGGGGATGATGGAGAATCTGGAGTTTGTGGTGGAGATGGAGATGGCGATGGCGATGGTGCTGGTGATTGACATTTCTCCTCAAAGATCCTCTTTCTCCCCTTGCCTTTGCCATGGCCCTGGCCAAACTGGGGGTTTCTTTTTGCTGGCATTATGGATGGAGCTTGACTGTAGTTAGTATATTGGCAGACAGAGATGTGGAGTGTAGGGTGGCTTGTGAAGAAGTGAAAGCAGACCAGCAGTGCACCCTTATTTATATCAAAGCACCCTATCTAGGAACCCGATGGTCAAGCGCCTTTCCCACGCATTCAACACGCCGATAACGCGACGGCAACCCGTAACACGTCCATGACACGTTGATAACACGCTTGCAACCCGCCGACTTCGTGTAACTCGCTGGGAACCGGCCGATAACACGGCGATAACACGTTGATAACACGCTTGCAACCCGCCAACTTCGTATAACGCGCTGGCGACACGCTGATAACACGCCGATAACACATTGATAACATGCTAATCAACCGTGGGAAGCCGGCGCCGTTTGTTAGAAATTGGGTCAAGCGGCGGGGGTTTCTTTGTTTTCCACCCGCGCAACACGTTGGCGGCGCGCCAATAACACGCCAGCAACATGCTGCCAACACGCTGCGCTGCGTCGAGTTTTCTCAAAATACACCAAAAAGTTTGACGTTTCTTGACGCATTGAATAAATTTAGCGCGTTGGCGGCATGCCGGAAAACACGTCGTAGTGTGACTGCCCCATAACAGGTGAGGAGGGTCATTAGGGCTGAATGACCCTGAGTGACAGCTTGACCACAGTGACCCTTGGCACAGATTAGGCCCTAGATAACTCTCATGGAATAGCATGTTAAAATATGTATTACATATTTCTGGACAGGGCAGATGCCGACAGGTGCGGTAGAAGATCATGAAGGCATGGTCGGCATAGGAGGTAGAACAATCCCCAACCTCCGCTTTGCTGATGACATTGGTGTCAGGAGAGGAAGAATAATTGGCAAATGTTATTGGCAAGCGTTGGTCATTTCTCAGAATGTACATATCCTGCGAAATGACATACATTTCTAAGTCTTTATTATACCATTGTAAATCAGGATTACTATATAAAAAGAGAACTAGAAACAATAGAAGATTTCCACACCAAGTCATCATTTGTGCACAGTGGCCCGAACTAATGTAGTGGATCAGACCTCAGAAATAATGCATTGAATACTCAGAGGCCAGCACAAAACTATACGAAAATTGAACATAAATACCAATATAATACTTTACAGAGGCAGTGTCTCATATAGTCAATGCTTGCATATTTAAGTTCGTCTCAACAAAATCAGTTGGCCTTCTACAAAAGAAATGCATAGTCCAAGTGGGTGGGTGCGGAGTGATTTCAAATGTATCACAGACGCATGTGCAAAGCGACTCTGTGTGGTACAGCCACAGTCTGGTGCTGCCACCTAGGGTCTATAGTTTGAAGCAAGTAAATTTATTAAAGCCTTCTCTTTCTGACATTCTTCAGCAACCACCAAAGTTACTATCTTGCACTAATTAGACAATTGTTCAGTAAATTTCTGCTGGACATAAATCATGTCTCTTATTGGTTGGACTCGGATCAATTAACATTAATCAATATGTAGAGGCATGCGAATGTTTCAGTGTGTGTAGGCCCAGTCTTCTTCTAAATGCAGAAAGCGTTAATTTTGTCAACAAGAACTTACTTCACAGACTTCCATACAACGAGTGCAGGCCCCTACCCATTCTCTATTCTTGCTATGAATCATCACACATAATGAAAACATGACTAAACGAAGAAAAACTGACCATCACAGTAATTATTACGCTGGGTTTAAATATCGACTTTCCCAGATCTAAATGCAGATATCGAATGTTTTCAGAACTAGCCACACAGTGTACTGGGCCTACATTTCATGCACTGAATGAAAAGCTTGCCTTTCTAACATGACTTTTGTGGCAAGAGTTGGCATTTCTATTCTGGTTTACTGTAGTGTAGTGCCGGCTCTTATTGCTAAGGGTGCGACCTATACATAATGCATTAGTTCAGAAATCCTACCAACAACATGAGTTGCTGCCATTGCCGCCATAAGGTGGGTGAGTGAAGGACATCGTCTATAGTGGATATATGTAAAATGTGAGATTAGGCACAACCAAGACCTGTGTAGGCTTACCCAGGGGATCAAGCTACCCCTAACTAGTCACTTCTCTAATAGTATTAGTGCCTACTGATAGGCCTTAAAGTTATATAATCAAATGATTTTCAGTTTCTGCCATATTTGTTCAATAAATCGATTAAGCGGATCATTATAATCTGCTTTACTTTAGTTGAAAATAATTTTGATTACAGCGTGCTAGATGCTATAAATCATTGTGACATGCTTAAGGTTACACAGAATAGCAGGGGATATTAAAATTGACACCGAAAAATGCATTATTTTTTATTTACTACGAATATCTGAACTAAAATGGTTAACAAATGTTAAAACAATACAACCACATTGTATTTAACGAAGTAACGAGTTTATTCCAATCGTATGTTACAATCAGTATAGAAAAATATTGTCATTACATCCAATTTAAAATAAATGAGACGATGTAAAACCGACTACAAGATAGGAAAAAAAGCAGTTTTTCATGGGTTTTCGGTACGTGTGTAAATTTCTGTTTGGTGACATTCAACGTGTGCCAACATCTTTATAAGATAGCCCTGCCTCTCAAATAAATAACTTATTTAGAAAGGTACGTGTGACTGTATAGAGGCTGAGCACATCTCATTTGACTGTGTGCACTTAAAACAACAATTACTGTCCTTACTAGACAAGGCAGTGGACTTGCGGGTTAATTTGGTTCACCAATAGGTTCAATTAATTAGGTGTAATACACACATGTAGGTTGCTTCAAATAAGTACTTCGTATACAATCAATAAAATAATCGTTCTACGGTTCTAGTCGTAGCACTTTCCCGTTTCATACACGCCCTCGTCACTGCGGGGAGTGGCGACTTAAATAGTTCTGTATAATTACACATTATTAATATTACCATTAGGCTATAATTATGATTATTTACAAGCCCTGCTGCTTTGTACAATATGATAATTAACCTGGACGCATTGACACATGCAATACGACACAGATCAAATGCATTCGCCAATTTCAGCCAATCAGGTGGCTGCAAACCGGGTTGTGCAGAATTACCTGTAATAGTAACCAATCAGATGCGAACAACACCTACTTCTGCATAAGCAACATTTTAATGAATAACTTAGATTGAATAACGGCAACAGTTGATGTCTAGTCACAGGATACGACGATATGCATGTTAGGAAACAGTTGTTTGTATGGCACCGTCGGGCAGGCAGGGCGATGTTTCCATGGTTACCACGCACTCCCCAGGCACGCTCACAGAGAACAAGCGGTGCATATAAGTGCAACACTTAGTACTCAAGTACCAAAACATTGAATAACCGTAACAGAGCTTCACCATACTATTGGAGGTGCGGTTGTATCTGCTGTTTGATGCTCTGTTGCAAGCAAGAATCAAAGAAAACAGGCAGGCATAATATATGCGGTTATTTAGCAGACCTAATATGTCAGGCTAGTTTCACATCAAGCCGAAACAACGGAACCGGTCATAAAACTGAATGGCAATGATGATTTTGATCATGATTAGACCACAAACAAGTCATTGTGCAGCATGATTAAAGTGGTTCAACGAAACCATTGGAACCATTTTAATTGTGTTACAAATGTAAACTGAAGCTCTTCAAATTCATTCTGAATCATCAAAATTCAATCCACGAATAAAAACAACAACACTAACAAGACGCTAGTGACATCCAATAGCGGAGTGATTAGCATAACCAAATATGGGTGTTTATAATTACACAATGCAACAAGTATTAAAGAAGGCTATTAAAACGGTTGTACTTGAAATACGCCACCAGCAGTAAAATGAGACAATGCACCTAAACCAACAAAATCCAGCTACAGCAGCCCCGGAACACGGGGCTCATCAGGCATGTCCCCATTACGTCACAGTGCTGGCTGGGTAACCTGACTGGTGCTAAACAAGTATAGCTCTCATGTCACCAGCGTCACTGCGCATGTCTCGCCATGCACCCAGGCACCTCTAAACACCGCCCGTCGCCAGGTCACCCACAACGCAGACAAACGAGAATAGTCTAAATAAGTTGCAGCTAATTACCTCGAAATCTTATATAATTTAATTGATTTAGTAGAACGAAGGATAACACAGCTTTTGTACCTTACAAATGTTCTCTGTATAATGTTATAAAGCTAAACACCAAGTGAAGGTGTATATTTGATAGGTTTGCCCACCGGACTTGCAGTTGGCGTCACTAAAACTAGGTCACCATAAATATCTATAAGCTGAGAGCAGACGGCTTTTCAAAGCACGCTACAATTAACAACAATCCTATTCATTAGCGGTTAAGTCCTTTGTTTAGAATCCACGAATAATTAACACACTACTCCCGAGTTTTCATCCGAAGAATATCTCTTTAAATCATGATAAGCTTTGAAACTGCATGCGGCATTACAAATCTGGGACCAGCCTCCTGGAAGATCGGCAACAGCCCAGAGCTCAGACGGAATGGTGTAGAGGTGGAGAAGAAGTTAGAAATATGTTTGCTTTATTAGAAATCTACACTGACAAGTCATAGACTCGGGGGTATTGTGTGTACAGCTACTCTGGATTAGAGTCCCATGTACATGTCATGGTGAGGACCCATAGACATAAGCAGGGTGAACAACCAGACACATAGAATTTTCACCAGGGCAGTTAAACCAAATTTCGCAATCCAAATAGTTAATCGTGAGAACCGCGATTTGCGTATAGTGAGGAACGAAGCCTTGTATACGACTCTTCGACTCCATCTCTTCATCTTGTCCGACTTTCCTTTCATTGATACATAAAAGCATCAGCCTTCCTGGTCTAATACACTAATAACACAGATGTATCTCTGACTAAACTGTGAGTAATAATACATCCATAGGACATCGGACTTTATTCATCACAACAGAAAGAATCACATGGTACCACCTTCCTATATGCAGAGCGTATAATGGAAAATCGCCAGTCACAGGCTTTCAATCACACAAATTATACATCAGATTGTGCACCTTGATAGATAACTTTGTACATACAGACGCAGGCTGCTCTACAAGCTGCAGGGCTTGGGGTTAGCTGACTGCACGTTCACTTCCAGCCATGGCTGTCCCTCCAGTCTTGCAATGGTTCACTGTCAGGCCTCGGGAGGAGCAGCCCCAGAGTGGCAGAGTTCAGAGACCCTTGTGTTGCTACAGCATCATGTGACTGCCTGTTAGGTCTCCACACAACACCCTGTTAGCTTGCCGCACTTCAATAGTTGTTTACCCAGTTGCACCACAATAACTGGTCTCCATTCAAGCTGAACCATTAGTGGCTTTAAAAGACCCCAGCAAAACCCTCTAGCGCCTATTATGAAGCAGCTTTGATACCCTGTAGTTGGGACATTCACTTCAAATAGCAACAACGCAGTCTTGAATGGCTCACAATAAACATGCACCGCCCCATCTTGAATCAGTTTAGTAATGTAACACCATTATTCCGCATTGGTGTGTGTTGTAAGTAGTCACAGATTCTGTTATGGGCATTAAAACCTAACTCAAGATGTGAATTCATTGCACACACTGACCTACTTTTGAAGGACAAACATGCAATAAAAGGCTGATGGTGCATGTGCGTGGCACGTCTGTCATCCAGCACTCTGCATGGCACGCCCCGAGTGGGTCCGCTAAATAGACGGTGCGCAATAAATGCTGGGAGGGTGCACCATGAAGCACTAGTCAAACCGCCAGGTGCAGTCTGGGAAAGCGCCACTCACTGCCAGCAGCCTCGTTTTGGGAATGACTCGGGGGTTGTGGGAGGGGGATGGTGCGTTGACTGAGCAGTGAGCTGGTGAGCAGGGGGTGGGGGTGGGGTGAATATAGATAAGCCTCGCTATTGGCTTCCCACTTTAGAAATAAGCTCGTCGCAAATTGCTGTCAATTCTTTGTTCTCCTTTGTCTGAAATAAAAGAAGCAAAGATTAGCCATTGTCTAAATGCAAAGCGCCTCTGGTTATACAGCTAAAAAGTATTTCAACTGTTTCTTAATTAGATAGGAGACAAAGTAATTAGAACATTTACTCAGTTATTTTCTGTCAGTTGATTTCTGTAGTATTTTTCTATTTTTATTATACAGGTATGAAAGTGGTCTCCGGTAAATTTATAGCGAGGTTTTCTGTAAATAATGTTGCTCCAATAATAGCACGTTATCCTAGTAATTATTATTATTATTAAAAGAATGGCCATACACATGACAACAAAATTAGAAATTACTAGTTTTCCGCCCTGAATACGGCCATTGTTGCCAACACAGCATTAAAACAGTAATAATAATAATAATAATAATAATAATAATAATAATAGTAGCTAGGATAGCTTATTATTGTAGCAACTTGACGAAAGATACCACTAGTTTATCGCCGTTCTTGCTGACAAGGCGAATTTCCAGGTAAACCAGGATCTTCTCTTACCAGTCAGGGAATCGCAGAAAATTCCCAGAAGTCAGGTTTGATACAGTGCTCTCCCAGCACTATCCCAGCTCCATTCCACTAATCAGTCAGTACATATTATCCCTGAAGAGTGTGCCACTGTCCTTGTTGTGACAGTATTATTGCCCATGCTACTTCAAGTAGTACTTGTTTTTCTGTTTGATTGGGTTTTATGTCCTAGCAATATCTAAGGTCATATAAGAACTGGATTTGAACTGGATACTGTCACATAATATATCCGTGGCATTTTATGAACGTTAATCGGTGAAAACAGGAAATCCGTGAAATCGTGGAGGTCTTTCATCCCTGTATGATGAGTGATGATTGTCAGTAGACATTTGAAAACTGGGATGCAATGCTATGGGCACTGGTTAATCCATATAACTTAAAGTTGCATGGTCCGATGGCACTTGAATTTTTGTCTTATTTTTTAGATAAATATATCAAATTGATCGTTACAAGCTACTAATCACTAGTCCGGAGTGATTTTGATTAAAGATGATTAGTTTTGAAGTAATATGAGCTGAAAGAACCAAAAATAATTTCGACAAGCTTGTCAAAAGTCCTGTGGCTATGACCCAGATGGTCATCTCGCGGTGACCACGTGATGTGAGATGACCTGGAATCTTACAGGACTGTAGGTAGATATTCCTGGTTGGTTAGGGACATTCTGGGAATGGATTAGTGCCATAGGCCCATGTCACTAAGGCTTTTAACAAAATATAATGTGTGTCTTGTCTGCTTGTGTCTGTCTATGTATGTCTGTATGTATCTGTGTGTGTCTATCTGTGTGTTACTCTGTATGTGTGGGTATGTATGTGTGTATGTATGTGGGTGTCTGTGTGTGTGTGTATGTATGTGTATGTATGTATGTACCTTCCTACTTATTCTTTTCCTTATACTTTTCATATTCATGTTCAGATTTGATGAAAGAAATAAGGGAAATAAAATAAAACTGTGTGCAACTTTGGTCTTTTTAGTTATGAACTGTTTTTGTACCAAAAAACCCATTTTACAGTCAGCCATTTGTAACATGACATATGGGACATGGTTGAATCCTTATTAACATCTTGTATTGCATTGATATATCAAACAAAACAGTTCCCAAATCAAAGAGGAAGTATTTATTAACATGTATGCATGCTTAAATTTAACAAAATAAAAATTTAATGTCTTCAGAAATAACATTACAAATTTCCGTCACACGTGTAACCGTGGTGTCTGGATGCCACACAAATATTGTACACTAATTATTCAGTGAATAAGCACTAGATATTTCTGTATATTATGCCATGATTAATATGCTTCTAAGTATGATATTATTTAATTCTGATTAGATATTTATTAAGCAGACTGTGTGGTGTCCTAAACATGTGTTACACGTGTGACACACATGTTATACTGCCATAAGAGATATCTTATTCATGGACTACACCTTTATTTTTTATCTCATCAATTTATATTTTACATAGATGTAAAGGGGAGATTTCCAGCTTTCATTTGCAACCAAAAAATGTAAAGAATTCAAATATTAAATTTTAACTCTCCATGTGACACTTCTGGCCAGTTTTCAGGAGAGTGACCCATGTCTGTATGTATGTCTGTGTGTGTGTCTGTCTGTGTGTGTATGTCTGTCTCTGTGTCTCTGTAAAGTCAGGTCAGGAAACACACAGACACATACACACACATCCACCTCATATCCCCTTCCCCTCTATGGCCCTGCACAGTAGGCCACTTGGTTGGGGGGAGGTTAATGAGGTCACGAGATTGGCCTAATTGGTTAATGGCCTTCCTGCATAATGGGTGTTTCAAACTGAGTGTTCAAAGGGGTGAGGTTATAAACTCACTGGCTATTCTGTATATACTGTCCCAAATCATTAGCTAATACACCAGTGCCTAAGTTGGATATATAGGATCAAATGTAAGTAGTTGTTTTAATTTTGACAAAATTATATTCCATCGGACCATGCAACTTTAACTACCTTTCCATCCTCTGAAAGAGATTAGAAAGTCAATAATAACATATTCTGTGCAGAAAGAGGGCTCATGAGGACTTGGCCTGTTAACCCTAAAAGTGCTCAAATTACGTGTTAGATGAGGGGCTTTGTTACCTTCTGTTCCAGAGAGTTCTCCAGACTCTGGCTCTGCAGCTCCAGTTTGCGGATGGCTGCGTGCAGCCGGATCACCTCCGTCTGCTGATCCTTCTTCACCTTCTCCAACTCCATCGCCAGCCTGAAGGAGAGCAGCGGTTGAATCATGTCAGCAGAGATCCAAGCAGATCCCAGCAACTCGAGGAGCAACCCAGAGCGGCATCATCTTATAGAATCCTTATCTTAGGAGGGCTCTTTTAACTGACATGACTGAACACACGCGCACCCACGCACGCACATACACACACAGAAATTACCTCTCAAATAACACTGAATGGGTTCTACATGTAGTTGTCAATGCTGCCACAGGTCATTCGTGGTATCTCCATCAGTAGCCAGACTGACAACCGGATGCTTCCTATCAACTTGTTGCCATAACGAAAAAACAAAGCAAATCCCCTTCCAAAGAACAGAATCGGTTTGCTATAAATAAGTCATTTAGTGAACAGACATTGTCCGTGTACGGGCATTGATAACAGATGCACAGTCCGATAGTTTTTAGTTTCTCCCATTTTGTAGATAAATATATTAGGTTCATTGTAATAATCTACCTTACTTTACTTTGAAGTAACATTTATCAAATAAATGGGTAACTTTGCAGTGAAGTGAAAACATGCATCAGACTATACATCTTTAATATATGGGAAAAAATGAAACATGAAATAGAAGCTTTATCTGAAGTCATTCAAGAGTCCAACGCAATAATAGAGGTGAACCACAGTAGTTCTGGCATACTTAGTCCATGCACGACCTCTTTACATGACGTCTTTACAAGACCTCTTTAGAACATTGAGTACAATCATGAGACTTAATAAGTATTTGATTGTATTCAATGTAGCATTGTTTAAAATGTTCTTACTAGAGTTAACTCACCCGTCTATTTTCTCCTCTGCCTTTTCCTTTATGGTTTGGTTTTTCTGTTCTTGCGTTTTCAACTTCCCTTGAAGGTCGACTACACATTTCTTTAACGTCAATTCATTCTATAAATTAAGAGCAGAGAACAACATTTGTGTAATAATATGTATACATATCAAATTCTGTTTGTTCGTTCACTTGGTGACCCCTCAGCACAAAAAGTAAACATCGCCTCGTACAGTTGTCAAACACAAATAACCACATTCTTGCCAAAAGAGCACAAAACTGTTAAAATCACAAATGGTATATGAGAAATAAAACCAACAAGTTTTTTCAAGTTAAAAATGGAAAATGAATTCACGGTAAAAACAAGTTTCCCTAAAATATTTGATAATGACTTGTGGATGGAATCGGAACGACTCGGAGCTAAGTACGGGTGGACATCGTATTTTGATTTGGGTAAGCTACCTTTTTAAAGTTTTCTACTGATGCCTTTGTCTTCTCAAAGCGTCGATGTAAGTCTGAGAAGGCCGACTCTACGGACTGCAGATCTTCGAGGGCCTGGAGAAGAAAGAAGCATGGTGGACATTAAAACAGTACACTGTCAAGGTTCAAGAAGAGACACCACAGCTCACACACGGCACCAGGCATCAACCTGGTGCTACACCACGTGACTTTCCACACCCAGCTTCATCAAAGTAAAACAGCATGAATGTAACTATATTGATGCAACTAACAAGCAGAAGCCTTCACGTTCAACTAACACATGCAGGCAACCTATAGCATTTCACGGTAAATCATTTCCAGTAACGTGTCATTACCATGATGAAAAAACGACAGAATTGAAATTTTGATTCCCAGAAGTTTTTGGTTCTCGTCACCTGCTTCATGGAACCAACAATTCGTTACTGATGGGTTCCCATAAGCCTTGGACACAAAACTCGAAATGTGTTTCCCATCAAATTTGAAATCCTACAGGTTGAATGCAAAAGGGCTACACATCCACAGCAGACCGCATGCATGGTCACCCTTCTTACACCAGCTGTCAAACAAGTCTTTTCACCGATACCCAGGTGGCACATCATAGCATCAGTTCAAAAAGGTTGTAGGTGCCACTTCCACCAAACTGCATTCTCCGAGTTCTGAGACCCAGCAATACAGATTTAGTCAGCCCAGAAATGCTGCACGCAGTCTGTACTGTTATCTATGGGGCCCAGTCCTACATACCCATGTAATTGTAAACATAGCAGTGGAATCGCGCAGTGCAAGTTTGTATCTAACATAGACAAACCTTGTTTGAGAAAAGAACCAGTTATATTCTGTTTGAACTGATGCAATGACAACCAGTTGCCTGATCTGTATCGTTTTATCCGATCAGTTAAGCTAAGCCCACCAGTAAATAATAAGGACTGCTTGAGGTTTTATTAGATTATGTCATTTCCTATTTGTTTTGCTCATGTTTGTATTTCTCTGCGTTATACCCAGTGCTGAGGCGCTGGACTTTCAGATTCTTGATTATAGGTCACTATCTAGTGTACATGTCATACAGGAGACATGATCTCTAAAAGCAAATCCTTAGGAGGGAACCCTTTTGACGTTGTTTCACCCACCTACCCCGTGGTATCTTCTAGGTGCAGTATTAATACTTCCTGTACCATATTGCTTAACTCTTTCAGAACAGGATTTCATGTACAGACAAACAACATAGAGTTCTGTGTTAAAAGTTCTAGGTAATACTGGTCAATATAGATGACATATTTACTAGATTTAACATTCCTATGCACTTAGTACTCAAAGACTACTCTCACAGTGAGAATGAACGCATTTAATATTTATTATATAACAGCACACGATGTGCAATGTCATAATACAAAAAGTCAAAACAGAGTTTACAATGAAATGACAATGCTACATACAGTAAAACCTTTCTAAATCGACCGACCATGGGTCCGGCTTTAAATAGTCCAATTAGGTCGGTTTAGGGAATGGTACTGTATGGGTATTGTATGGGCGATCGTTTGGGACCCAAATAAAGCGATCAATATAGGGGAGTGGGCAATCTGTGGAGGTGGTCGGTTAGAGAGGTTTTACTGTATATTCATTTTACGGCAGATGTCCTTTAGTGAGAGCTGTGAGGCTATAAGGAGGGCGTGAGGAGGCATCTCACCTGGTCCCTTTCCTGGCACACCTCCTTCAGGTTGTCTTTGGTCGAGTTGAGCGACTCCTCCTTCTCCTCTGTCAATGCAAACAAGCATTCCGTCACGTGACACACAGTCAGACACTACATCACTCAAAGTGGAGGTCATTTAACGCACAGAAGGCTGGTTGTGCACGACGTTAACAGAACGAGTCACGGTTTGATTAGGTCATCAGGAGTGTTACATACAATTCAGGATTATCGCTAATTGGTGAAAAACACAAGCAACCTAAATAGAACATCTCTAGTATAAGACGACCGTGATGCCGTGCGGGCAACATTGGTTTAATGTGGTACATGTTTCATAGGACAGACACAACAAACACTGACTTACAAGACATCCAAGACACCACATGCAACACAATATGAAAATGCTTTAAGCGTTTAATTCTAACCTGACTACCGTAGTAACATATAGATGTACTTGCTAAAGATAAAGATTACAGACAGCTTAGAGTGGCATTAGACTATAGGGGCCCCTTAATGTGAACCATTAACTATTACACAACTATTGCTGACAACAAATTCTTTACTGTGGTATCCATAGCAACCTGCTCAGTCAAAGAAATCTGGTATTGGACTGGCCAGTCTGATGTCACTATTTTGTATTTGTCTGTAACTGGTTCTTGATCAAAATACATTTAAACTTAATTTGTTAACTAATTAAAACGACTAAAGTTTAACAGCTACATTTAGTTAATGATCGATTCATCGCCCCAATACGGGGCTGAGTCAAGTGGGTCCCTGAAATACGTATTGACCTTGGTTATGTCAATACTCACTCCGCAGTGTCTCGGGCATCAAACCCCATATTGGCTCCTTGGACCAAAAACATTTGAATAAATATTAAATCATCCTCGAGGCTGAGGCAAACCCCAGGAGACTATTAAATTCCTGTGTACCAAAGCTGCCGCACCGTCTTGTCAAAATAAAACTATCGACAGCTACAGGAATGTTACACAGTGAAATGCGTTTTAAATAACACAATTTACAGGAATTCCTCAGAAAAAATATATGTTAAACACCCAATTGCACACTGAAATGTAAATGTAGTCTTAACTGATGATTATGTATATAAACATTAAGTGTGATTCATTTATATATTTGTCTGTAAATCACATACTCAAAAAAGAGTAGACAAGGAGTCACGTGACACGACTACGTAAGAGTCTACTTAGTGGACCCGCCCCTCCCCAGTTACACTCTGCTAGTGGCACAGAACTCCTTCTGTTTTATTGAGTTGATTGATTCATTTGTTTTATGTACGAGACAACACGAAGCAACGGAGGCAGAGGAGACCGAGACGGACTGCGGACAGGAGAGCAGACTGACTGTCAAAGGTGCACCATATCACCCAATAAGCACGGGGGTGGGGGTTACAGAGCAACATGCAGGCACAGACTAATAGACACAGGTAAAGCCAACCCATCAACACCTCTCGCTATACTCAGATTCGCATTTCCTTTATATTTATATATCTTTTTAAATAGGGCCTACCCGTGGGTTCGAACCCTGCCCGAGTCAAACTAATGATTTAAAAATGCATACTTGTCACTACCTGGCCTGGCGTTTGGCACTACTAGGATAGGGCAAGGAGCAGTGGAATGAGGAAGACCAATTGTCTGTGATTGAAATTTCATCCGCTTAATCAACTAATGTACCAACAGAATTAAAAGGTAAGTCGCCAAACAAAATAAAAGTGAACAGAATGTTGCCCCTATATCAATGTCACCACAGTGTATGAAGTGTTGCTTAAAAAAGAGCATTAGTTTATTCATCGCCAACTATGTTTAATCAATCTGGTTCCTGAAAATATCCAACTCAAATATTGAGTAATTCCAGTGGAGGGCAGTTTGGGCCAAGCCTCCTCTACGACAAACACATAGTCATGCAACTACACAGTGGGAATGACTTATCTGGAGGTATTGCTGCTTAAATAAGACTCAAATCTCAATAAAAGACTTTACTCAGCATAATGAAGAATTAGATCACAAAGGAATATATAAAAAATATATATTCAGCAAGAAGGACTTAGGACCGCTACAATGATCATGCTGAAGTTAGCAGGACTTCGGTCACCTTTCTTTTTCGAAAGCGCTAAAAGTGAATAAAAAACAGAAATATTTGTTGAAAGGAAAACTTGCCGGAGGGAGGGGATAAATATAATTCGGCAACATTGATGTAAAATGGAGGCAGAAGAGCCTGCTGAAGTGGCTTACAATATGTGTACATGTGGTGCCCTCCCTGTCTGCAATATTCACTGAGACACAAAACCTGCAACAGGACCTGGTAGAGCAGCAAGTCAATCTGCATTTGAGGTGAGGTGCCATATGGTTTGCACTCCTGATTTGGTAGGCTATAAGCCAGCATCAGGCTATCTACAGCACCTTGTATTTCCAGCTGGTCACCCATCCAACATTCAAGTACTCACCATGCTACACGGTGCTTTACTTCGTATTTCCAGCTGGTCACCCATCCAACATTCAAGTACTCACCATGCTACATGGTGCTTTACTCCGTATTTCCAGCTGGTCACCCATCCAACATTCAAGTACTCACCATGCTACATGGTGCTTTACTTCGTATTTCCAGCTGGTCACCCATCCAACATTCAAGTACTCACCATGCTACATGGTGCTTTACTCCGTATTTCCAGCTGGTCACCCATCCAACATTCAAGTACTCACCATGCTACATGGTGCTTTACTCCGTATTTCCAGCTGGTCACCCATCCAACATTCAAGTACTCACCATGCTACATGGTGCTTTACTCCGTATTTCCAGCTGGTCACCCATCCAACATTCAAGTACTCACCATGCTACACGGTGCTTTACTTCGTATTTCCAGCTGGTCACCCATCCAACATTCAAGTACTCACCATGCTACACGGTGCTTTACTTCGTATTTCCAGCTGGTCACCCATCCAACATTCAAGTACTCACCATGCTACACGGTGCTTTACTTCGTATTTCCAGCTGGTCACCCATCCAACATTCAAGTACTCACCATGCTACACGGTGCTTTACTTCGTATTTCCAGCTGGTCACCCATCCAACATTCATACTCACCATGCTACACGGTGCTTTACTTTCGTATTTCCAGCTGGTCACCCATCCAACATTCAAGTACTCACCATGCACACGGTGCTTTATCCGTATTTCCAGCTGTCACCCATCCAACATCAAGTACTCACCATGCTACATGTGCTTTACTTCGTATTTCCACTGGTCACCCACCAACATTCAAGTATCACCATGCTACATGGTGTTACTCCGTATTTCCAGCTGGTCACCCATCCAACATTCAAGTACTCACCATGCTACATGGTGCTTTACTTCGTATTTCCAGCTGGTCACCCATCCAACATTCAAGTACTCACCATGCTACACGGTGCTTTACTTCGTATTTCCAGCTGGTCACCCATCCAACATTCAAGTACTCACCATGCTACATGGTGCTTTACTCCGTATTTCCAGCTGGTCACCCATCCAACATTCAAGTACTCACCATGCTACACGGTGCTTTACTTCGTATTTCCAGCTGGTCACCCATCCAACATTCAAGTACTCACCATGCTACACGGTGCTTTACTTCGTATTTCCAGCTGGTCACCCATCCAACATTCAAGTACTCACCATGCTACACGGTGCTTTACTTCGTATTTCCAGCTGGTCACCCATCCAACATTCAAGTACTCACCATGCTACACGGTGCTTTACTTCGTATTTCCAGCTGGTCACCCATCCACATTCAAGTACTCACCAGCTACATGGTGCTTTACTTCCGTATTTCCAGCTGGTCACCCATCCAACATTCAAGTACTCACCATGCTACACGGTGCTTTACTTCGTATTTCCAGCTGGTCACCCATCCAACATTCAAGTACTCACCATGCTACACGGTGCTTTACTTCGTATTTCCAGCTGGTCACCCATCCAACATTCAAGTACTCACCATGCTACATGGTGCTTTACTTCGTATTTCCAGCTGGTCACCCATCCAACATTCAAGTACTCACCATGCTACATGGTGCTTTACTCCGTATTTCCAGCTGGTCACCCATCCAACATTCAAGTACTCACCATGCTACATGGTGCTTACTCGTATTTCCAGCTGGTCACCCATCCAACATTCAGTACTCACCATGCTACAGGTGCTTTACTCCGATTCCAGCTGGTCACCCATCCAACATTCAAGTACTCACCATGCTACAGGTGCTTTACTTCGTATTTCCAGCTGGTCACCCATCCAACATTCAAGTACTCACCATGCTACATGGTGCTTTACTCCGTATTTCCAGCTGGTCACCCATCCAACATTCAAGTACTCACCATGCTACACGGTGCTTTACTTCGTATTTCCAGCTGGTCACCCATCCAACATTCAAGTACTCACCATGCTACATGGTGCTTTACTTCGTATTTCCAGCTGGTCACCCATCCAACATTCAAGTACTCACCATGCTACATGGTGCTTTACTCCGTATTTCCAGCTGGTCACCCATCCAACATTCAAGTACTCACATGCTACAGGTGCTTTACTTCGTATTTCCAGCTGGTCACCATCCAACATTCAAGTACTCACCATGCTACACGTGCTTTACTTCGTATTTCCAGCTGGTCACCCATCCAACATTCAAGTACTCACCATGCTACAGGTGTTTTACTCGTATTTCCAGCTGGTCACCCATCCAATTCAGTTACCAGCTACGGGTTGTTGTGGTCCATTCAGATCACCATGCACAGGTGCTTTACTTCGTATTTCCAGCTGGTCACCCATCCAACATTCAAGTACTCACCATGCTACACGGTGCTTTACTTCGTATTTCCAGCTGGTCACCCATCCAACATTCAAGTACTCACCATGCTACACGGTGCTTTACTTCGTATTTCCAGCTGGTCACCCATCCAACATTCAAGTACTCACCATGCTACATGGTGCTTTACTCCGTATTTCCAGCTGGTCACCCATCCAACATTCAAGTACTCACCATGCTACATGGTGCTTTACTCCGTATTTCCAGCTGGTCACCCATCCAACATTCAAGTACTCACCATGCTACACGGTGCTTTACTTCGTATTTCCAGCTGGTCACCCATCCAACATTCAAGTACTCACCATGCTACACGGTGCTTAACTTCGGTGATCGAATGAAAACTGGTTTCTAATGTGATATAGGCCATATAATATTCATCTCTCTCCCCCCCCCATTAGAAGTGTGTATGGTGCGCATGTGTGTCAGTGTTGAACCATGACATGTGATGATACATCCCATGTCCAGGGTTTGGCAGCTTCTGTGTAATAAGAACCAGATCATAACCGAGTATGGCAGATTCAAGAAGGGACTACAATTCACACATTGTGCAAACTGTGTATGTGCGTGCATGTGTGCATGTGTGGGTGTGTGTATGCATGCACATGTGTGCATATGTGCACACAAACCAATTCGGCTCCTGTTCACAGATGAAACAAGACTAACACAGTGAAAACAATCTATATTTACACAATTCTCTTTCAACACCCTTATGTTTACATTCAGATTAGTGCTGAATCTTACACTCTGAGCTACTGGGTGCGTGAATACTAACACTTAATCGTGGCGTAATCGTGTGCAATTTGTTGTCTATCTTTTCACAAAGGCCCATGCTCTAAACATATGTGCATTTAATGTGAAAGGGCGCAGCAACAATTTGATATTGGCTACACATGTAGACTTGTCTAACACTCAACACACTCAGCCATGAATGAACACACACAACTGCAAATGTCCAGAGTATTAAATAGAAAAGTAGGTCTGTAACTAACACATGCTGTTAGCACGGGTAAACAGGGAACATGTGTACCGGGCCAGAGATTAACAGGTAAACAGGTCTGTGACCAACATACCAGTAATGTGGATAAGGGGGTACAGAACGGTAATCAGGTAAGTAGGTCTGTGACTAACACACCAGTAATGTGGATAACGGAGTAGAGAACGGTAAACAAGTAATGTGGATAAGGGGGGTAGAGAAAGGTAAACAGGTAAGTAGGTATGTGACCAACACACACCAGTAATGTGGATAAGGGGGTAGAGAACAGTAAACAAGGAAGTAGGTCTGTGACCAACACACCAGTAATGTGGCTAAGGGGGGGTAGAGAACGGTAAACAGGTAAGTAGGTCTGCGACCAACACACACCAGTAACATGGATATTGGGGTAGAGAATAGTAAACAGGTCTGCGACCAACAGACCGTTAACATGGATAACATGGTGCTTATCTGCAAAGGGTCAGAAGTTAAATAACTAAACAGTTCTGCGACAGTCACACACCGTTATTATGAAAAAAAGAGTCTCTATCTGCAAGTGGCCAGAACGATACACAGGTTAGGCGGGTCTGCAGCCATCACACACACAGTCTGGGCTTTAATGTGGCCTTCACTTGGTCTATTTATAAACAGCTTGCTCGGCCTGGTTGTGCGGTGTCTTCCTGCATGCTGCCACACCTGCCACACAGCTATCAGAGCACCCTGCGTTCCCCCACAACACGCCGCGGCTGCCTAGTGTTGGGTTCCAACACAGGCTGCGAGCCCTCACAGAGCACGCTGTACCTGCCACACCTGCCATACAGCCATCAGATCACCCTGCGTTCCCCCACAACACGCCATGGCTGCCTGGTGTTGGGTTCCAACACAGGCTGCGAGCCCTCACAGAGCACGCTGTACCTGCCACACCTGCCACCAGATCACCCTTCGTCCCCCCACAACACGCCGCAGCTGCTTGGTGTTGGGTCCAACACAGGCTGCGAGCCCTCACAGAGCATGCCGTACCTGCCACACAGCCATCAGATCACCATGCGTACCCCCACGACACCCCGCGGCTGTTCTAGTGTTGCAACACAGGCTGCGAGCCCTCACAGAGCATGCCGTACTTGCCACACCTGCCACACAGCCATCAGATCACCCTGCGTCCCCCCACGACATGCTGCAGCTGCCTATTGTCGGGTCCCAACCACAGGTTGCGAGCCCTCACAGAGCATGCCGTACCTGCCACACCTGCTACACAGCCATCAGATCACCCTGCGTCCTCCCACGATATGCCACAGCTGACTGGTGTTGGGTTCCAACACAGGCTGCGAGCCCTCACAGAGCATGCCATATCTGCCACACCTGCCACACAGCCATCAGATCACCCTGCGTCCCCCCATGACATGCCGTGGCTGACTGGTGTTGGGTTCCAACACAGGCTGTGAGCCCTCACAGAGCATGCCATACCTGCCACACCTGCCACACAGCCATTAGATCACCCTGCGTCCCCCCATGACATGCTGCAGGTGCCTGGTGTCGGGTCCCAACCATAGGTTGCGAGCCCTGATGTAGCATGCTGCCCCGGCTACGCCCTAAAGCTGGTGCTGTCTGTGTGCAACTGTAGGCCTGCAGCTTTAGACTTGCCGATGCCAGATACCAAGGCACAGACAAACTACTACAGGCTCTAATGTCAACCTGGCTGCAATAGGGTATCATCACACTTGGTTAATGGGATCAAGGTCTACTGCACACGATTAATTCTAGGTCAGGGTCAGAGGTCAATTCACAGACACAATGTTTACCTCGATTATAGTTACAGATCAAGCCGAGCTCTGCAAAATAAATAACTTGTTTTATCTTAAATGACAACACACTGTATTCCCCAAAGTATATGTAGTATTCAGCTGCCTTCACATTACTGCGTCTATTACCATCAACCTTTGGCTGATTGCAGGAATATTTGGACAAAATACCCACAATTATATGACTTCAGGGCTCCGTCCACTTCCATATGTGTGCAAACAAAATAGTTCTTTTTGCCATAACGAGCTGGCATCAGAGGCCCAATAGGGCCTAGATCAGCCAGAAGAGGATCTGTAAGTTAATCTGTAATATATGAAATGAAAGTGTGCCTCTATCAGTGCACATGTTGAGTAAACACAGGGCGTGGTAACTTGGCGATATGCTTACAGACATGCTTAAAAGACACTCACCGATCGTCTGCGCTATGCCTCGCTCGTACTCCACCACTATTGTCCTGAAAGGAGAATGGTGTGCGATAAGATGTAGGTTAATAAGACGCCACTCATTTGCCACTTCTCCACCCTACAAAAATGTCCCCTTACAAGCCCTACTCACAGCACACTTGTTGAATGATTCCATAGCCTGTTGGTCAACACTACTACAGCCGCCTGTTTAATAACGCTACAAAAGTACCCCATTTGATAACCCTACCAAGGCTCTCCATTTTCAAGTTCTACAGACAGAAGATTTGTAGAAAACGCACATAGCACCCCCCCCCATTTTTCAGCCCTACAAAAGGGCCCTATTTCTCAACCCTACAAAAGTATTTATTTGTCAACCTTACATAATTCCCCATTTTCAATTCCTACACATACCATACCTTCAGATAGCACACATCATTCCACATCCAAGCCGCTACAAGAGCCCCAAGTGCCACACCCAACGCCCCGGCACCTACCCCATTTCACGGTTGGCCTGTTTCAGCGAGCCACACTCCTTCTCGAGGTCCTGCTGTATTCTCTGCCACTCGCGCTCCTTCAGTAGCAGTCTGGCCTGCATGTCCAGCTCGATCTCCTTCCGCATCCGGTTCATGTCCGACTGTGAGTACTTGACAAGCTGGAAGCACGCAACAGGCACATCAATTAATATGCTCATTCATTCATTCATATATTCATTTGAGTCTTATGCCATAGCAATATTTGATACCATACAACATAAAGTAACATGTTGAAATGAGCTAACTGATTCATGGTAGGTGTTATTTTCTTTTAAATTAATCCATATCTGCAGCCCCATTGAAATAAATGTAACAAAAAAAACCTATAAAAATATATAGTCTGGATATATAATGTAAATCCTCGTATATGGGTAAAACCCTATAAAAATTATATATAGTATATATACCATATATAATATATATAGTTTCTTTTGCTATTAAATAGTATATATACCATATATAATATATATAGTTTCTTTAGCTATATATAGTATATAGTTTCTTTTGCTATTATATAGTATATATACTATATATATACTATATATACTGCATATACTATATATACTAGATACACTATATATACTAGATACACTATAATATATACTATACATAGGGTTTTTTGTTACATTTATTTAAATGAGACCGGAGAAATGGATTAATATAAAAGAAAATAATACCTAACATGAATCAGTTAGCTCATTTTAACATGTTACTTTATGTTACTATATATATAATATATATTCGATATATATTATATATATATAATATATGATGTATAACGTATTATGCGAGTATAAAGATACGTAAGGGAATATTACTTATTATTATTGTTACACCCGTAACATACGACACTGTACCGGTGGCGCCATCTCGCCCACCTCACCTCCCCCGGATGTTGAACAGTATCAGTTGCACCGGAGGATAAACAAAAATAGATTTTTTTAAAGAAAAAGGAATGGGCCAAGTGGGTAAGAAGTCTTCCCTGCAGTTCATGCCATGGAGCGAAGGACGGGTGTGATGTGGGTGTTTACCTGCACTATGTCTAACACAGGTGTGATGTCGGTGTTTACCTGCACTATGTCTAACACAGGTGTGATATGGGTGTTTACCTGCACCATGTCTAACACAGGTGTGATGTGGGTGTTTACCTGCACTGTGTCTAACACAAGTGTGATGTGGGTGTTTACCTGCACTATGTCTAACACAGGTGTGATGTGACTGTTTACCTGCACTATGTCTAACACAGGTGTGATGTGGGTGTTTACCTGCACTGTGTCTAACACAAGTGTGATGTGGGTGCCTACCTGCACTGTGTCTAACACAGGTGTGATGTGGGTGTTTACCTGCACTATGTCTAACACAGGTGTGATGTCGGTGTTTACCTGCACTATGTCTAACACAGGTGTGATATGGGTGTTTACCTGCACCATGTCTAACACAGGTGTGATATGGGTGTTTACCTGTACTATGTCTAACACAGGTGTGATGTGGGTGTTTACCTGCACTGTGTCTAACACAAGTGTGATGTGACTGTTTACCTGCACTATGTCTAACACAGGTGTGATGTGGGTGTTTACCTGTACTATGTCTAACACGGGTGTGATGTGGGTGTTTACCTGCACTATGTCTAACACAGGTGTGATGTGGGTGTTTACCTGCACTGTGTCTAACACAGGTGTGATGTGGGTGTTTACCTGTACTATGTCTAACACAGGTGTGGTGTGAGTGTTTACCTGCACTATGTCTAACACAGGTGTGGTGTGAGTGTTTACCTGCACTATGTCTAACACAGGTGTGATGTGGGCGTTTACCTGTACTATGTCTAACACAAGTGTGATGTGGGTGTTTACCTGCACTATGTCTAACACAGGTGTGATGTGGGTGTTTACCTGCACTCTGTCTAACACAAGTGTGATGTGAGTGTTTACCTGCACTATGTCTAACACAGGTGTGATGTGGGTGTTTACCTGTACTATGTCTAACACAGGTGTGGTGTGGGTGTTTACCTGTACTATGTCAAACACAGGTGTGATGTGGGTGTTTACCTGTAGTATGTCTAACACAGGTGTGATGTGGGTGTTTACCTGCACTATGTCTAACACAGGTGTGGTGTGGGTGTTTACCTGTACTATGTCTAACACAGGTGTGATGTGGGTGTTTACCTGTACTATGTCTAACACAGGTGTGGTGTGGGTGTTTACCTGTACTATGTCAAACACAGGTGTGATGTGGGTGTTTACCTGTAGTATGTCTAACACAGGTGTGATGTGGGTGTTTACCTCTAATATGTCTAACACAGGTGTGATGTGGGTGTTTACCTGCACTATGTATAACACAGGTGTGATGTGAGTGTTTACCTGTAGTATGTCTAACACAGGTGTGATGTGGGTGTTTACCTGTACTATGTCTAACACAGGTGTGATCACTGTATTTACCTGCACTATTTCTAACATGGGTGTGATGTGGGTGTTTACCTGCACTATGTATACCACGGGTGTGATCCTGGTATTTACCTGCACTGTGTCTAACACGGGTGTGATGCGGGTGTTTACCAGCACTATGTTTAACATGGGTTTGATGCGGGTGTTTACCTGCACTATATCTAATTTACCTGCACAATGTCTAGGGAGTCCATGCTGCCCGCGTCTGTGTTCCCGTTGTGTCGGGCTCCTACAGGCGACGTCCCAGATGCCTCTGATTGCTGCTGCAGGAGGACAAACAAAACAGCGCTTAGCAGAGTGGCAAAACTAACCCAACATGTCCTTTTCCTAATTTACAATCATAATCACATTACGGGGGAATATAATGGCCTTTAATTTGGGACGGTTAAATATCCCTGGTCATATTTTTAATTCAAGGATAATCCTATTAAATATGTAGCTATCAACACATACTTAGTTTGGTGCACATGTGTAAGAGCTGTTATTGAACATCCACTATGAAGCCTGTTCAGTGTTATTACGCTCAAATCCATGTCAAATAGGCGGTACACATGTCAAACAGGTGTTACACATGTCAAAAAGCAGTCAGATGAGTGTAACATAGGGAGTATTACCCAGATAAAGTTAACAGAAGAGAGGTATATTAAAGCTGCAGAGTCCGATGAAGCATCACAATTTCAAAACAGAAGCAATTATCTAGAATTGATTCTGCATATCTAACTTAGACACCTATGCACACTTATTAAACTTTTTTCTGTATAGAAAGGAATACTGAGTCAATTTAATGGAACCTGTTACTGCAGAAGTCTATGGTGTCTATGATGGTTTTGGCGTGCTTGCGAAAACTAATTTGACATGTTTGCACTTCAAATATCTCAAAAGTTAGCCATTTAAAATAATAATTACTTCAAACTAAAGTAAAGTAGATTATAGCAACCAATCTAATATATTTATCTCAGAAAAACGACAGAAAATCAAAATCATCAGACTATGCAACTTTAAATAACTAGCATTATTTATGCCAAATATCTAACATCGACTATGTCATATAGCATTAGCCATACCAGATACACAACACTACCTATGTCAACTGCACCGTCCCTACAGATACAAATGTCGGATGCACATGCCCCACGTCCGATACACACGACCTATGCAGACAGCGCTACATATAAATCAGACACTACCCACGTAGAATGGACGGAAATGCACATGTCAAGGGGACAGTAAGCATGTCAAATATGCATTACCCCATCTTACTTAGACAGCCCACTGCTTAGCTCAGTATCAGGATTATATGACTGAGTGGGAAATTAGGTCATGGTGCTAGCAGCCTGGTCTCTCAGTATGGCAGCACTATAAAGTCGCCATGAGTGCGCAGTCACAAGTTGGTACCGATCTTGATATGACCTTGGATGTTGTCAGGATGCAAAACCCCAACAAACAAACATACCCATATAAAATATACAGTCTATCAAGTAAGAGTTGAGTACTGTGGGATATCCCCTTAAGTCACAAAGTCCGATGGTTTTGAGTTTCTGTCATTTTCTTAGATAAATATATTAGGTTGATCATTGTATTCTACCTTACTTTAGTTTCAAGTAACTTTGATTGAAAACGGCTAACTTTGGAGATACTTGAAGTGCACGCATGACAAAATAATTGTGGCATGCTTGTCAAAACTCTGACCTCATAGGCTTTAGCAGTAACAGGTTCTATTAAATTGACTTAGTATTGCCTTCTATATAGCAACGAATACTTATTAACTGCATCAGTATCTAAGTTGGATATGTAGGTTCAAATCTAAATTAGTACTTTGCTTTCGAAAAATGTATGCTTTTATCGGACTGCAACTTTAAGTGCACCATGAGGATTAGAGGGAAGACACCCGCTGTGCAGTGTGACGTCATTGCCGACACTCTGCACCTTGTGAGAGGCAAGCTAAAGGCACCACGAAGCGTCACCATGCTACATACCAACCAACCAAACACAGGAGACCGGTGCACGTGCTTACAACTCCAACATATCCATGCCTCACAATAAACAATATTGCCACCCAACAATATACAATCTGGGAATATAGCTATACTAATAAAGGCACATTAGACATGTGATCTTTCTCATCATTACAGTTGTGCTATGAGGGGGTTTTGTTACTTTTCATTTTCTTATTTTAAAATAAATGTGGCCAATGTCAAAACTAAAATCACATAACTTACTACCCACTCAACAATAAAGACTTAGGAAGTCATTCATTGACACTACTGTCATGCAAAGAGTACCACTTTTCCACACTCGCCCCTCCTTCACGAAGTAGTAGGTACACAGCCACATTTTATCACAGAATGTGACAGTGGTTTAGTTGATCAACATTTAATTAATTCTTAAAAGTCATAGATGACTAACACACACCAGATTGTACAATTCATATGATCATGAAAATGTTGACAATTGTGTATGACACCTTGATAATGCTCAAAATTAGAACACTGTTTTTAGAATCTGTACATGACGAAGTGATTTTAGTTTAATGAATTGCAATGTTGTTGTAGTTTTAATACAAAAGATTTGAACATCTCACATCCTACTTCAAGAATCCATGCAGAAACAACAACACATAAATGCACACACATTAAATCGTATCTCAACTAGGCCGGTTAACGCACAATGCAAGCAGAGGGGGGGCATGGTGAGCGTCAAGGTGCCCATGCGCAGTGAGACGACAGAAATGTCACATCCGGTTTACGAGGCTAGTGCGGAAATGAGCGGGAAGCAGAGGTGGTGAGAGGTCAGGACACGGTACGCTGGGCGAGCTGCGCTACGTACATCCGGGTCTATACGCAGCACCTCCTCGTGGTCAAAGTGGAGCGGGCTCTCGGGACGCCCGTTCTCCGCCTGCGCATGCGCCCACCCGACCAGCCCGCCCCCGCAGTCGAGCGAGTCGGACAGAATGGCCGAGTCGCCCTCCAGCTCGTTGTAGCTGTTGACGCTTTCCAACCACGAGCTCGACATGTCGGGCGGACATGTCTGCTCACGGCTCGTCGACATTTCCGACGAGCAGCCGACCGAGGAGTGCAGCGACTGAAGGGGGAGGGTGAGGGGGGCGGGAGACAAAGGACGGCCGGGCCGGCGGTTAGTACGGCTAGGGTCAGGTTAAGTTGGTAGCAATAACTGCGTACTGCTGCATTAGTGGCTCAGTGAATCGTCAGGTTCGTTGGTAGACACGAAGGCTGCGGTGCGTTTCAGAACACATTATCTAAAGTATTCCTTTTTAAAATTATTTTAAACTCCGATTAAGACAGAAGTTAATTATTCGTATCCTTCACTGGAAGGCAGCTATATTATTCTTCACAATTGTTTCACTTGCAATCACCCTTCACTGACACCATCCTGATGTGACCTTAGATGTTGAAAGGACGTAAAACTGCAACAACCAACGAACCCTTGAGTGACATTCTTCGAGACGACGTGCGGGATAAGCAGCAGCTTCTGCGTGCCATTAATTAAAGTTTACATTCTCAGTTCATCATGGCACTTGGCACTACAACCCTTCACTTAGCGACGTACACAGTCTGAACCACCCACGCACTATGCGGCTGAGTTCAGATATTGATAAGAAAAGGAAAGAAAAGCAATACATAACTCATGAATCAGCCACTAGCCCTATGACTTCAATAATTAGATTAAATAGGCTTACTGGTGTTTAAAAACACACTTCAACTTTAAGGCCACACTCAAACGGAAACCTGGGTGAAATGGCGCCGGTGGTGCTGAGTGGTGTGTGGGAAATAAAGAGTAGTTCTGCTGGTTCTCACCACGGGCACTACACGCACAGCCGACTGCCACGGTCCTGTCCATGGCCGCCCGTGCTGAGACACACCACTATTGCTCTATTGAAGGAGTTTGGTAGAAGGAAGCATGCAGTTCTATAGTAACCGTCAGGTGACCTGACTGCAGGCTCTCATCGGATGCACAAGCGGATGGTCACATCCGTGGTATGTAAAAGATTCACCCTTACCCATAGTGGGAGTGAATGACAACCCTGCCTAAATCAGAGCAAAAACTGCCTCAGTAGGAATTAACTGTGGAGGTAATGATTCCAATGCGCAGTGTTTATCTATGTTGGCATACAGTTGAGAAATGGGTAGAGAATGCAAAAAAGCCAATATGGTGGCCGCAGAAAGCCCTCTTTTAAAGTGCATTAATCTACATGTTTTTTTCCAATATTCACCCCAAAGGTAACGAGTTATGATAAATAAGAACTTGAACTATATCTTTAGTACTTTAAATAGCAAATTCATGTGGATATTTGCATAACTCAGCTTGCTGTAGGGTTGTTCAGCAGCTCTGTCCTGGACTGTGCTGTGGGAGTAACTAGGACTTGGCAGTGAGAGGCCAAGTGGCCGCTTTCTGCCCGGGTGTGTTGTCCTGTACCTATGCGCTCTACTACAGCCGGACCTACATTTACCAGCACTAGATCACTTAAGTAAGTTCTTAAGTAATTGATAGATCTATTTCCTTCAGCACTAAAGGTACACATTACTACAATGAATAGTTTGCTTACTAACTAAATACAAGATGGGACATGGGCAGGTTAGTAATGCATTCCTCCACAGGGCCCGTATGCACCAATCGGGGTTAGGCTTAGCCGGAGTTAAGGCACTAGCCGCGGATAGCTACCTCAGGGTAGCGGGGGGTTTGAGAAATGTGTAAATCGGTATGCACCAATGTTTTAGCCACTGCGGATTGCTAACCGTGAGTTTATTTATAGATTTGGGAATTCCCTCTGCGTTTGTACCCATATATTAGGCTCAAATGTATTGAATGCTATCATATTTAGCAGAGTTACATGCGCAATAGGTGAGGTTTTATCAGTTTGGCCCTAAATTCGAAGCGTTATTGGGGCTACCGCCGCATTGGCGGCGATATTCGTGGTTGTATTTTCGAGTCGACGAGCGTACAGTGGACAAACCGCCGCCGCCGCCAGTATGGAAAGCGACATCAATGCGGTGGTGGCGGCGATTTGTTTACTTTGCGTTCGTCGATTCGAGGGTATAGATATTGATATCGCCGCCAATGCGGCGGTGGCCTTGGTAGCGCTTCGAATTTGGGGTTAAATTGATAGGGTTTCGCTTGTTGCGTGTGTGGTTCTGTTGGATATGATCGCATTCAATAGATTGAGAGCCACACACGCACACTAACCGCACCGGATAGGCCCTAAACCCACCTCACAAGGTGGTTTACCTTAGCCGAGGTTAACCCACCGCGGTTAGCGCTAACTCCGATTGGTGCATACCAAATTTTCACATTTAGACGTGCAGGGATACCTTAGCCACGGTTAAGGCCCTAACCCCGATTGGTGCATACGGGCCCAGGTGTCTAATCAATGCCGGCTAGTGCCACATTTCTTCACGAGGAGTGCTGATGTGCCCATTTCCACTTAGTACCACATTCCTCCACCAGAGTCCGGTTGTGCCAATCTCCCTCAGCTCTAGAACCGCTGCGAACCAGAAAATGGCACGAAGGAAATGTCAAGTGGTGGAACATTGGCACCCCTAGGTCAGCCTGGAGCGGCAGGTAACAAGTCCACTGTGACCGAGGCGGACTTGAAAGGTCCGTCAACATGAGCTGTTTCTGACTTGCCCCACCAGGGGATTTTACTCAATGTGGCTTGGTACCGTATTCTTCCACCAGGGTGGTTAGTATTTATGCAAGTGTGTGCCTAGACCGACTACTGAAGTTTCCACTTTCAACTGCAATCAACAACGGCTTCTTTAGTTTCTTTAAACAATAATATTTTCTTTTGGTTTAAATCTGCCATTAATCACTCACGACTTTCCAATTTCCTTTTCAATTTGTGTTAATACAAATTTTGCAATTTGATACCGCTTGGTTGGATTTCGTTTTGTTCAGCTTTCAGGTAATTAAATGAGATGTATTCCGTGAGAATTCATCAATCCAAATGCACGTTTTCAGATTGCTCAGCCTTCATATTAAACCAAGTAGCGGTCGACGCGGCTCGAGTTGCGCGATATG
The DNA here is from genome assembly GCA_030323885.1 of Branchipolynoe longqiensis. Lineage (NCBI taxonomy): Eukaryota > Metazoa > Annelida > Polychaeta > Phyllodocida > Polynoidae > Branchipolynoe > Branchipolynoe longqiensis. The sequence continues at coordinate 12,149,335 of CM059190.1, forward strand.
CCTGTCTCTAAGTGGAGTCTTGTTGTCGCGTGTTGTGCGCTAGCACTAGTAGCAGTGTCCCGACCAACTACAAGTAAACACCCCCAACAGCAGTGCCACCTACCGGCAGGTTCTCGTGGTTGTATAAGATGTCCTTAGGCACGTCATGCTTCTCCTCACTGCCAGTGGCGCCCTCTGTAGGCTGACCGCGACTAGACACATGGTTCTTGGATTTACCACTAGGGGGTAGGCCAGTCAACAAGTCATCGTTAGATTCGCTGCGAGAGAAAGAAATGCGAGGTAAAAAAAAAAGGTATAACCAATAAATGGATACTCTCTCCGCATATTAAAAAATATCAAATATAATGTTCAATAATCGATCTCTTGGTAGCGAACTTGGATGCCACTAAATTAATATTATTAAGTTATTTCGGTTTTACATTCGTTGATTAAGCGTGGGAAATTTTAATTGGGAACAACTGTTTCTTGCCATATCCTAGTAATACAGAGTACCATGCTAGGTAACAATATGCATCAATTTTTAGGTCATTAGTTTGACTCAGACAGGGTTCAAAATGGGGGTTCACATTTTTTTAACTGTCAAACGAGAAGTGAAGCCATCTAAGTACATGCATACAGCGTGATGAGCTGAGTGTTACCCCGCCACTTGGACGATCTAATTGCGCACAGTGACACATGAAACTCACCTTTCAGCCGGAGAGTCGGGCTGCGGCTTGAGGCGAGCCAACGCCTTGGGCAACGCTGGAACACAGGCAAGGTGAGATGGTGAGGTCTGGTACAGGAGGGAGGGTATAACATCTTTGACACCAGCCCCTTCATTCCACAGAGGTTATCGGGCCACAGACACCAGATTGCACAGTAAGTGTGTATGAGCATATACCAGTGTCTCCAATAAGTAAAGGGGTTTTTGTGATATAGTTGGTATATTCAAATTGACCGAAAGAATTGGTAGATGGTACCGTTGCCTCTTAATGAATACTGGCACTGTGGTAGTAACAACTGATATAATTAAGCGATATGATAGGCTTACTGAGACATATATTCAAATATGTTAACCAGGTTGCCTCTGAAAAAAATGGAAAAAAAGAGAAAAGGAAATCTGACTTCCAGTTCATTTGAGTCAATTCTCTTGCACTGAGCATTTGTTTTGCAGCCACAGTGCGCTCGCATACACAATGTTTGTAGAAATTGAAAGGGGGCTGTTATGTTTTTTTGTGTGCGGACATTTGCGAAATTCCGAATAATCTTCATCCCTGTGTAGACTATTCTTCATACGGCATTTGGAGCGAGCTACTACACCTGTATTTAAGCACTCGTGTGATTGACGATACCTTTGCTCGCCTGATCATTTATTGTAGCACCTGCTGTTATTATAAATATCCACTGTTGAGACGTAGCAGTGACGTACCTGGACTCGTGGCACCTTTGGCTGGCGGGTCGTCTCGTACGTACAGGGATTGACGATCCGAATCCTGAATCTGAAGTACATAACACACTTTATGATGTGTGTGCATTTAGGAAACGCGTCCCCAGAACCAAACCGTGATTATTAAACAGCTGGCTTCCCGATACGCAATCAGTTGCTTCCACTAACTAAACCACCACTTAGCACCACAAGCAATAATACCCTCTGTCACTCCGGTACTTCTAACTAAACCACCACTTAGCATCACAAGCGATACCTTTGGTAACCCCGGTACTTCTAACTAAACCATCACTTAGCGCCACAATTGATACCTTCTGTCACTCCAGTACTTCTAACTAAACCACCATTTGACGCCACATTCTATACCCTCTGTTCCCTTTTCTTTTCAGATGACTTCAGTTTGCTTGATTGATTGAGGTTTTATGTCCTAAAAACAACTGATCAGTATGGGTACTGACTTGTGGCATTGTGCACTCCTGATAGCTTCATAGTGCGGCCCCACTGAGAAACCATGAGACCGGAACCATATGGAAAGTTTTTGATTTGACTTGTTTGGTATTATACGAAGTGGACACTCTCACTAAGCCAACAATGGCATTGAGGATGACAAAAGCTACCCATAACTTGGTGTTATCCTGATTAAATATAAGTATGTGGGACATGCTTCAGGCGAAAGAAAATAAAATTTAGCTGAACTTTCAGTTGAACGTAAGTAAACCACAGAAAGAGGGCACGTGGTTGTAGCGTAGTACAGATAACGAGTTCCCCTCACTGCGCCTGGCTAGCCGCGTTGGATGTGTTGCCTGACTGACACGTCTTTAATGAGGCACTGAAGCAGCCCCGGGCGGAGCGGCGCGGGGAGCGGGTTGACCAGCCACCACTCGCGTCTGGGTAGGCGTCCCCAGCCCTCAGCCTCCTGTCTAGTGTTTACAGCATGTAGGCGGGCTGCTCGACTACATCACCACAACCAAGCTGTCAGACATAAGGACGTGCACTTTGACAACATTTGTACGTACCTCTCCGTTGGTCGTGTCGTACTTATTGATCATGTCCCATTGCTGATCGCTGAGCACTGCAAACAAAAGGAAGCGTGTCAGTAAAGGCACGAGCCCGTCCATTCTAGCGCTATCAGAACACAGCACCAATTTAAGCAGTAGCTTTGTTGTCTTGAATGAAAATATTAAAAATTATCAACATTAAAGGAGAGAGGGATGGAGTGGATGTCGGAGGGGGGAGAGGAGGGAGAGAGGGAGAGGGCAGGAAGGGAGAGAGGGAGGGGGAGAGGGAGGAGACGGAACCGGGAGGTGAAGGAGGTTGGCTGGTTGGTGGTTGCTTTACGCCATGTCGGCAGCATAGGCCATATTCACGGCGAGAAATGTTTGTTTTTTGTTCAAACCATCGCTTTTACATGTAAAAGCAGACAATCAATTATGTGCCAATAGACACTAATTAAATTAGAAAGCTCACAATCATATATTTGTGGTCAAGGGAAACAAATTCCCATAGAAAAAGAAAAGTTTCATTAATAATTGATAGAATCCATTTAGTAAACTATATAAGGTGGTACAGTCCAGCTGCCCTCAAAAAGGCTAAAATGTTTTCCTGTTTTACCTTAGTAAAAAGGTCATGCATACTGTCTGCAGTGTAGAACCGTTGGCGCAGGGCCAAAAAATCAACGCAACTTAGTAAAATGTGTTTGAGTGTCAGTGGGGACTGACACCCAATACATTCAGGGGGAGGTTCCCCCTTGAGCAGAAAAGCATGTGTAAGCCACGAGTGGCCAATACGGCAGCGGCTAAGGACCACTTGGTCCCGCCGACCTCCCGCATGAGTCTGTGGTGGCTTTCCCACAGATGGTTCAATTTCTTTAAGTTTATTAATGTTTTCATCCCACTCATGTTGCCATTTGGATTTTATGTGGGTGGCTATTAGTGGTTTCAGATCAGAGTGAGGGATCAGACACGGTTCAAGATCACAGTTCAGGGCCTTCTTCGCAGCCCGATCAGCTCGTTCGTTTCCTTGTATGCCAGCATGGCCAGGCACCCAGCACAGGTGGATATCATACCCATCTGTTGTCAGTTGGTTCATTTTATAAATGACCGTTGCTAGAATAGGGTGATTCGTTTTCAGTCCAGCAACAGCCAGGAGGCAAGAGAACGAATCACTGTATATAACATAGTTAGTGTGGTTGGATACCTCGATACACTCCAAAGCGAGAAGGAGTGCTTGGGCTTCTGCGGTGAAAATCGAGCTCTGATCCGGCAAACGTACACCAAATTTTTCTCGTCGGCAGACTGCCGCAGCAGCTACCCGGCTTTGGTCTTTCGAACCATCAGTGTATATGGAGAGGTGGTCTGCAAACTGGCCTTGAATCTCTGCATGCAGTCCTTGGTACTCGAGTGGATGTGTCCCAGACTTCCTCAGTTCCGTGAGTCGGAGGATAACCGATGGCTTTCTCAACGACCACGGGGGATGTTCTGGGACTTTGGCATCCTCCAACACGTCCAAATCCACGCCCAAGGCCTCCAAATGAGGTTTCATTCGGAGCCTCAGTGGCCGGATGTAATTTGGCCTGGCTTCATACCTGGATTCGTCATGTTGCTCGAATAGACAATTGTGTGCAGGATTCAATGCATTAGTTTTTATCTTGACTACATATTGCATGGCCAGTTTGATTCTCCTGTTGTTAAGTGATGGTTCATTGGCTTCGACATAAAGGCTCTGAACTGGTGAGGTGCGGAAGGCCCCAAGGGCCAGGCGCAGTCCCTGGTGGTGGATCGTGTCTAGCAGCCCAATATATGATTTCCTTGCGGAACCGTATACTATGCTGCCGTAATCCACTCGTGAACGAACCAAGGTTCTGTACACGGAGAGCAGAACATCTCTGTCCGCTCCCCACTTTGAGCTGGACAGCACCCTCAGAATATCCAGCGCTTTCAGGCATCTTGTTTTCAGGTACTTTATATGTGGCACAAAAGACAGTTTTGCGTCGAGAATGAGGCCCAGAAATTTGGTTTTCTCAACGACTTTAATGGGATCCCCATCCAGGGTCAGCTCCGGTTCCGCATACATTCTACGCAGCAGGCAGAAGTGCATGCAGACTGTTTTGGTCTTGGAAGATTTGAAACCGTTCAGAACTGACCATCGATGGATCCCATTTATACTTGGTTGTAGCTGTCTCCCTATGACATTCATGTTAGCACCGCTGTAATATAGTCGTCCATGAAAAGACTACAGGAGACCCCCCGCTTTACAGCAGCAGCAATACCATTGACCTTGACCCCGAAAAGGGTCACGGCCAGTATGCTGCCTTGAGGTACTCCTAGTTCCTGTGAGTGTAGGTGGGAATAGGTAGTCTTGACACGGACGCGGAAATGCCTGAAGGCTAGAAAGTTCCTGATGAAAATTGGCAAGTGGCCACGAAGGCCAATCGCATGAAGATCCTCCATGATGCCATGCTGCCACGTTGTGTCATAGGCTTTTTCGAGGTCGAAAAAGACAGCCACAACGTGCTCCTTCTTAAGGAAAGCATCTCTTATGAAGGTCTCCATGCGCACAAATGGTCAAGGGTGCTGCGGCCCCGTCTGAAGCCACATTGAAGGTTGGACAGGTGGTGTCCTGACTCCAGTAGCCAGACGAGGCGGTTGTTTACCATGCGCTCCATGGTTTTACAGATGCAGCTTGTAAGGGCTATGGGACGATAGTTGTGGGCTTCACTCTGGTCTTTACCAGGTTTGGGAATCGGTATTACTGTCGCCTCCCGCCAAGAGGCGGGGACGACACCCGACTCCCAGATGTTGTTGAAGAGTTGAAGCAACAGTCTCAGTGCATGTTCAGGGAGATGTTTAAAAAATTGATAATGAATTCCATCAGGTCCAACTGCTGTGTCATGCGAGCTTTCCAAAGAACACCTCAACTCACCCATACTGAATGGGGAGTGCTCCTCGCCATTGGAAGAAAAGTCCAAGAGATTTTGCTCTTGGCGTTCCTTGACCACCCGAAAGCCCGGGAGGCACTTTGCCAAAGATGAGTTTCCAGCAAAGGGGCGAGCCAATTCTTCACTTATTTCGTCGAGTGATGTGAGAATGGTGCCGTTGTGTTTCAAGTGCTGGACTACAGAAGAATCACCTCCCCCTCGTTTGATTCTCCTGATCATTGTCCATACTTTGCTCAACGGCGTGTGCATGGTGATGCTAGAAACAAATTGTCTCCAACACTGCCTCCGCACTTCTTTGATTGTTCTGCGAGCGCGCAGAATTCTAAAGAGCGCCAGATTTTCAGCAGTCGGTCTCCTGTGGAATTTACGCTGAGCTTTCTTTCGTTCCTTAATAGCCCTCCTACACCGTCATCTAACAATGGAGGTGTCAAACGCTTGGGAGTTGCCGAAGTCTTCGGAACAGTTTTCTCCGCGATCCATCTCAGCATCTCAGTGAAGGCATCGATGTCACTGATGTCTGGAGTGAACTCCTCGCGACATAGTGTCTGGAAGGTGGGCCAGTGAAGGAGAGGGAGAAGGAGAGGGAGGGGAGAGTGATAGTGGGAGTGAGAGGGAGGGGGACGGGGATATGGAGAGGGAGAGAGAGGCGAGAGTGAGAGTGATAGGGACCGGGAGAGGGAGAAGGAGAGGGACGGGAGAGTGATAGTGGGAGTGAGAGGGAGGGGGACGGGGACATGGAGAGGGAGGGAGAGGCGGAGAGGAGTGAGAGTGATAGGGACCGGGAGAGAGGGAGAAGGAGAGGAGGGACCGGGAGAGTGATAGTGGAGTGAGAGAGTGAGAGGAAGGGGACGGGAACATGGAGAGGGAGAGAGATGGAGAGAGAGGCGAGAGTGAGAGTGATAGGGACAGGGAGAGGGAGAAGGAGAGGGACGGGAGAGTGAGGTGGTAGTGAGAGGGAGGGGGACGGGGGACATGGAGAGGGAGGGAGAGGTGGAGAGTGAGAGTGATAGGGACAGGGAGAGGGAGAAGGAGAGAGAGGGACGGGGAGTGATAGTGGTGTGAGAGGGAGGGGGACGGGGAGATGGAGAGGGAGAGAGAGGTGAGAGTGAGAGTGATAGGGACAGGGAGAGGGAGAAGGAGAGGGACGGGAGAGTGATAGTGGTAGTGAGAGGGAGGGGGACTGGGACATGGAGAGGGAGAGAGAAGGGAGAGTGAGAGTGATAGTGATAGTGAGAGGGAGGGGGACTGGGACATGGGGAGGGAGAGAGAGAGGGGAGAGTGATAGTGATAGTGAGAGGGAGGGGAACAGGGAGAGGGAGGGGAGATTGAAATTGCGAGTGATAGTGATAGTAATAGTGATAGTGAGAGGGAGGGGGACTGGGACATGGGGAGGGAGAGGGGAGAGTGATAGTGATAGGGAGGGGGACAGAGAGAGGGAGGGGAGAGTGAAACTGAGAGTGATAGTTATAGTGAGAGGGAGAGGGAGAGTTGAGTGCCGGACACATTAAACTAACTTACATTCAGGCAGAGAGGAGGACAACATAATCACAAGTAAGTAGGCCTGATTACACTAATAGAAAATAAGCATTCTCCACCCTGTGGTTGGGACACCCCGTCATAACCACACTAACGGGATCCCTACTATCCAGAAAAGAACGCAACTATGTAGAAGAGAGGGAGAGGTGGCGGAGAATAAGATCTTTAAAAAATAAATATATACACATGTATTTAAAAATTGCAACTATTTAGTATACATAGTGAACTTGTGAACTATTGGGAACTTGTCTATGGAAGGTTCGTCGAGCATTTTCTGTCTCATGCAATTTGGCAATTCCCACCAAATACTCGAATATTTATTTAAAATATAATTATATGCTTCCTGTACTGATCATGATATGCGTTAACAGATTAAAATCAATATTTCATTCAAAGTGAAGTCAGTGGGATGTAAGTACCATTACGTGGGCTAATTACTCAAATATGACTTCTTGCTTCAAGAAACTGCACCAACCAACTGTTTTACCCATAATTGTGTTAATTCATAATTATCATCTCATAAGTTAGACAAGAGGTGTGCTTATTACGTACTACCACCCTCCTCACACCACCCAATAGACAAGAGATGTGCTTATTACGCACTCCCACCCTCCTCACACCACCCAATAGACGAGATGTGCTTATTGTAAAGTATGTGTGAACGCTGTGAGTTATGTGATGGAACTGCTTTATTTACTTCGTCTGTTCCCGGCATGTCCTCGTCATGATTCCCCATGACAACTCCCCAGGATACATAACATCTCCTTTCCATACAAAGGCTTAAATCGTATAATGGTAAATTCTGATCAAATCGACCCTAACAAGTTATACCTTAACGGTAATAAGTGACATTATATTATTTAGGCCTTAATTTCTTATTCTCATAAAACTAACAATAATAGATATGTAACGAATCACATTAAATATGGGTTCCAATTATCACATATTGTTGTGGAACAATTGTCGCCGATCCCGGTCCGTTATGACCGGTATAGTACTTGCACATGAATGCACCAATCTGATATTATAGAGTATTAAAGCCTTAATTTTCTAATCTTAAGACGCTAATTGTCTGATATCGTTTCATTCCATTTGTTCCATAGTATTTTGGAACCCGTGTCAATTATATCTTATCTAGGCTTAGCTTATCTAGGCTTAGCTTAAGTTAACACTCATGACTAGTGATATTGCATGTGTCTCCTGCTTGTAACCATACGTTACAATATGTTACGTATCGGGTATAATTATGATACAGAACATCTCTTTTCCATACTATGACTTATTTAACCACAAACATTATAAAGTATGTCCTAAATTTAATATACCGTCGGTTTATATAGTAATCTATCTTAAATGAAAAGTAAAGTGTCATTCCCATGCGTGTCATTGTACATAACATATCCAATAGATTTAATAAATGATACTCAAACCAGCTGATTGAAAGCTCAGCCGTCATGAAGAACATTGGCTACTCATAAAATGCACAAGGTGACATACAAGTGAAGCAAAGTTGACATATGAGGAATCTTAATTACTAACTGCATTTTTGCGGCATGTACATATAAACACGTAACTTTAATGAGTTTTGAAGTACAAGGTAAGGATTCTTAACGATGTCTATATCACATTTGTTAATGTCCAAATTTGATCGGTTTTCGAATCGTCCGCCCATACCTCGACATGTATGGGGCAGGCATTTCATCGATCATATGTGGTGTGTCCTTAACTGTTGCATGGGCGGACACCCTTGTGTTTGTGTCATGTGTGTAGTGTGAATCTCTGGGACATTTGTAAATGTACTTCCTGTTTCTGCGTAGTGTGTTTTTGTCATCATTAAATATTTTATAATCTCTATGACCAGGGGTATGTGTCCCAATGACTACCCCGGATGCCCACTCGTTATTATGATTCTTATATTTTATATCATCACCTACCAAGATACGTGGTAAATTGGAACCTGCATGTGTGTCAAAGTACTTTTTCTGTCGTTTCTGAATGTCTTGCATGTTACGTAATTTTGAACCCTGTATGTGTGGCATCAGCTGATTCTCTAGTAAAGGCAAACGAGTTCTTAATTTCCGTGACATTAATAATTGGGCGGGTGATGCACCAATACCTGGTAAGGTAGTATTCCTGAAATTGAGTAAACCCAATTGTACGTCGCCCCCATCCTTGGAGGTCTTTTTTATCATTAATTTAATCGTTTGCACAAAACGTTCCACCTGACCATTGCTTTGCGTGTGCATAGGATTAGTGTATACAGGGACAAATTCATACATGCTAGCAAAATTTTTATAATCTGTACTTGAGAATTGGGGTCCATTGTCAGACACGACGTAACATGGGATCCCATAGCTTGCAAAAGTCTGCTTGAGTGTTTCTATTATTGCCTTGCTTGTTGTCTGGTGCAATTTAATTATATCTGGGAATTTTGTGTAGTAATCTATTATAAGAATGTACTCTGCGCCATCGACATGAAATAGATCTATGCCTACCTTATAGAACGGTATGTCTACCACCTCATGATTAATTAATGGTTCTTTATGCTGTGCACTCCTGAATTCCTGGCAAATAGGACACCTTGAAATAACATCCTCTAATTGCTTGCCCATCCCAGGCCAAAATATAGTGTCTCGTGCCATTTGTTTACAACGAACTATACCATAATGTGATTCATGGATCTTACGTATCATTTCTGACTGCATAGAATTAGGAATTATTATCTGGTCACCTTTCAATACCAAACCCGCCTGAGATGTTATATCTTGAATGTAAGTGAAATATGGCTTGATATTAGGGGGAATGTCTGTGCGTGTTTCTGGCCAACCGTCCCTAGTGTAACGCAGTAGTTCCTGTAATGTGTGATCAGCCCTAGTTGCACATCGGATTTTGTGCAGGACATCAGTATCAACACTCACGACGGCTACTGATAGGTCTTGATCGAAGAGATTGTTTGGTTCAACACTTGTGGTATGTGCCCTTGAGAGGGTATCTGCAAAATAGAGTGTTGGACCCTTAGCATATACCACCTGTAAGTTATAATTTTGTAGACGCATACGCATTCGTTGCATGCGAGCTGACAACTCATGCAAAGGTTTCACCATAATCGACACTAATGGCTTATGGTCAGTTTGTACAATAATTTCATTGCCAAATATATATTCATGAAATTTACGACAACCGAAACAAATAGCTAAAAGTTCTTTTTCAATTACAGCGTAGCTAATTTGCGTTGCATCCAACGCTTTCGACGCCATGGCTACAGGTTGATCATTTTGTAACAAGGTTGCCCCTAATTCATATTTGGATGCATCAACCTGTAGGACGATCTGTTCCATTTTATTGAAAAATTTCAGAATGGGGGCACTGGTCAACAACTCCTTTAACATTTTGAATGCTGTACGTTGTGGGTCATCCCAATGCCAAGCTATCTCTTTTTTCAGTACTGTCCTTAAGGGTTTAGTAATGTCCGACATATTTGGGATGAATTTGCTGACATACCCTATCATTCCTAAAAACCTCTGTATGCCCGCTTTGTCAATAGGGTCAGGCATATCTAAAATTGCTTGTACTCTCTCCTCATTTGGTCGAAGTCCCTCTGCTGTAATTAAATGACCCACGTAATTGACACTAGCTTGACAGATTTTTGACTTTTTCGGGTTCAATTTTAAATGCACGGCCCTAGCACGAGACAAAACTGCTTCTAAACGAATGTTATGTTCGGTAACAGTCATGCCGTGAATCAGGATATCATCAGAAATTACATGGACCCCCGGCATATCTTGTAATATCTCATTCATTTCCTGTATAAAGATATCACCGGCCATCTTGATACAAAAGGAAGTCGTGTGTATCTGAATCTACCCCAAGGGGTGTTGAATGTGCATAGTTTTGAACTGGACTCATCCAATTGGATTTGCCAATACCCGCAATTTGCATCCAATACCGAAAAGTATTTCGCCCCGTGTATTTGAGCCACTACTTCCTCAATGGTACGGACGGGATAGGGGCCACGTAAAATTGCCTTATTAAGTTTAGTCGGGTCCAAACAAATCCTAATTTTTCCCGGCTTCCTGACAACTGTTATAGAACTGACCCAAGATGTAGGGTCCTTTTCTTTAACAATAACACCTAACTCTAACATACGTGCCAATTCTCTCTTAACATCTTCAGTAATCGCGACAGGGATCCTACGTGGGGGGTCAATTATTGGGGTTACAGTAGGATCAATATGAATAGTTGCATTCACCTTTATTAAACCCAACCCAGAGAATACATCAGAATATCTATTTACCACATCCTGGGCAGTATCCTCAGTCGCAATGGCATCACAACTCAAGTCCGTATTTCGGGTTAATAGTCCTAACTCGACACACGCCCCTTTTCCAAGGATAGCGCTGCCTTCATCTGTAACTTGAAATATGAGGTCACGTCCTTTCACGTCCAGCAGGATCTCTCCCAACGGTGTAATCCGGTGGCCATTGTACGTCACGAGCCGACATCGCGATGGCTGTAAGTGAAGATCTTGGATTTTGTCGAATATCTTGAAAGGCAGGATATTCGCTTCAGAACCGGTGTCCATCTTGAACTCTGCACTGTCGTATACCAAAGCTTGTCATGACGTACGGTGTCACAACATACGGCTCCAACAAACAAATCGTAGTCATGGCAATCGTCGCTATGTAAACTATCATTGTTATCTGGGTCAATGGCCAGTTCATTTACTGCAGTGTTACGCTGCTGTTTTGCACGACACACTTTGACAAAATGCCCCATCTTTCGACAACCAGCACATTCCTTGCCCCTTGCTGGGCAATTGCCCCTTGGATGTCGATATCCACAATTTCCACACGTAAATCCCGGAGAATTCGACTGTCGAAATGGTGTTGCTACCGATCTCTTCCAATGCGGCTGACGCGTCATCGGCGCCATTCGACGGTCAAAAGCTGTTGCCACACTGTCGACACACTCATCACTCTTTGTCCCGTTGTTGGATAGCTGGGCACCTTTATTTTCACTCAATCTGCACATTTGTATGCATCCTTCCAGGGATAAATTAGGTGTTTGTAACAACCGATCCCGTAATGAATTATCCCTAACTCCACATACGATGCGATCACATAGCAACGAGTCCTCGATGACGTCATAACGGCAATGTGTAATCCTTGACTTCAGTTCACGGATGTAAACATCCATATGTTCAGTTGATCGGTTGTACGAATTAAACTTATAACGGACAACCGTGATGTTATACTTGCCTTCACAGTACTGTCTGAACGCCTCGATTAAAGGTCCGATCTTGTCTTTGTCAGAGTCGTCTATTTTTAATGTTTTATGAATCTTCTGCGCCTCACATCCCACGACGTGTAAGAACACGCAACATTGCACCTTCTCTGATTTAGATGCAGCACCCGACGCAGTCGCATAGATTTTGTAAGATGTGATCCATGCTCTCCAATTTATATCCATATTATTCTCCACATTCAGTCGGCCTGGTGGTCGTAATCCTGTTAAAGCCATGTTTAGGATTCCCTCTTAAACATCTGACACCATGTAAAGTATGTGTGAACGCTGTGAGTTATGTGATGGAACAGCTTTATTTACCTCGTCTGTTCCCGGCATGTCCTCGTCATGATTCCCCATGACAACTCCCCAGGATACATAACACTTATTACGTACTCCCACCCTCCTCACACCACCCAATAGACAAGAGATGTGCTTATTATGTATTCCCACCCTCCTCACACCACCCAATAGACAAGAGGTGTGCTTATTACGTACTACCACCCTCCTCACACCACCCAATAGACAAGAGGTGTGCTTATTACCTACTCCCACCCTCCTCACACCACCCAATAGACAAGAGATGTGCTTATTACGCACTCCCACCCTCCTCACACCACCCAATAGACAAGAGATGTGCTTATTACGTACTACCACCCTCCTCACACCACCCAATAGACAAGAGATGTGCTTATTACGTACTGCCACCCTCCTCACACCACCCAATAGACAAGAGGTGTGCTTATTACGTACTACCACCCTCCTCACACCACCCAATAGACAAGAGATGTGCTTATTACATACTCCCACCCTCCTCACACCACCCAATAGACAAGAGGTGTGCTTATTACGTAGTACCACCCTCCTCACACCACCCAATAGACAAGAGATGTGCTTATTACATAATCCCACCCTCCTCACACCACCCAATAGACGTGCTTATTACATACTCCCACCCTCCTCACACCACCCAATAGACAAGAGATGTGCTTATTACGTACTCCCATCCTCCTCACATCACCCAATAGACAAGAGATGTGTTTATTACTTTCTCCCACCCTCCTCACATCACCCAATAGACAAGAGGTGTGCTTATTACGTACTCCCACCCTCCTCACACCACCCAATAGACAAGAGATGTGCTTATTACGTACTCCCACCCTCATCACACCACCCAATAGACAAGATATGTGTTTATTATGTACTACCACCCTCCTCACACCACCCAATAGACAAGAGGTGTGCTTATTACATACTCCCACCCTCCTCACACCACCCAATAGACAAGAGATGTGCTTATTACGTACTCCCACCCTCATCACACCACCCAATAGACAAGAGATGTGCTTAATACGTACTACCACCCTCCTCACACCACCCAATAGACAAGAGATGTGCTTATTACGTACTCCCACGCTCCTCACATCACCCAATAGACAAGAGGTGTGCAGTGGGGTGTGACCCTGTGTGTGCAGTGGGTAACACAAGGGGGTGCCTGCCACACTGCCCCGCACCAGCCACTGACTAGACGCTGCACACAGGCCGGCAGATGCAATGTGAGTACGTCATCACGGGGTCGGAGTGTGCGTGCGCGTGCGTGTGCGCGTGTGTGTGTACATTACCAAGGAACATGGCACCTACTGTCACGGAAATAGCCGATTTTAAAGGTCATTAATGCGGAGGTAATAATCAACAATTTCTGACAACACAAATCTGACGACCACAATTTGTGATTGTAGTCGTTTTGCAGTAACATTGTTGTAGTATGTTCTGTACTATTGCTGTTGCAGTATGTGCTGTCGTATCTTTGTTGCAGTTGCAGTACTGCAGTTTTAGTGCTGCATTCGTATTGCCCTAATGATTCGGTGTTGTGCTGCTACAGTACTTGTGGTGTAGTCATGACACTGCATTAGTTCAATAGTATCTTCGCAGTCGTGGGGCTGCAGAACTGCAGCAATAGCCAATAGTACTGCTGCAGTAATAGTGGAAGTAATGGATTGCATTAGTACTACTGCAATAGTACTGCTGCAGGAACAGTTGAAGTAATGGCTTGCATTAACACTGCTGCAATAGTACTGCTGCAGAAGCAGTGGAAGTAGTACGGTTTTGGTAGGGGTGCTCCAGTGGCTCTGTTTTAACAGTGACACTTCTTGTCCTATTTTTCAGCCATATCCATCACAGGTAAGGCGTGGTTGATTGTTGGAGTTTAACATCCTGGCAACATCTAAGGTCATATCAGCACGGGTACCGACTTGTGACAGTGCGCACATGTGGCGACTTTATAGTGCTGCCCCACAGGATGTATGTGTGCTCAGTGGTATAAATAAGTACTCTATGTACACACACTGATACAGCTGGAAGACCAGTACCCCAGCAACGAAGCTAGCATCTTACTATCAGCCAGTAGGCTGTCTAAAACAGTAGTGAACGTCGCTGCTGTTGGGTTGCAGAACTCACACATCCTGTTTACTAACCTAGGCTTTAGCAGCCTATCTCCTGCCTGGTGCAGTCTCTGAGCGGAGTATGCGTTACCAGAACTAGACAGTTTTGAACTTGAATCTAGTTCAGGGGCGACGACTGGCGAGTGAGTAGAGGTGGTCAAATAACCAGAAGCAGATATAGGACACAAATGGGTCAGGCGTACTGATCGTTCTGGACACACTCCAACCATGCCCCTCCGTACTCCTGGGGCCACTAGTTCAGTTCTGCTCGGGCGAAATGTCAAATGTTACGGAGAACATGGCCTAGACGTGCTGTATATATATCAATTCTGCCATTGCCTGTACATTTGCAATGGAAATAGTTAGGCTTGAGACAATGCACACCTAGTTAGGCTGAACACAAATATAAGTGAGATGGCCAGTAGGTGGCGTGGCCACAGTCTACTACAACTTGTACATGGACGGGTGTTTGTTTATGTGTCGTCTGCAGTCACCAATGGTCAACTGCTCCGCTCATGTGCATACAATTAAGTACATGCACAATCTTCGTTATGCTTGTACCTAGACTGAGCAGTTTGTAGACTCACTTGTCGGAGATGTGGATCCACCTACTTGTCAGAGATATGAATCCACCTACTTGTAGGAGTCATGGATCCACCTACTTATCAGGGATATGAATCAACCTAATTGTCAGGGATATGGATCCATCTACTTATCAGGGATATGAATCCACCTACTTGATTGGGGATATGGATCCACCTACTTATCAGGGATATGGATCCACCTACTTATCAGGGATATGGATCCACCTACTTGTTGGGTATATGGATCCCCCTACTTGTCGGGGATATGGATCCACCTACTTGTCGGGGATATGGATCCACCTACCTGTCGGGGATATGGATCCACCTACTTATCAGGGATATGAATCCACCTACTTGTAGGAGATATAGATCCACCTACTTGTAGGAGATATGGATCCACCTATTGTCGGGGATATGGATCCACCTACTTGTCAGGGATATGTATCCACCTACTTGTAGGAGACATGGATCCACCTACTTGTAGGGGATATGGATTCACTACTTGTAGGGGATATGGATTCACTACTTGTTGGGGATATGGATCCACCTACTTGTCAGTGATCTGAATCCACCTACTTGTCGGGGATATGAATCCACCTACTTGTAGGAGACATGGATCCACCTACTTGTCATGAATATGAATCCACCTACTTGTCATGGATATGAATCCACCTACTTGTCACGGATATGAATCCACCTACTTACAGGGGATATGGATTCACTACTTGTCAGGGATATGGATCTACCTACTTGTCAGAGATATGTATCCACCTACTTGTAGGGGATATGGATCCACCTACTTGTAGGGGATATGGATCCACCTACTTGTAGGGGATATGGATCCACCTACTTATAGGGGATATGGATCCACCTACTTGTTGGGGATATGGATTCACCTACTTATTGGAGATATGAATCCACCTACTTGTAGGAGACATGGATCCATGTACTTGTCTGAGATATGAATCCACCTACTTGTTGGGGATGTGGATCCACCTACTTGTCACAGATATGAATCCCCCTACTTATCAGGGATATGAATCCACCTACTTGTAGGATATGTGGATCCCCCTACTTTTTGGGGATATGGGTCCACCTACTTGTCAGGGATATGGATTCACCTACTTATCAGGGATATGAATCCACCTATTTGTAGGAGCCATAGATCCACCTACTTGTCAGGGATATGGATCCACCTACTTGTTGGGGATATGGATCCACCTACGTGTCAGGGTTATGGATTCACCTACTTATCAGGGATATGAATCCACCTACTTGTAGGAGATATGGATCCACCTACTTTTTGGGGATATGGATCCACCTACTTGTCAGGGATATGGATTCACCTACTTATCAGGGATATGAATCCACCTACTTGTAGGAGATATAGATCCACCTAATTGTAGGAGATATGGATCCACCTACTTGTCGGGGATATGGATTCACCGACTTGTCGGGGCTATGGATTCACCTACTTGTTGAGAAAACCTTGTCCACAAATATTCTAATAAAACACTAGGTTTACGGTAATACCCCAAACAAGTTAGGCCAGGGGTCGAGTGTCATATTTTGTGTACACTGCGCACACAGATATAGACGACAGAGTACTCTTACACTACTTAATACAAGCTACAATGTGTACACTGCTTTGCTTAAATTAAATTAGAGTTCCTTTCCTGATTTTAACACATTTTTGCAAAGACTTAGGTATTTTGGCTAAAGCTGCAGTCTGATGAAGCATAACATTTTCAAAAACAAAACAATTATCTAGAATTGATTCTACATATCTAACTTAGATACTGATATTCAACATTTGTTGCCACACAGAAGGGCATACTGAGTCAATTTAATAGATCCTGTTAATGCAGAAGCCTGTAGTGTCAGAGTTTTGGGCATGCTTGTCAAAATGAATTTTACATGTTTACATTTAAAATATCTCAAAAGCTAGTCATTTAAAATAAAAGTTACTTCAAACTCAAGTAAGGTAGATTATAACGATCAATTCAATATATTTATCTCAGAAAAATGACAGAAACACAAAATTATCGGACTATGCAACTTTAAGTTTAAGACAGTTATCGTTTGTAGCTACGGATGGCATAGATATTAAAGAGAAATAAACATATCGAACACCGCCACCTCCAACCAAGAAGGGCAGACCTACAATTATAAGTTTGCTCCTGTCACATCCAATTGCAGTGCATACCATCGGGGTCTCAGCTAGAAATAAACATGTCGAAGCTACTCATGGCTATATTGCCGGATTCATTAATGTAAGGATGGTCTGGAGCTGTGTGATTACCCAGACTCCCCCGCCCCCTCCATACTGCTACTACCATCAGAGGGCCATAATGACGACCCCTGCACTGGCAGAGTGGGTGGGCACCAGTCTCATGTGTATCGACCCAGTCTAATCTGGCTCTCATCCAACTACATGAAGCTGCACGGGGCCGGCCACTACAGACCACCTAGTGGTCAGACAAACCAGCCATGAGCCACTACAGACCACCTAGTGGTAAGACAAAACAGCCATGAGCCACTACAGACCACCTAGTGGTCAGACCAACCCGCCATGAGCCACTAGAGACCACCTAGTGGTCAGACCAACCAGCCATTAGCCACTAGAGACCACCTAGTGGTCAGACAAATCAGCCATGAGCCACTACAGACCACCTAGTGGTCAGACCAACCCGCCATGAGCCACTAGAGACCACCTAATGGTCAGACAAACCAGTCATGAGCCACTACAGACCACCTAGTGGTCAGACCAACCAGCCATGAGCCACTAGAGACCACCTAGTGGTCAGACAAACCAGTCATGAGCCACTACAGACCACCTAGTGGTCAGACCAACCCGCCATGAGCCACTAGAGACCACCTAGTGGTCAGACCAACCAGCCATGGGCCACTACCGACCACCTAGTGGTCAGGCAAACCAGCCATGAGCCACTTCAGACCACCTAGTGATCAGACCAACCAGCCATGAGCCATTACAGACCACCTAGTCGTCAGACAAACCAGTCATGAGCCACTACAGACCACCTAGTGGTCAGACCAACCCGCCATGAGCCACTAGAGACCACCTAGTGGTCAGACAAATCAGCCATGAGCCACTACAGACCACCTAGTGGTCAGACCAACCCGCCATGAGCCACTAGAGACCACCTAGTGGTCAGACCAACCAGCCATGGGCCACTACAGACCACCTAGTGGTCAGACAAACCCACCATGAGCCACTACAGACTACCTAGTGGTCAGACAAACCAGCCATGAGCCACTTCAGACCACCTAGTGATCAGACCAACCAGCCATGGGCCACTACAGACCACCTAGTGGTCAGACACACCAGGCATGATCCACTACAGACCACCTAGTGGTCAGACCAACCAGCCATGGGCCACTACATACCACCTAGTGGTCAGACAAACCAGTCATGAGCCACTACAGACCACCTAGTGGTCAGACCAACCCGCCATGAGCCACTAGAGACCACCTAGTGGTCTGACAAACCAGCAATGAGCCACTACAGACCACCTAGTGGTCAGACAAAACAGCCATGAGCCACTTCAGACCACCTAGTGATCAGACCAAGCAGCCATGAGCCACTACAGACCACCTAGTGGTCAGAGCAACCAGCCATGAGACACTTCAGACCACCTAGTGGTCAAACCAACCAGTCATGAGCCACAACATACCACCTAGTGGTCAGACCACCTACTGGTCAGACAAACCAGCCATGGGCCACTACAGACAACCTAGTGGTCAGTCAAACCAATCATGAGCCACTACAGACCACCTAGTGGTCAGACAAACCAATCATGAGATCACCATCATTATGACTCTGCAACTAGCAGTCGGAACCGGCGTACTAAACATATATGGCCTTCAAGTAGTTGAATGTCTAAGTAACTTAGTACATAACATTGTTATTTGACAAAGTGATAACATAACACAATTATGGAAATAAAGGATAATTATTTGTATTAAGCAGAATACTGAGTTTATTTAATGAGGTGCTTTTGTGTGTGTATTTTGGTCGTGTTTTTGTATTTTTGGAGGGGGGGGCTTTCTAGGGGGGGGGGGGGGGATACTGGCTATCACATCTTCAAGTGTGGCTTAATGTAGTAGAGAGTGAATAAAGGTTCCGTCACATTTAAACCAGGGGTTGTGGGGAGAGAAGAGGCAAATAAAATTAAGAAATAAATAGCAGAGTATTCCGTCAAACCTGACAGATCTGATGTGTGTACATACGATGTGTACATACAGCATGCATCTGACTCTGCTCCTGGGACACAGCTGCAGCCCCCCCCCCCCCCCCCCCTACCCCCCCATGTCAGTCCCTGGCGCAGATCGGCCATGTGCGGCTTGCACGTTGTTCTGACCGCCTCACTGTGGCCAGGCGGCTTGTTTGTGATAATACTCCGGGCATCTAATAGTGCTGCAAACACGCTGTGCCCTTCAACATGCACCCGTACCTTCAACATCCATCCTCCAGCAGGGACCGTGTAAACTAGTCCACTTTCAGGAGACATTAAACAAATAATTTTGTTATGCTTTTTTTTTTTAATTAGGAAGAGGAATTACTTTTTGTTACAATTTAGTAATCTATTTATTATCTTAGATCACCAAAGAGGCGATTAAAGTTACCAGTAGAAACCGAAATGACAGCTAAAATCAATCTTCTTTACTGAAATCATTAAAAGACAAGAAAGTGGTATTTCTATTTAATCTTGACGGTGTTTCTATTTTGTGCTGAAGGATGAGGCGTCTGGAGTCTGGGAGGATGGAAAGACACGCGACTGAGGAGGAGAAAGTGGTGGTGGTGGTGGGTGGTGGTGGGTGGCGGTGGTGGGTGGTGTGGTGGTGGGTGGGGTGGTGGTGGTGGTGGGTGGTGGTGGTGGTAGTGGGTGGTGGTGATGGTGATGGTGCGTGGTGGTGGTGGGTGGTGGTGGTGGTGGCAGTGGGTGTGCACCCACTTAGTGGCCTGATAGAGATAAGCGGGTATCATGGAAGCAGAGGAGCGTATGTAAGAGCCCTGGCAACGGTTAAAGGTGGTGTAGGAGGTTTGAGGGATGGTCAGTTCTAGGGCCTCACTCAGGTAAGGGTGGACTGAGGGTAGAGTGGACTGCGGTGAGGGAGGACTGAGGTAAGGGTAGACTGAGGTAAAGGTGGATTGCGGAGAGGGTGGACTGAGGTAAGGGTGTACTGAGGTATGGGTGGACTGAGGTTAGGATGGGTTGAGGTGAGGGTGGGTTGAGGTGAGGGTAGACTGAGGTAAGGGTGCGCTGAGGTAAGGGTGGCTTGAGGTAAGGGTTGTATCTGGGCTGTGGAGGTCTCTATTCGTGGCAGCTTTTGCATAGCCACTTTACCAAGTAGTGTTCCCCGATTGTTCGGCCCCGTGAGCGGGGCAGGATCATGCTGAGTGCGCACCTTGCTGCAGGTGAGGGTGGGTTGAGGTGAGGGTAGACTGAGGTGAGGGTGGGCTAAGGTAAGGGTGCGCTGAGGTAAGGGTGGCTTGAGGTAAGGGTGGGCTGAGGTAAGGGTGGACTGAGGTACGGGTGGACTGAGGTGAGGGCAGGCTGAGGTTAGTGCGGGCTGAGGTAAGGGTGGGTTGAGGTAAGGGTGGACTGCAGTGAGGGTGAGCTGAGGTAAGGGTGGGTTGAGGTAAGGGTGGGCTGAGGTAAGGGTGGGCTGAGGTAACGGTGGGCTGAGGTAATGGTAGACTGAGGTACGGGTGGACTGAGGTGAGTGCGGGCTGAGGTTAGTGCAGGCTGAGGTAAGGGTGAACTGCGGTGAGGGCGGGCTGATGTAAGGGTGGGCTGATGTAAGGGTGGGCTGAGGTAAGGGCGGGCTGAGGTAAGGGTGGGCTGAGGTGAGGAGTGCCGTGGTCTACATGTTCATTTCTTGCACTCAATTACACTGCTCTTAGCACCCATCTGCCAAACACCGGTCCGTCTATTTATAGGCACCGTTGAAGACTTCCATCCCCTTCTCAGACCGGTTGTTTCTGTTTTTCTGTTGGCTAGCTACTTCCGGTCCCCGTCTGATGGGGCCTCGTGCATGCTAACCTTCGCCTTAGACTGTATTGGGTAACCACCAGGGGGCATATGCATGGGTCGGTGTTACCGAGCCAAAACGGTGTTTGGCGGGAATCCCCCATTTAGCGGCGAAAAGTCGCATGCAAGAGTCAGTTATAGCGCTAACACCACAAGCGTAAACTAGGTTACGGTAAACCTGTTCCATAGGTGGTTTAAGGGCGGTGTTAGGTATCAATTAGGCCCAAATCTATTCAATGCTATCATATTTGACAGAATATTAACGCCGCAGCTACATCGTCGGCGATATTAATATTGTCGAATCGACGAATGTAAACTAAACAAATCGCCACGGCCCGCCGCAGTGCTCACTGGCAACAGGCTCAGCAATAGCAACTGGCTGGTGCCCGGCGGTGTTAGGTACTGATTAGGCCCAAATCTATTCAATGCTATCATATTTAACAGAATTACATACTCTAACAGTGATATTTTATCAAATTAACCGCAAATTCAAAACGATATTGCGATATTAATGCTGCCGCTACGTCGGCGGCGATATTAATATTGTCGAATCGACGAATGTACACAAAACAAATAGCGGTGCTCGCCGGAAACAGGCTCAGCAATAACAAGGGTGCTGGTTCCCGGCCGCCGAATCGGCAGCGATATTGTGCAATACCAGTGCTCGCCAGCAACAGGCTCACCAGTTACAAGGCTTGCTGGTTCCCGGTGTGTGGAGAAGGCAATATATTAGGCCCAACCAGGTGCTCACCAGCAACAGGCTCGCCGAGATTTCCCAAATATGATAGTTATACTAGACTTACTTGTAAGTTGAAGTATTACTGAGATTCTTACGAATCTATGAATACGAAGGTAAGGATCAGGGGAGAGGCCAAGCCTGCGCAGGCTGGAAGTAGCCTCAGTTTTCGAAGTTTGGAGGGGAGCAAAAAATCTAAAACCAGGATCAGGACCCCTATTCCCTTAATTTCCTATAAATAGTCAACCCTTGATTGTTCTTTATCCTCGAGTTTTCTCGGGTTCTCTTCTACTCATTCATAGGTGTGGGAGGGTGGGCCCCTGATCCTTACCTTCATATTCGTAGATTCGTAAGAATCTCAGTAATACTTCAACTTACAAGTAAGTCTAGTATAACTATCATATTCTTACTTCATCTTCCGAATACCGGAAGTTAAGTATCTGGGGAGAGTCTTGGAAGCATGGTTTTTTTGTGTACCGACCTTTTTTCTCTTTCTTACTCTTCTTCCTCTCGTCTCTCTCTCTCTACGTCTCAGTCTCTCTATCGTGGCTCTCTGTAAGTATAAGTCATGTGCTGGCGCACTCGTATTAGGAGCTCCATTTCACCTCCTTTGTACTCAGATACCCGTGTGTCAGTATATATTTTAATTAACACAATTTTTATGTTCTCTACTTCCCGTTGGGACACTCTTTATTTCACCTTCATACATTAAGCTTATGCATTGACTATGTCCCTATAACCTGGTAGTTTTACCTTTGTTACCTGGGTAGGACAGTCTTACTACAGCTAACTGTCTTCCCCTCTACCTTTTACTACATTGGTTTCCTAGTGTCTATTCATAGCTCTGCTCAGGATGTTCCTCTGTACCTCACCCGGGTCATCCAGGGATTTGTGATAGAACTGTGCAAACGTCTTGCTGTCTCTTCAATCCGCATTCCGCATGATTGCGTTCAGATTTGCGCCCATCGCTTGAGCCGAGGAAGCCGCTGCCCCTCTCGTGCTATGACCCTTGTACTGGGTAGTGTCTATGCCTGCTAGGTTTAACACGCATATCGTCCATCTGGCCAGTGTTGCCCTAGATATTGGTCCGTGCAGACCTATATAAGATAGGAGCAGTTGTGTGTTCTGTCTCTGGATGGGCTTAGTTCTGGCCACGTATTTCTAATTGTGCGAACTACACATAGTCTTCAGTCCACTGGGTAATTATAGAACCTCACCGAGTCCAGTGGCTGGCCCAGCTGGTTGTGCTTTAAGAGCTTCTTCATTTTGAAGACTACAGAGTCCTCTTCAACCCTCAACCTGTCCACTGCCAGGTTCAGGATTGTCTGTCCCCTCTGGGACGAGACTAACAACAACAGTATGGCCAGTTTGTATGACAACAATTTAAAACTCATTTCGACATTATTGGGGAGTTTTAGTATGCAAATCAGAACAATGTCCACACTCCAGAAACTGTCGTATCTGGGCTGTGGAGGTCTCTATTCGTGGCAGCTTTTGCATAGCCACTTTACCAAGTAGTGTTCCCCGATTGTTCGGCCCCGTGAGCGGAGCAGGATCATGCTGAGTTCGTACCTTGCTGCATTTAGTGCGCCGTACCCTACCCCTGATTCAAAATAGAGTCGGAGGTAGCGTAGTACATCTGCTATCCTAGGGTTCAGTACCTTGACCCCTTTTTCGATGGCCCATAGCGCCCATCTGTTTATATGCGTTAAATAGTTCTTTCTCGTGGAACTTCTCCACGTATGTTTAAAGTACCAGAGGGTTTTAACATCTATCTCGTACCCCTCTAACATCCTGGCCAGAAGAGGTACCCCGTCAATTTTATGTCGTTTAACCCCTCGTCTGACCTGTCTGGTTGCTGGTGGCCTGTCCCAGAGAGGTTTCCCCCTTTCCTGGGGAAGCGTAGTTGTTCCAATGACTCTTCTTGGAGTAGTGGGTGCCAGGGCTGAGCTGGCCAATGGGGCGTGACCACGATCGCCCTCGTCCCGTCCTTATGTAGCTTCCTCACTACCCTGGGGATGAGGCTGAATGGCGGAAAACAATAGATAAAATGATTATCCCATTTGAGTGAGAATGCATCTGTCTTCCAGTTTTCGGATTCTGGTTCCCAACTTACGTACACAGGTAGTTGTGCATTCAACCTTGATGCAAACATGTCCACCTCAGGTGTGCCCCATTTTGAGCACAGCTCTTCAAACAGTTCTGTATTTAATTTCCATTCTAGATGATCCAAGAATTTTCTTGATCTAAGGTCTGCCAGGACATTTTCAACTCCCGGTATATGAGTAATGGTAAGCCAGTTCTCCCGTTGTTCTGCCCATTCCCAAATTTGTATTGCCTCCGTCAGGCAGTCTTCTGACTTTGTGCCGCCCATGTTTTTTACATATGCTAGGGCGGTAGTGTTGTCTGTTCTTATCCTAATGTGTGTGTGGTCTAATCTGCACAAACCCGTTTGGCAGGACCTGATTCTTGAGTAGGGTGTGTTCCATATGGAACGGCAGGTATTTACGCTGTGACTTTTTTACTGGTACTGATGAGTAGTACGCGTCTGTCAAGTCTGCACTCGCCATCCAAGTGCCCACATTTAACAAGTCAAGTGCAGTTTTAAGGTTAAACATTTTAAAGTGTTCATAGTATATGAGTTTGTTTAACTCTGTTAGATCGAAGATCATTCGGAACTTTCCGTTCTGTTTCGGTCTGAAGAAGATATTTGAGATCCACTGGTCCTGTACTGGACTTACTACAGGTAACACTTGTTTATTTACTAACTCTGCCACTTCTTTTACCATGAAATTCTTTTCGTCTGCCTCCATTCTGAATGGAAACGGCTCTCGCTGCTGTAGTGGAGTGTTGGAAGGGTATGGTTAGACCCACCACACAGTTCAGGATCCACTTATCACTTGTTAGAAGTTCCCAGTTTATTACATGGTTTACAATGTTTCCCGCCATTAGCATGATATGGTCATGCTCACCCGTTAGTAATGACGCGGAGAGACCCACCTGGGCGGGGCGCCTCATTTCTGAAAACCCCGACTCAGGTTTCCACGACAAGGATGGGACGTTCCCGTACTGCGCGTAGTCCTCGCTCGTTCTGCTGAATCGCTTCTCCGGGGCTTGGTGTTTGTTGCCCCAACTTGACGCACCTCTGGATCCACGTCCCCGGAACCGGCCGTTCCCTCGGAACTTGTTGTAGGGTGCCCCCGTATGTCCTTTATGGTCGTAGGAGTTCCTGCGCTTGCCTCTGTATGACAGGTTCGTGCTCATGCAGTTGTCTGACGCCTTCACTGACTTGAGGAGCTGTTTGTTCCTCTCGCCTAGGTTTTCATCTAGCAGGAACTCCGATGGCTCTGGTAGATCTCCGTATGCATCTCTTCTTCTCCTTTATGAGCTCTTTTCCCAAACGGGAATGTACCACCTTAGTGACACTCCCCTTGCGGTCCAGTCTCGCCTGGCTGTGGGTTGTGACTGCTAGCTTGATCACGTTAAGCATGTGAACGCCCTGGGCATCCAGCTCTGGGTCAGCTGACCCTCTCTGTAGAATAATATCCATGGTGGGCGCGATAGCCATCAGTATCGCCACTAGGCCCTTAGAGCAGGTAACGAGAGCACTCTCTCCCTCTTTCCTGCCCTCAGCAAACCTGATCTCATCGTTCAGGACTTGCAAACGTGCTGCCGGGATATCGGCCAGTCCCGTATATTACCTAGCGATTTCTCTAATGGTCTTGAAAATGTTTCGGTATGCCGTCAACCGGTGTACCGTAGTAGTAGTTTATCGCCCCTGCCATGCTCTCACTGATAGTAATGCGAGGTGTGACAGGTTTCTTGACTTTTTTATAAGTCTCCTGTAGTTCGGTCAACAGGGTTCCCTCATGTAACCCCTCATCCAGCTTGAACTCTCTCTTCACCTTTGGTGTCTTGACCGCGGTTGTGGTTGTGCTTGCTGCTGGTGTCGTTTGTGTTACGACCTGCTCAGCCGGCATAGGCTTCGGGTGTGGTGGCGCCCTGAAGCTGCTGAACGGCGATGGCTTACCCGCGCTCGTCACGGCCGGTTTGGTTAGTGGCGTTTTTGCCGTAGTTTGTTTTACGGGAGCCGATGCTCTTAGAGCCGTCAACTGCTCTGAAGTGCTCATGGAGCTGAGGGAGTCACTTTCCTCCTTGTCTTCCCAGTGGTCAACATCATCGTCACGGTCATTGTCCGGCCAAGTATTGCACGCGCCGCCATCTTGATCTACATAGTGTTCCCACTCTTCTCTCTGGCTTCCCTGCCACTGCTCCGACTCCGTCTGTAATCTTCACTTCTTCTCTCAAATGTACCATTTCCTCGTACATTTTCTTGAACTCAGCCATGTCTGTCCCAGTAGCACTCGCCGTATTGGCTGCACCCGACTCTTGACCCACATCGTGGTTCTTTGAGCGCGTCTTCGGCTTTGTATCCGCCGCCATCTTTTTTCGCGGTTTGGATTTTGCCAGTTTTGAGTGTTCTACTGTCTCACTGTCCGAATCGCTCGCAGTGCGTAGCACAATCGATGGCTGGTCCTCAACGGACATCATTTTTGCCATGAGAGAAAAGTAATGCGACCACACCGTCTGATAATAGCTGATGCGTATTACTGATTGGCGGATTAGTACATAATCGCTAGCCAATTTCCACAATATTTACACACAGTGGTGTACTGTTGCCAATGCACCAGTACTAACAATCTTAATAATACGTTTAAGTCCTCCTGTTCGACTTACCTACACTTGTGTAGTAGTAGCCTCCTCCAACTCGCTGTTGCTCCTCCGCTGCCGAGTTGCTAACTGAGGCTACTTCCGGCCTGCACGGGCTTGGCCTCTCCCCGGATACTTAACTTCCAGTATTCGGAAGATGAAGTAAGAATCTATAAATAACTTCATGTTTAGCTATAATGAAAGTGTTAGGCGCCTCTACATACCGCGTGACCTAATTCCCCATCTCGGAGATAGCTAAACGGTGTCAGGCTTTAACACCAAACGACGCTAACACGGTGTCATGCATATGGCCCCAGTTCACCAAAACGGCTACTTCCCAACAGACCCGCACCAAACCCTGCACAGTTGTAAAGTAGGCATCACATATTCATTTTCCAAATGAGCCCGAGCTCTGCACCGCATAGAACACTCGCACAATTTGTCTCTTGCTACAAGTACAATGGTCGCACATCTGTTTACGACATGTAACTATTGTGAGAGCTGGATTCAGACAAGCAGTGCCCTAGTTAATTATGGATATGGGTACCCCCCGCCCTCCTTGTGGTGATAGGTATGTGGACTGTATACAACGACAGTGACTTGGCAGTTACCTGGTAGGTAGAGGGGTTTGCAGCTGACCACTGTCCACTGGCCTGCTCCAGGGTGGCGCCAGGTACCTTCCAGTTGCCTGACGGCGCGCAACCCGGCAGCCTGCCAGAGGTCAGTGCACATGGCGGGTGTACAGTTGTGTGTGCACGGTGCCTGAGCGCGCACTCATCACTGTGGTACAAATCAGCGCAGGTGGCGCCACACTGCGCATGTCAGTAGCCACGTCCACATGGCTGGGTGATGCAGGCCGTGCTGTATCAGTTCACTCACGTGTGTGATGTCATGGCGCTGAGGTCACACCGCCTGTACCAACCACCCACCAGTCACACCGCCGGTACCAATCTCCCACCAGTCACACCTCGGGTACCAACCTCCCACCAGTCACACCTCGGGTACCAACCACCCACCAGTCACACCGCCGGTACCAACCTCCCACCAGTCACACCTCGGGTACCAACCTCTCACAAGTCACACCACCGGTACCAACCTCCCACCAGTCACACCACCGGTACCAACCTCCCACCAGTCACACCGCCGGTGCCAACCTCCCACCAGTCACACCGCCAGTACCAACCTCCCACCAGTCACACCGGCGGTACCAACCTCCCACCAGTCACACCTCCGGTACCAACCTCCCACCAGTCACACCGCCGGTACCAACCTCCCACCAGCCCCCACCGCCTGTACCCCCCCCCCGCCCGCCGCCTGTACCAATGTTACACCAGGTTATGTATGGCAGTCATACAGGGATCTACTGCCATGTCACCCCCACCCCCATATTCAAGCTGCATAGACCGATGAAAGCATCAACTTTTCGAAACCAAAACAGTTATCTACATTTAATTGTACATATCCAATGTATTGCTGCATTTATTAAGCATTTGTTGCTCCATATAAAGGGAGACTAAGTCTTAATTTAATAGAAGCTGTTACTGCTGGTGCATATGGCGTTACCAATATTATGTCGTGTTTGTTGGGGTTGATATTTGGAATAAATAAAAATGATGTGCATGTCAGAATGCTGGACAAAATACACTTCAGCCTTGACAGTTTCGATTCAATTGAATTGACTGGTCCTTCTATGCATCGATACATGTTTAATGAGTGCACTATATGTAAATTCAATACGTACGATAACATCCATGTTAGTGTTTTGGTTTTGAAAATTTGATGCCTTCATCGAAATATGTGGCTTTAACAGATACATACTGCTGGTCATAGCTCAAGTTGAAATGCGGAGTACAAATATCCAGAAGGCTTTACCTCTCCCCGGATACTTAACTTCCGGTAAGAAACAGAATTAACTACCGATATAACTCATAACCCTGACTAAATTCAAAGGTAAGCCAAGTAGCACCCAGTTGACCGTGCTCCTGTATGTGAGAGGGCGCGCTCTAAGTACCCCGACTGGCCGCTACTCTCACACGGCGCTCACCTACCCGCAGCACCGTCAGCACATAGATACCGGCAAAGGAACTCACCTGAAAGACACAAGCACAATGGGTAAGTACACGTTACTTCAGGATGTGTGGTGTATGAGCTACCTGTGTGACATGGAGGGAATCATAAGCGCTCACCGGGAAGCAGCATGCCCTTCTTTAGCTCGTGCGTCGTCGTGTGAACACCAGACACACAAAAAGAGAGAAAAAAGCCCCCCCCCCCTCCCCGCCAAAAGCCCAGAAGCCCTGCCTGCCTGCCTGCCTGCCTGCCTGCCTACCAGCCTGCCTGCCTGTCCCCCTAATGGAGTATTTACCCACGTGAATGTGCCAACGCAGTGTACCGGACTTTAAGGATACATTAAATAAATAAATACATTTCAAATACAATTTATCAACGAAAACAGCTTTAATGGGTTTGTTTGTTTAGACCCCCAAGTAAAGACCTAACACATTAAAGGCCATTGCAACTAGGGGGTGTAGAGTAGATTTGATTCGTTAAGTTTGCATCTTCTCCAAACATCCACTAAGCAATCAATGCCTAATAAATTGAAATTATGTATTAACTTAATTTAATGAATAGCAAATCTCGTTTACTATGCATTTATGATATAGATTTCTTTTGTATATAAAACAGAATATTACACGGTTATTGAACAATGTGACTTTTAATCATTCATTGTCAAAGATATGCCACTTTTCAATAAGGTTAATAGATTGATACAATAATAATAATAATAATAATAATAATAATAATAATAATAATATATCCATTCAATATTCCCATATATCTAATCTTAACTTTTCAATTAAAGGGCAAAATAATTAAATAAAAAATATACTAAACATGGTAACATGCCCATTAATAATTGAAAACTGAAAGTGTGTGTAGCCATGAGGATTGACAAATGAAGCACCCACTATTGAAAATTAATGAAGACACAGTATTAACAAATGAATGAAGATACATTTTTGACAAATTTATAAAGACACAGTTTTGACAAATGGGTAAAGACACAGTTTTGAACATGAATGAAGACACATTTTTGACAAATTGATGAAGATAAATTACTATTACTAACTAATGGAACTGTTTTTTCACAAAGGAGGCAGATGTTGATCACAAAACCACCTCACCCTGTAGAGTCTACAGCAGAGACACCTCCCCAGACTCACTGTCTGGTGCTGGGTCAGTTTGACCAACAGTTCACCGAACACCACAGTAAACTAGTGTGAGTTGTTACTGTTAGTACAGGCTGCACGACGTTCACATCTACCATGGTTTACAAAGTGTACTCTGATCACCTTGTATGCTTCACGATTGACTGTGGTGCGTTCGTTTGGACATACCCACCAGTGGATGTGTAAACGTGCAGAAAGCACCCTGAGTGACAGAGCGCTTCCCACCACGTTGTCACACGCGAGGCGGGGCGCAGGCGGACAGATACGTGGGTGGGCAGCGCACACTGGTTTGTGCAGGTCAATGCATGTGGTTGTATACATGGGCACCTGTAGAGAATAGTGCATGTGTACGTGTGGGTAGGTTATTATACAGCATGTGTACATGCATATGCGGTGTGTTCTCATGCGGGTCCCGTTTTGGCAGATCGTGGGATTCGAATCCACGGGTTCGAACCCTGGTCCAGTCGAACCAATGACTTACAAATTTATACTTGTTGCTTCCTAGCCAGGCATTCAGCATTATTAGGATAGGGCAAGGACTGGTTGGCTCAGTGTCAGGATAATGTGACAGTGGGATATCAGGTCAGGGTGCTGGCGGCCTGGTCTCCCAGTGGGGCAGCACTATAATATATAGTCACCATGAGTATGCGCTGTCACAAGTCGGTACCCGTCCTGATATCACCTTACCCGTCCTGATATCACCTTAGATGTTGCCAGGATGTAAAACTCCAACAACCAACCAACCAATCTCATGTGGGTGAGCTATTACATGGCATGTGCATATGGCTTGCAGCTGTGTGTGGGTGGGTTAATACATAGCATGTGCATGTGATGTTCACATGCATGTCTGTTGATCTGGATGAGTTATTATATGGCACGTGGATGTGGTATGTACATGCGTGGGCCTGTGTGACTATGCTTGGAGAAGGTAGGGCTGTGTGCTAGTCTCCCTCAGTGTATTTACCGAATACAAGGGTCCCAGCATTGTACGGGCAATTAGCGCACAGGGACGCCGATATATTAGACCTCAAAGCGCACCTCCATAGCTGCAGTAGCAGACAGGATGCTCGAGCGGCATCCACTTCCCTACTAAAGAGATCATTTAAAAAACAACTGACACCAGTTGCTTCCTCGTCTGGTGTTGGATATTAGTAGGATAAGCCAAAGACCGGCTCAGTGCCAGGATAATGTGACATAATACCATGGTTCCAGCGTCCTCAAGCCGGGACCCGTCAGGGTTATGACCTCAGGTCGTGCTAGGGTGTAAACCCCGTCACGGCGTCACTTACCCACCCACATCTACAATATTGGATTGGTAAGCAGAGATGATAGTGGTTTCAGGCACACAAAAGAGCGGAAATCAAGCCGAGATTATTATCCTGATGGCAAATTTCGTCCTAGAGGCTAGCTATCGTACCCCCATACCTATATATATTTTTTTAAAGCCCTCACGCTGTGGAAAAAACACTGGAATTCCGCTTAAAAACGGAAAATCAAATATTTACTGTTGTCCAATTAAACGCCATGGCTGAGTGCATACACCGCCGTGTGCGCCGTGTACACCCGGAGGCTGCAGCGCCCAGGCCGAGTGTCCGCCGCGACTGTTTGCAGCTCGTCTCGGACCGGATTGCATGAATCATTCACCGAGCCACGTGGCCTTTGACCGCTAGTGACCTCTGCTGGTACAGTCGGTGTGCGAGGCAGGGTGTGACTGTGAGTAGTGCCAGAAATGATGGCTTGTCGCTGGTGACAACCCCACAGAACCTACCATAATACCCCCCCCCCCTCCCTACACACACATGCACCCCATATGCACACACTAACTCGCTGGTAACATCCCACAGAACCTACCATAATACCCCCCCTCCCATCATACACATGCACCCCATATGTACACACTAACTCGCTGGTAACAATCCCAGAGAACCTACCAGGTACTCCCCCCCCCCCCCATACACACCCCTCCGTGCACACACTAAAGCTAAGATTCCTTACACGCGGTATGCGGCATGCGGTATGCGGTATGCGAATGGGAGGATTCCTTCTACGCGGTATACGAACCCATAACCCCACCACTACCATATGTTTCCCCTCTGCAACCTGGTGTGTGACCCTTCCGTAATGCTCAGTCGCCTCTACTCGTCTAAAACTAATGGGCAAGTGCGACTGACGTTTCTATTCGCATACCACGTGCCACATGCCGCATCGATCGCTACAGGGACCGATCGAGTTGCCGCATTCGCATTCGCGTTCGCATTCAGACGTAAGGAATCACCCCCATTGACTTAGATGCTTTCCGATTTTTTGCCTTATTCGCATACTGCATACCGCATGTAAGGAATCTTAGCTTTACTACTCACTGAGTGGCCCTGACACACGGTGGCTGTGGTGGCTTGTGATGCAACCTACTCCAGGTGGTCATGTGAAAACAGTGCTTGGTTCACTGGGGATGGATATTCTATTTATCTACATCGATATGGAATAATCTGCTTATATAGTATCATTTAAAGTATGGATATTTTCTTCTTTTTTTAAATTTAATTTTTTTTTGTATTGAGGCTGTATTTATACTGTCCATAGCATATAAGCCCGGGTACCCAGGCTTGTTTTCAATGCTGGCCAGTTGTAGTGTTGGTGTTATCTTACCACACAGTGGCTGCTGATAAGGTATTTGATTGCCTGCATTTCAGTAGCAGATAGATAATTGGTTGGTATGGTTAATAGCCTATGTTACTTTTTTTGGATTTTCTTGGTATATATGTATTTATTTGTCTACTCTTATTACTAGACTAGCCTACTCCTATTTACATATCATAGACTTGTACATAGCTGTGTGGTGTGTTATCTGGCTACTTTTGGCATGGTTACCTTCGATTGGGCGTCCCGCTGGTGGGCCGTGACATATCACATGCTCCTTTGCAGTGCAGCTTAGTGGGGGTTTCCTAGCCTTATTTTGCACAGATATTTTTTGTAAGTTTTTAGGTCAGGAATTTGTCATTCCTTTACCGTTTGGGCATTCCACACCTTGGCAGCCATTTCCAGCATGCTTCTCTCATGAGCTTTTATTTGACTTCTGGTCTGCTTTAGTAGTGGCGCATTATTTGCTCTAGTAGCCCTTTGTGGTTTTGTTAGAAGTTTAATGTTTTGACTATAGCTATATGCTAATGTTTTCAAATGAATTATTCTCCTATTTTCTAGTAATTTCACTTTTGTTCTTTTGTGTATGTCATAGGTGGGGTGAAGCTTGTCTACTCTTAGACAGATTTTGAGGGCTCTGTTCTGCAGTGTTTGCAGTTTTTTTAGTAGTTCTTTTCTCGCACCCATGTAGTTTGCATCTCCATAGTCAAAATAGGGGAGCACCATGCCCTTGAAGATTTTTATTGACATTTCTTGTGTCATGTAGTCTCTTAGCTTTGCAAATAGCCACAGTTTGTGGTTTACTTTTTGTATAATTTTATTTATACATAGGTTGTAGTTTAGTTGGCTGTCCAACTCAAGGCCTAGGTATTTGTAATGGTCTACATTTTCTAGTGTTTGGTTTCCTAACTTACAGTGTAGTTTTCTTTCTGGCATTTGTTTATGCGAGAAGAGTACTGTTTTTGATTTGCTTGTGTTGATGGTTATTTTGTTGGACTCACACCACTCATCTAGTTTTAGTAGGAGTTTATTTAGTTTAGTTATTACCTCCTCTTCTGTGGTGCCATTTGCGTATATGACTGTGTCATCTGCATATAGTTGGAGGCATTCAGTTTGCAACCATTTTTCAAGGTTGTTTATATAGATTATAAAGAGTAGTGGCCCTAACACTGACCCTTGGGGTACACCACATGTGACAGGTTGGTTGTCTGATAGTGTATTGTTTATTTTTGTTTTCTGTTGCCTGTTGTTCAGGTAGCATCTTATCCAATCCATAGTGTTGGATTTTATGCCCATGGTTTTTAGTTTTTCCAGTAGTATTTTGTGGTCTACTGTGTCAAATGCTTTGCTGAAGTCAATGAAGGCAGCTCCAACTAATTGTTTTTGGTTCATTGATGCCATTATGTCATTTGTTAGGTTAGCTATTGTTTTTGATGTGGAGTGCAGTTTCCTGAAGCCCCCTTGTCTTTCGTTTAGTATATCGTTTTTTTCCAGGTGTTCATTGATGTGTCTATGTAGCACTTTTTCAATGAGCTTGCCTGGGGTTTGAAGAATTGATATTGGCCTGTAGTTTCCCATGTTTTGTTTGTCTCCACCTTTGTGAATGGGGGTGATGGTTGCCATTTTCCAGGCTGAGATAAAACGCCCCTGCTCAAAGGAGATGTTGAATAGGTCTACTATGGTGGCCGGGATGGCTTGGAGTGCCTCTTTCAGTATTTTGGTTGGTATTTCATCTATTCCACTTGGTTTATTCGTGTCTATGTCATTTATTAATTTTTTTACTTCTATCATATCTGTTTTGCAGGTGGGGATTTCGTTCTCCAGCTTTTGCCCTATTGTGGCCCTATTCTTACTAGATGGAAACAGTATAAGTGCAGTAGTACCTGTCTTGAACGGACAACTCTGCGTCCAGACCAATGTTGTCTTGACATAGCAGGTGTCTTGCCATCGGAGAGCCAATACATTGAAACAAACACCCTTCCTATAGTAAACAAATTGTATGCACAAAACAGGGGTTCAGTGATGACTGGGGTGGCTGAAGACAGCTACTATTGACCAATTTCATATGACGTCAGCACATGTATTTAGGTCAGTGCGCGCACTGCTTGGCTGCAGGACAACATCCGGTCACACTGCAAACTCAATGGCTATGAGCAATCTTCATAGAGAAAAGGTGAAATATCTCTATAACCACACCACCTAGCCACAAACTGAACTGGAAGACATATAGAAAACATATTCAAAGAAGAGATTATATTAAATTTATAAGGTTAGGGCTCTGCATTTCTATTAATTTTGAATAAAATCGACGTGTTGCACTGCGCGTACCAGCAAACTCAATGCGTTGTCAATGGCCATGAGCAATCTAATGAATCTTCATACAGAAAAAGTTAAATATCTCTAAAACCAGACCACCTAGAAACAAACTGATTGGAATACACATAGAAAACATGTTTAACAAAAAGATTATATTAAATTGATATGGTTAGGGTTCCGGATTTCTATTAATTTTGAATAAAATCGACGTTTTGCACTGCGCGTACCGGCAAACTCAATGCATTGTCAATGGCAGTGAGCAATCTTCATACAGAAAAAGTTAAATATCTCTAAAACCACAACACCTAGAAACAAACTGATTGGAATACACATAGAAAACATGTTTACCAAAAATATTATATTAAATTGATACGGTTAGGGTTCTGGATTTCTATTAATTTTGAATAAAACTGACGTTTTGCACTGCGCGTATGTCAAACTCAATGCATTGTCAATGGCTGTGAGCAATCTTCATACAGAAAAAGTGAAATATCTCTAAAACCACACCACCTAGAAACAAACTGATTGGAATACACATAGAAAACATGTTTACCGAAAAGATTATATTAAATTGATACGGTTAGGGTTCTGGATTTCTATTAATTTTGAATAAAACTGAGGTTTTGCACTGCGCGTACTGGCAAACTCAGTGGCAGTGTGCATTCGTTCTGCAGCCAAGCTGCGTGTGCATACACGATGTTTACAAACATTGAAAGGGGTCTATAGTACACCGGGCTCAACTTATCCTACGTCTGCGACCACGGCGGTGAAGGTGGCAGGTGCCTGACCTACTGACCCCGTCTGAGAGGCGTCCACGGGAGGATCACCGTGATGGAAGAGCCCAGATGTCAGCCTGGCCAGCTGGTGCTGCGGGCTTGTCACGCAACTGGTGTTGGTAAACAAACCCCACTTTGCTTTTATCACAGAAGCACCCGGAGGTGTGAGGCCAGGCACAACCCGGAAACTGCCGCGGTTCCAGCGGCGCGGTGCATTGTGGGATGCGTCAGAGCAAAACAACCCCCCCAGAAGCACATGGCACATGCTAATACACTGGGTGCAGCTATGAAATGTGCTAGTTTCAGCTCATCTCAGCTCTTGTTTGAAACATAGAATACCAACTAAAAAAATATATATAATAACTTAAGATATTAATCTTTTATCCAGCATTGCATTTACATCAATATAATCAGCACATCTTATGCCATGTGCATTTAGATTTAGACAAATCTAGGCACTCAGACTGGTGTTAGAGCTATAGCCAGAGTCAGTTTTACTTATTTTATTCATGTTTTTATTTATATCCACACCACTAGGCACAAACCGCTTGGAACACATATAGAAAACATGTTTAACAAAAAGATTATATTAAAATAATACGGTTAGGGTTTTGGATTTCTATTAATTTTGAATAAAACTGACGTCTTTCACTGCGCGTATTGGCAAACTCAATGGCCATCCGCCTTTGCTTTGCTCCCAACGCCGTTTTCAGTGCATGCGCAGTCGGAACTGTGATGTAGTCTATTGGGTGTAGCAGGCACATGCCGGCAACCAGCCCTACTATGGCAGACGTTACAGCACTGACCCAGATCAACGAGGGCCGGGACGCTGGTTCTGCGACAAGTAACCGCAGACCGTTCTATACTGAATAGTTATTGCACGTATGTGGCTTTGGTACAGGGAGGTCTTCTGGTCAGTTGCAGTCATTGCACTATAATTCCAGAGGAAATACCACAATAACTTTGTTATGTGTCGTAGAAACAAACACAACACATGCATTTACATTCATGTAGGCAACAGAACAGTCCTCGTGGGTGAAGTGATTGATGTAAGCCTATTTGAAATCTCCGTCAGCCACTAGTACATGTCAGGAGCATAGCTTCCATACACGCAGGTACACAGCTGCGGACCACCTGAGACTTTAATCTTCTTTTTTTGTTAATACATGATAATTTATACCGTCTTATTCCATAAAGTTGTATTCCAATCGCGTTTTATTGCATGTGCGTACCACCTGAAAGACCCATTTGCCTTCACGTATACATGTACACAAACGCGTGTCTGTTGACTGTAATATGTACAAAGGTGCTGTGTAGTTCTGGTTTTAACTGTACACGGTGAGATACTGGGCCGGTTAGTACAACTGTTGAGGAAATGGTCACCGAACATGTTGCCCAAAGGTACTGTACAATCACCACCCACATGACATCCAACCCTCACACACACATCTAAAGCACTCTCACACACTACCTCCACCACTCACACCCACACAATCACTCACACACACCACATCCAAATCACTCACACACCACCCATACACTCATACCCACACATCCAAACCACTCACACACTACACTCACACACAACATCCAAACCACTCACTCACACCCCACCCCACCACTCACACACACCACTCACGCACAACATCCAAACCAGTCAGACACCACCTCAACCACTCACATATCATCCAAACCACTCACACAATGCTCACACACAACTCACACACATCCAAACCACTCACTCACACACCACCCCCATCACTCTCACCCTCTCCACCACCCCAACCACTAACTCACAAACACTCACCATCGCCCCACCCCACCCACCTACAGCGCCCACCAATCACACACACACATCATTTCTCCACCACTCACACACCATCCCCGCCACCCACCCACCATGGCACTCACCAACCCCCCCCCCCCCACCCCACACACACCCCAATTACCCTAGACATGTTCTTTGCCCACTGATTCAGCTGAGTCACACCAAATGATTAAATCAAGGGATCATTCATAATTCCATTATAAAGACACTAATCACTAATCTAATCATCCTGCATGGGGGAATGGCGGTGCCTGCTGTACAGGGCTGCCACCTAGTGGCAGACCTGCACTCAGTGACAGTGGTGTGTTGTCTGCTACGTGTGTCTCATCTTACCCACACGCACCCCTACCCCCCCCCCCCCCCCCCTACGATGGCAGCAGTGTCACAAGTCGGTACCCGTCCTGATATGACCTTAGATGTTGCCAGGACGTAACGGTCCAACAACCAACCAACCAACCCCCCGCCATCCCTTCCCGCGTAGACGCAGACGCCCTCAGAGTTTTGATCCAACATTAAAGAAGGTGGGGCAAATCGCTGCTCCTCAGACATCCTGCTGCCATCTACCAGCCGTTACGCTACGGCAGCCTCTACTGCCCATGTCCGGAGGGCTGAAGAGGCTTCACCCGGCCCCACATGCCGGGCGTCCTGCTGGTCGGGCTGTGTGTTACTTACTGTGTGGTGGACAGACCCGTGTGAGCAGCGTGCATATATCGGCACTGTGTTGTTTACGGTCACTATTGGTACACTACACGCGGCCACCCATTGATCGACGCTGATCAATGATTAAGGTGCAATGCAGCCCCCCGCCCCAGATATCGTGCAGCCATACCTGTCCTCGTGTACTCATAGAGAAACATGTGTCTGGCACTGCTACAAGGCACACGAGGAATATTGCACACTCATCGTCAAAAGGGTTCAGGGAGACTTGGCCCAATAGCTAAGCTTACACACACTGATGTCTGATATTACACTTGCGTGTGGGTTACGTGTTGTTTTAAAAGACAACATTTTAACATTATTGGTTATTACAAAACCAAGTGGTCTAAGGAATGCTTGTGATTGATGATGGTTTAATACCGTGTCGACAGCAAAAGCTATATTCACGGGTAAAAGCTAGTAGAATTTATTGTCATGTTGGTTTCACACAATAAATGTGTCCATTACATTTATGTTAACATAAAAATTCACACGAAATTCTAGGGTAGCATTCAGCTACAATACCCGATAATGTGCATGTTTAAATGTCATAAACAGACACATTCTCCCTACTTAGCACACATCGTGTTCTATCGAGTCTGTGCGGTAGTTTGAGTCGTTGCTATAAACTCCGTGGCTACAAATACAATATGCACTTGACTGCTTGAGCTTGTAACACACTATTTTACATCTCCCCTCCCTAATTAGCAATAAATACATGATCATATTATTTTTGTCGTAATAGTTGCAACTAACAATCTACGTTTTGTTCAGTACATTTGATCTACCACTAACAATAAACCTTTTGTAGAATACTGTGAATTAGTATGCTGACCTTTCTTCCACCCACGCCGTACTGCGCACTTTGTATGAAATGGAAAATGTCGATAATTGTGCAGTAGTTAAATCAAGGGAACAGTAGTTCAGAGAACAAGCTCAATTATAGAGCATCTCAGGAGTTTCTCACTGAGCAATTCACAAATAGCTAAGACAAGCTCAGAGTAGCTCACAGACTAGCACATGGAATAGCTGGTTGTTAATGACAGAGTAGAGACACAACAGACTGTACTAGCCAATCAGGGACCTCATCCATGAGCTCCCCACTCTCCACCAACTGAGCTGGTTGTTACTGATAAGAGTACAGACAGAACAGACTGTACTAGCCAATCAGGGACCTCATCCATGAGCTGCCCACTCTCCACCAACTGAGCTGGTTGTTACTGATAGAGTACAGACAGAACAGACTGTACTAGCCAATCAGGGACCTCATCCATGAGCTGCCCACTCTCCACCAACTGAGCTGGTTGTTACTGATAGAGTACAGACAGAACAGACTGTACTAGCCAATCAGGGACCTCATCCATGAGCTGCCCACTCTCCACCAACTGAGCTGGTTGTTACTGATAGAGTACAGACACAACAGACTGTACTAGCCAATCAGGGACCTCATCCATGAGCTGCCCCCCTCACCACACACACACTGAGCTGCTCACGACCTGCTTCCCGTGAATCCTGCCGTGAGTTGGTGGGACTGCAGACCTGCTCCCACAAGATTCAGCAATATAGGTCAGGCGGGGCATGGCGCCCCCTGCCACCCGCTCTCACGTCACAGGTTCGTGTCATGATGTGTATAGATTACCACTGACAAGCTGGATGTGCCCGGAGAATGACACATGCGTGCTTAATGCAGTGTGTTAGTGAGTCGCTGTTAGTTAGATCTGTGCTCATACAGCTTACTACATGTAATAATCTATGGGACAATCTGCATACACAGTCCGGCCACCCCTTGGTGCGGATGCTGATGTTTCTGGTTACAATAATTGTGGGGTTTCACCTCAGTGAGTGGTACTTGAATCATACTCTGCTGCTACGAGCAGCTCATGTCAGCTCATCTATAGGAGATATGCAGAACACTTGTAATCGCAATATCATAGGCTGCTGATATTTCCATGATAATAGACCTAGTAGAAACTAAGCAATGGAAATAGCAATAAACCTAAAAATAAACCTCATTGAATAATGTTAATAGCAAAAAGCGGCACAATAAGCCCGACTAGCAATGTTAATAGCAATAAACCGTACAGGCCGCACGAAGCAATGGCAATAGCAATACACCTTAACATAAACCTCACTGTGTGTGTCTGTGTGTGTGTGTGCTAGGTTGTTGAACAGCGCTGCTTTCACTCTTTGTGTGTGTGTGCATGTTAGGTTGTTGAACAGCACTGCTTTCACTCTTTGTGTGTGTGTGTGTGTGCGCGTGTTAGGTTGTTGAACAGCGCTGCTTTCACTCTTTGTGTGTGTGTGTGCATGCATGTTAGGTTGTTGAACAACGCTGCTCTCACTCTTTGTGTGTGTGTGTGTGTGTGTGTGTGTGTGTGTGTGTGTGTGCGCGTGCGTTGTTGAACAGCGCTGCTCTCACTCTTTGTGTGTGTGTGTGTTAGGTTCTTGAACAGCGCTGCTCTCACTCTTTGTGTGTGTCTGTGTGCGTCCGTGTTAGGTTGTTGAACAGCTCTGCTCTCACTCTTTTTGTGTGTGTGTGTGTGTGTGTGTTAGTTTGTTGAACAGCGCTGCTCTCACTCTTTGTGTCTGTGAGTGTGTGTGTGTGTGTGTGTGCATGTCAGGTTGTTGAACAGGGCTGCTCTCACTCTTTGTGTGTGTGTGTGTGTGTGTGTGTGCGCGTGTTAGGTTGTTGAACAGCACTGTTCTCACTCTGTGTGTGTGTGTGTGTGTTTGTGTGTGCGTGTTAGGTTGTTGAACAGCGCTACTCTCACTATTTGTGTGTGTGTGCACGCGTCTTAGGTTGTTGAACAGCGCTGCTCTCACTCCCGGTTGTGTGTGTGTGTGTGTGTGTGTGTGTGTGCATGTGCGTATTAGCTCTTTAAACAGTGATGTTCTAACTCCCGGTTGCTATGAGCTACATGCTGCACACATGCTGTATTTATAACACCCATAGCTGGCCTGCGTGCATGGCGCCCATCTTACTTGCACTTTGTTGACCTCTCTAGTCCAAATGTAATGTGCATGCGCCCTGGGGCTCTCAATACGCAGTGATTTATTGGCATGTGGGAGGGTGGGGTGAGAAAGAAAGTAAAGACCATCTTCATTTTGAGAAAATGCTAAAAACTAGTGAGGTATGTGAAAAGGCCAACAAACCGGTTGCCGCAGTTAAATATAACAGCAGTATTGGTAGACTGTTGTAACAACAGTTAAGTCGATAGCAGTGCCTCAGTAAAGTCTGCTCTTTTCCTAAGGCTTATATAGGGCATTACCGCGCCTCTCCATGTTAAACTGCAATACCTGCTACAATGAATGAATGAATGAATGAATGAATGAAGAATGAATGAATGAATGAATGAATGAATAAGTGGGGTTTTACATCCTAGCCATATCCGAGGTTAAAGTGCTGACCCACTGGGATACAGGGCCGTCAGAATCATGGCACAGCATACCACTCAGTCACATTATCTCGACACTGAGCCAACCAGTCCTTGCTCGATCTTGGCAATACTGAGAGCCAGGCAAGGTAGCAACGAGAATAGATTGTGTAAGTCTTGAAACGAGTCTTTGGTTTGCCTCGAGAATCGAGCACACAACCTAGTGGTTATCTGTTCGATTGTATGTTGCATAATATTGGCTCAGTGTGGGGGGGGGGAGTGAAGGGAGAGGGGTTGTAATGGCTAGATGCTTCATAACAGTAACAGTATCCACCCATCCGTCAAAACAAAGCCATGCATTCAATTAGTTCACTAAACACACGGCAGGGTGTGCTGGCGTTACTGTGCTTGTAGTTGTAG
This sequence comes from Branchipolynoe longqiensis, assembly GCA_030323885.1. Taxonomy (NCBI): domain Eukaryota; kingdom Metazoa; phylum Annelida; class Polychaeta; order Phyllodocida; family Polynoidae; genus Branchipolynoe; species Branchipolynoe longqiensis. Next base: position 12,191,318 of record CM059190.1, read on the forward strand.
CCTCTGACAAACACTATCGATATAATAAAAGGCGGTCGCACCGAGCAGCGAGCACCGAGCAGCTTACCACCATTACCACCACCACACAACACACAGCCTACAGCTCCATCCCTCCAAACCGACGAGAAACCCAGTCTAAGAACTCACCTGCAACAGTGAGGTTTTCAGTGTCAACAGGGATTGAACAGCTCGTGTGGTTAGGTGTGGATCACACTTTTGGTGGGCAGATGTGAAAGGGAGCTGGACGAATGGCAAGTTCAACTGTATCTGGGTTAAAAAAAAGATAGACCTACCCTCTCCTCCAGCGGTGAGTGATTGGGGTTTTATGTCCTAGCAATGTTTGAGTTTATATCGTGACAGGTTCAACCTCGAAAATGTAAAAGAGTAGGACTGACCGAAGGCGGCTATACGGAGAGTTCCTCTATGCCCACATGTTCACTCACATAGAAACAAATCAACACAGGGTGCCCTGCCTGACTGTCAGGAAAGTACTCAATGAAGTGAAACAGCGCATGAGCAAACAACCATGACCAAGTAGCATTAACAACCTTCAGCCTATTCCCGCGCAGGTCGGGAGTTCGAATTCCGGCCGAGTCAAACCAATGACATACAAGATTGATACTTGTTGCGACCTATCCTGGCACTCATCATTACTAGGATAGAGTAAGGACTGGTTAGCTCAGCATCAGGACAATATGACTAAGTGGGATATTGGGTCATTGCACCAGCAGCCAGTGGGATAGCACTATAATGTCGCCATGAGTGTGCACTGTCACAAATCGATACTCATCCTGATATGACCATATATATATATTGCAATCACGTAAAACCATAACAAACAAACAAACAAACTTACTCACTTATAGCACACATGTCCAACCTTTCTGTGCCATGCGCACTCCTCACCCACCGATCCAGCACGATGCTGTCCCGGCATCACTCGTTACCATGGTAACCAGGACACGCGGGCGATATTAGCTCGAGGTCGCGTGGCCGTGTTGACATTGTGGGCAGACATTGTGGGCGGAGGTGGTGAGTGTGTGAGTATGTGAGTGGTAGGAGCACACTGTATTCACCCAAACTAAACTATTTGAATGAGCAGCAGTTGCCTATGGGTCAGATGTATACCTGGTGCTAACTGTATTTACATTATAGTTAAAAGGGGTCGTCGAGAAAACAGGCTGGCCAATGTTTCCGAATCAGCAATCACGGGGTATGCACTGTTACATGCTTTCCGATTAACAAAATGGTCCCCGATACAACAGTGTGAATACTTCGCAGTCTCCAGGCCAGGGCTGCTAAACAACCTTATTTTCCAAAAGTACCAGAACATCTGTATCTGTGAGCAGGTCCGTGTGTACGGCCACTACAAGCAGGGAATGTGGCGGTCCAGAATGAACGCCGTGCGCACAGGTCAGTGAGGTCACAGTCACTGGATCTCTGCAGGCATATAGCCTATGATTTGGTTGGTTTCTTGTTAGAGTTATACATCGTGGCAACATCTAAGGTCATATCAGTATGCTACCGACTTGTGACAGTGCGCACTCATGGCGACTTTATAGTGCTACCCCCCTGGGAAATCAGGCCACCAGCACCATACCACAACTTGATATCCCACTCAGTCACATTATCATGACACTAAGCTAACCAGTCCTTGCCCTATTCTATTAATGATGTGTGTCAAGCTAGTAAGCGACAAGTATCAATTTTGTAAGTCACTGGTTTAACTCGACTGGGAATCGAACTCCCGATTTCCGAACCTGATGCCTGCGCTTTACCGATTCGGCCACGGCGCCCGGTTAGAGCCTATGAAGGCATAGAATTCACGTTCAGTTTAATAATGTGAGATATTTGTATTTGTGTACTTGTGTATTTGAACCAACAACAAAACATAATATTTAGTTTACTATCAGGAAGGATTTGTGTATTTAATCAATTTGTTAAAATCTTACCATAATATTTAGTTATAAATTGGGAAATCCTCTAGCCCCATTTTTTTTAAATTTCCCGAAAGAACTTCTCCGCTGACAACATCCTTTGAGTAAGAACCAACAGTCCCAGTTGTTGGCTACAACTATCATTCTCGTAGCAAGGCATGTTTTCACATTCCCACCATGTATACATCATATTTCCAAGACACAAAGCAAGTCTAATGTGAGGCTTTCTGCTGATTTCCGAAAGAAACAGAAATCCCAATGTTCAAAGTTAGTAGTGTTTGTGCCTATGAGTTGCTGATATTGTCAAGCCGGGTGTACGGGGGACATTCCATGGTGATCCCGGTAATGTCACTGGACCAGCCAATGTATTCAATACGACTCACCTGATGTAGAAGTTGCACGTGGCAATCCTGAATTAAACATGGTGTTGCTTAGTGGCGCACCACTGGAAACTGATAATCGTGAATACCGTGCATCCAAAAAGAGTTCCATAGTGTACAAGCTGACCCTACATACCCAACACAACTGTGCCTTTTCACAATTATCATTCAATATGACCATTAGTACTAGTTGATATATCATGAAGCTGTCTGTTATCTGGGCGTTGTTTAGGGCCCACTTTGTTCCAGCTGTGACTATTGCAGCCATCCATCCCTACTGACCCTCCCCATTGTTAGAGTCACGTGGTGTGGGGGATACTTACACAGTTTGGACACGCTTTCCATGTGAAATAGAACTGAAACCCGGTTAGGTATAAAGAAGGACTATAAACAAGCAGTTTACAGTAATATAGGTATCCAAGCCTACTATATAACTGATGTATCTCCATGTATGCCTTCACTGCTTGATACCCCAGAATAGCTACATGAGCTAGTAGTCGGTAGGGACTGGTCGGCCTGGGATCATTACATCGGGTATCTAGTGGCTAGTCTTGGGGGAAATACAGTGGCCAGAATAGAAATACATAGTGAGTATTCAATCATTCATGCCGAGAACATGCATTAAGAGGGTGTGAACAGATGTTTAACTAAGTGTTGTACTGCCTCATCTCACCCTCAGTACTCAGAAAGCACACGGCACAGAGAACACGCGCTAAAAGGGTGTGATCAGATGTTTAACTAAGTGTTGTACTGCCTCATCTCACCCACAGTACTCAGACACCACACAGCACAGAGAACATGCGTTAAAAGGGTGTGATCAGATGTTTAACTAAGTGTTGTACTGCCTCATCTCACCCTCAGTACTCAGACACCACACAGCACAGAGAACATGCATTAAAAGGGTGTGATCAGATGTTTAACTAAGTGTTGTACTGCCTCATCTCACCCTCAGTACTCAGACACCACACAGCACAGAGAACATGCATTAAAAGGGTGTGATCAGATGTTTAACTAAGTGTTGCCTCATCTCACCCTCAGTACTCAGACACCACACAGCACAGAGAACATGCGTTAAAAGGGTGTGATCAGATGTTTAACTAAGTGTTGCCTCATCTCACCCTCAGTACTCAGACACCACACAGCACAGAGAACATGCGTTAAAAGGGTGTGATCAGATGTTTAACTAAGTGTTGTACTGCCTCATCTCACCCTCAGTACTCAGACACCACACAGCACAGAGAACATGCGTTAAAAGGGTGTGATCAGATGTTTAACTAAGTGTTGTACTGCCTCATCTCACCCTCAGTACTCAGACACCACACAGCACAGAGAACATGCGTTAAAAGGGTGTGATCAGATGTTTAACTAAGTGTTGTACTGCCTCATCTCACCCTCAGTACTCAGACACCACACAGCACAGAGAACATGCGTTAAAAGGGTGTGATCAGATGTTTAACTAAGTGTTGTACTGCCTCATCTCACCCTCAGTACTCAGACACCACACGGCACAGAGAACATGCGTTAAAAGGGTGTGATCAGATGTTTAACTAAGTGTTGCCTCATCTCACCCTCAGTACTCAGACACCACACAGCACAGAGAACATGCGTTAAAAGGGTGTGATCAGATGTTTAACTAAGTGTTGCCTCATCTCACCCTCAGTACTCAGACACCACACGGCACAGAGAACATGCGTTAAAAGGGTGTGATCAGATGTTTAACTAAGTGTTGTACTGCCTCATCTCACCCTCAGTACTCAGACACCACACAGCACAGAGAACATGCGTTAAAAGGGTGTGATCAGATGTTTAACTAAGTGTTGTACTGCCTCATCTCACCCTCAGTACTCAGACACCACACAGCACAGAGAACATGCGTTAAAAGGGTGTGATCAGATGTTTAACTAAGTGTTGTACTGCCTCATCTCACCCTCAGTACTCAGACACCACACAGCACAGAGAACATGCGTTAAAAGGGTGTGATCAGATGTTTAACTAAGTGTTGCCTCATCTCACCCTCAGTACTCAGACACCACACAGCACAGAGAACATGCGTTAAAAGGGTGTGATCAGATGTTTAACTAAGTACTGCCTCATCTCACCCTCAGTACTCAGACACCACACAGCACAGAGAACATGCGTTAAAAGGGTGTGATCAGATGTTTAACTAAGTGTTGCCTCATCTCACCCTCAGTACTCAGACACCACACAGCACAGAGAACATGCGTTAAAAGGGTGTGATCAGATGTTTAACTAAGTGTTGCCTCATCTCACCCTCAGTACTCAGACACCACACAGCACAGAGAACATGCGTTAAAAGGGTGTGATCAGATGTTTAACTAAGTGTTGCCTCATCTCACCCTCAGTACTCAGACACCACACAGCACAGAGAACATGCGTTAAAAGGGTGTGATCAGATGTTTAACTAAGTGTTGCCTCATCTCACCCTCAGTACTCAGACACCACACAGCACAGAGAACATGCGTTAAAAGGGTGTGATCAGATGTTTAACTAAGTGTTGCCTCATCTCACCCTCAGTACTCAGACACCACACAGCACAGAGAACATGCGTTAAAAGGGTGTGATCAGATGTTTAACTAAGTGTTGCCTCATCTCACCCTCAGTACTCAGACACCACACAGCACAGAGAACATGCGTTAAAAGGGTGTGATCAGATGTTTAACTAAGTGTTGCCTCATCTCACCCTCAGTACTCAGACACCACACGGCACAGAGAACATGCGTTAAAAGGGTGTGATCAGATGTTTAACTAAGTACTGCCTCATCTCACCCTCAGTACTCAGACACCACACAGCACAGAGAACATGCGTTAAAAGGGTGTGATCAGATGTTTAACTAAGTGTTGTACTGCCTCATCTCACCCTCAGTACTCAGACACCACACGGCACAGAGAACATGCGTTAAAAGGGTGTGATCAGATGTTTAACTAAGTGTTGCCTCATCTCACCCTCAGTACTCAGACACCACACAGCACAGAGAACATGCGTTAAAAGGGTGTGATCAGATGTTTAACTAAGTGTTGTACTGCCTCATCTCACCCTCAGTACTCAGACACCACACAGCACAGAGAACATGCGTTAAAAGGGTGTGATCAGATGTTTAACTAAGTGTTGTACTGCCTCATCTCACCCTCAGTACTCAGACACCACACGGCACAGAGAACATGCGTTAAAAGGGTGTGATCAGATGTTTAACTAAGTGTTGCCTCATCTCACCCTCAGTACTCAGACACCACACAGCACAGAGAACATGCGTTAAAAGGGTGTGATCAGATGTTTAACTAAGTGTTGTACTGCCTCATCTCACCCTCAGTACTCAGACACCACACAGCACAGAGAACATGCGTTAAAAGGGTGTGATCAGATGTTTAACTAAGTGTTGCCTCATCTCACCCTCAGTACTCAGACACCACACGGCACAGAGAACATGCGTTAAAAGGGTGTGATCAGATGTTTAACTAAGTGTTGTACTGCCTCATCTCACCCTCAGTACTCAGACACCACACAGCACAGAGAACATGCGTTAAAAGGGTGTGATCAGATGTTTAACTAAGTGTTGTACTGCCTCATCTCACCCTCAGTACTCAGACACCACACAGCACAGAGAACATGCGTTAAAAGGGTGTGATCAGATGTTTAACTAAGTGTTGTACTGCCTCATCTCACCCTCAGTACTCAGACACCACACAGCACAGAGAACATGCGTTAAAAGGGTGTGATCAGATGTTTAACTAAGTGTTGCCTCATCTCACCCTCAGTACTCAGACACCACACAGCACAGAGAACATGCGTTAAAAGGGTGTGATCAGATGTTTAACTAAGTGTTGTACTGCCTCATCTCACCCTCAGTACTCAGACACCACACAGCACAGAGAACATGGGTTAAAAGGGTGTGATCTGGGGCCGTATGCAGGAGTCAGTGTTAGGGAGGCAAAACGGTGTTTGGCGGGAATTCCGGGTTAGCGGCGAAAAAATGGTATGCACGAGTCAGTGTTAGGCCTAACACCAAAGGCTTAACCGGTGTTACCTTACCCCTAAAAAATATTAGGTTTAGCGAGTTTATTAGGCCCAAATCTATTCAATGCTGTCATATTTAACAGAATTAGATACGCAATAAGTGAAATTTATTCAAATTAACCCTAAATTCGAACCCTCCTTAAGGCTAGCGCCGCATTGGCGCCGATATTAATAGTTATATTTTCGAATCGACGAACGTAAAGTAAACAAATCGCCGCCGCCGCCGCATCGACCTCCCTTTCCATAGTGGCAGCGGCGGTTGTTTGTTTACTGTACGTTCGTCGATTCGAAAATATAACTATTAATATCGCCGCCAATACGGCGGTAGCCTTAAGGAGGCTTCGAATTTAGGGTTAATTTGAATAAATTTCACTTATTACGTATTTAATTCTGTTAAATATGATCGCATTTAATATATTTAAGCCTAATATATCGCTAAAGACGCAGAGGGATTTCCCAAATCTATAAATAAATTCACGTTTAGCTATAATGAAAGTGTTACGCGCTCCTGCATACGACTTGACACAATTCCCGACTTCGGTCATAGCTAAACGGTAACAGGCTCTAACACCAAAACCCGCTAACACTGACTCCTGCATATGGGCCCAGATGTTTAACTAATTGTTGTACTGCCTCATCTCACCCTCAGTACTCAGACACCACACGGCACAGAGAACATGCGTTAAAAGGGTGTGATCAGATGTTTAACTAAGTGTTGTACTGCCTCATCTCACCCTCAGTACTCAGACACCACACAGCACAGAGAACATGCGTTAAAAGGGTGTGATCAGATGTTTAACTAAGTGTTGTACATCTCACCCTCAGTACTCAGACACCACACGCACAGAGAACATGCGTTAAAAGGGTGTGATCAGATGTTTAACTAAGTGTTTGCCTCATCTCACCCTCAGTACTCAGACACCACACAGCACAGAGAACATGCGTTAAAAGGGTGTGATCAGATGTTTAACTAAGTGTTGTACTGCCTCATCTCACCCTCAGTACTCAGACACCACACGGCACAGAGAACATGCGTTAAAAGGGTGTGATCAGATGTTTAACTAAGTGTTGCCTCATCTCACCCTCAGTACTCAGACACCACACAGCACAGAGAACATGCGTTAAAAGGGTGTGATCAGATGTTTAACTAAGTGTTGCCTCATCTCACCCTCAGTACTCAGACACCACACAGCACAGAGAACATGCGTTAAAAGGGTGTGATCAGATGTTTAACTAAGTGTTGTACTGCCTCATCTCACCCTCAGTACTCAGACACCACACGGCACAGAGAACATGCGTTAAAAGGGTGTGATCAGATGTTTAACTAATTGTTGCCTCATCTCACCCTCAGTACTCAGACACCACACAGCACAGAGAACATGCGTTAAAAGGGTGTGATCAGATGTTTAACTAAGTGTTGTACTGCCTCATCTCACCCTCAGTACTCAGACACCACACGGCACAGAGAACATGCGTTAAAAGGGTGTGATCAGATGTTTAACTAAGTGTTGCCTCATCTCACCCTCAGTACTCAGACACCACACAGCACAGAGAACATGCGTTAAAAGGGTGTGATCAGATGTTTAACTAAGTGTTGTACTGCCTCATCTCACCCTCAGTATTCAGACACCACACGGCACAGAGAACATGCATTAAAAGGGTGTGATCAGATGTTTAACTAAGTACTGCCTCATCTCACCCTCAGTACTCAGACACCACACAGCACAGAGAACACGCGCTAAAAGGGTGTGATAAGATGTTTAACTAAGTGTTGTACTGCCTCATCTCACCCTCAGTATTCAGACACCACACGGCACAGAGAACATGCATTAAAAGGGTGTGATCAGATGTTTAACTAAGTATTGCCTCATCTCACCCTCAGTACTCAGACACCACACAGCACAGAGAACATGCGTTAAAAGGGTGTGATAAGATGTTTAACTAAGTGGTGTACTGCCTCATCTCACCCTCAGTACTCAGACACCCCACAGCACAGAAGCAGAAACATCTTATGTGTTTGGCAGACGTGGTGTGCAGAGCTTGGAACATAGCGCCGGGCTCTATGGTGCTTGTGCTGGTGTTCGGCTCGGCTTTATGTTGGCGACTCTTAAAAGCACACGCCCTGTGTCCGTGCTAAACATTAACATTTAAAGCACAAACAGCTAAGGTGCACAGGCTGGTATCACATTAGTAGCACATTTAAAGCACCGACAGGTAAGGTGCACAGGTTGTAGCACATTATTAGCACATTTAAAGCACCAACAGGTAAGGTGCACAGGCTGATAGCACATTATTAGCACATTTAAAGCACCAACAGGTAAAGTGCACAGGCTGTAGCACATTATTAGCACATTTAAAACACCGACAGGTAAGGTGCACAGGCTGGTAGCCCATTATTAGCACATTTAAAGCACCAGCAAGTAAGGTGCACGGGCTGGTAGCACATTATTGGCACATTTAATCATGTATGTGTTATTTTCTTTCCTTGTGTGGTGGTCTGCACTGACCTCTCAGGCAAGGAGCCGCGTAGACAGGTAGGTGTGGGTAGTATGGTGATATCAGGGAGCCTAGGTGGTATAATGGTTAGCACACTGGCCTGGAATGCAAAGAGATGTGGGTTCGAGTCCCACTCTAGGCACAATATTTCCCATTTTCATCACCCCATGACACTGGTTGCTGTGACCATGATCCTGTACAAGCTGGGCGCTGTGTAGTTGTTGAACCTACCCTGTGTATGTAATATGTAAGTGCATTGCCTGTATCAGTGTATGTAATTGTAAGCATTAAAAGACTTACAATTCGAGGGGGACGAGTGTGGTGGTCTGCACTGACCTCTCAGGCAAGGAGCTGCGTAGACAGGTAGGCGTGGGTAGTATGGTGATATTGGGGAGCCTAGGTGGTGCAATGGTTAGCACACTGGCCTGGGATACATAGAGATGTGGGTTCGAGTCCCGCTCTGGGTGCACTATTTCCCATTTTCATCACCCCTACCAACACTTCTATAACCGGCTCAGCTAGCTGAATGGGTAGACCATTCGGTTCCTCTTATGGAAAGGACTGATTGGCTTAATTTTAGAATAATGTGACTGAGTGGGATATTGTCTCATGGTTTCTTGGAGCCCAGGCCTCCCAGTGGGGCAGCACTTTAGTCTCCATGAGGGCGCACCGCACAATTCCGTGTGACCGTATATGTTGCTAGGGTGAAAAACTCTAAAGAAAATTAATAAATAATTTCACACCATCCGGTTATTTAGGAATTCTAATACTTCGACGTGCTTAAAATTGCATAGTCCGATGATGCATCCAATTTTCAAAACCAAAACAATTATCTAGATTTGGTTCTACATATCTAACTTAAATATTGGTGCATTTATTAAGCATGTGTTTCCACATAGAAGGGAATACTGAGCCAATTTAATAGAACCTGCTACTGCAGAAGACTATGAGGTCAGACTTTTGGTATGCTTGTCAAAACTAATTTCACATGTCTGCACTTCAAATATCTAAAATGTTAGCCCTTTAAAATAAAAGTTACTTCAAACCAAAGTTAGATAGATTAGAGCAATCAATTCAATATGTTTATCTCAGAAAAATGGCAGAAACTCAAAACCATCGGCAAAACTATGCAACTTTAATCATTATAGTACTATTATTAGGTTATTCGCCGGGCTATTTATAGGGAGTCCCTACTTTAACATCCCGCAAGCTGACCTTTGTCAGATCAGGGTTTTGATCCATCACCTTTTTTGAGATGTAACGGTGGGGGGCGGAGAGGGAGTCTGTTGTTATTCATCATATAACGATGTTAAATTCCGCCTGCCCGCGTTATTAAGTGCCCTGCTACAAGTCTGCACAGGGCTGTGTTGTACGGTGGGTACTGCTATAACGATGTTAAAATCCGTCTGCCCGCGTTATTAAGCGCCCTGCTACAAGTCTGCGCAGCGCTGTGTTGTACGGTGGGTACTGCTATAACGATGTTAAATTCTGCCTTCCCGCGTTATTAAGCGCCCTGTTACAAGTCTGCACAGGGCTGTTTTGTACGGTGGGTACTGCTATAACGATGTTAAATTCCGCCTGCCCACATTATTAAGCGCCCTGCTACAAGTCTGCGCAGGGCTGTGTTGTACGGTGGGTACAGCTATAACGATGTTAAATACCGCCTTCCCGCGTTATTAAGTGCCCTGTTACAAGTCTGCACAGGGCTGTGTTGTATGGTGGGTACTGCTATAACGATATTAAATTCCGCCTGCCCGCATTACTAAGCGCCCTGCTACAAGTCTGCACACGGCTGTGTTGTAAAGTGGGTACTGCTATAACGATGTTAAATTCCGTCTGCCCGCGTTATTAAGCGCCCTGCTACAAGTCTGCATAGGGCTGTGTTGTACGGTGGGTACTGCTATAACGATGTTAAATTCCGTCTGCCCGCGTTATTAAGCGCCCTGCTACAAGTCTGCACAGGGCTGTGTTGTATGGTGGGTACTGCTATAACGATGTTAAATTCCGCCTGCCCGCGTTATTAAGTGCCCTGTTACAAGTCTGCACAGGGCTGTGTTGTATGGTGGGTACTGCTATAACGATGTTAAATTCCGCCTGCCCGCGTTATTAAGCACCCTGTTACAAGTCTGCATAGGGCTGTGTTATATGGTGGGTACTGCTATAACGATGTTAAATCCCGCGTTATTAAGCGCCCTGCTACAAGTCTGCACAGGGCTGTCTTGTACGGTGGGTACTGCTATAACGATGTTAAATTCCGCCTGCCCGCGTTATTAGGCGACCTGCTACAAGTCTGCACAGGGCTGTGTTGTATGGTGGGGTACTGCTATAACGATGTGAGATTCCGCCTGCCCACGTTATTAAGCACCCTGCTACAAGTCTGCATATGGCTGTGTTGTACGGTGGGTACTGCTATAACGATGTTACATCTGTCTGCCCGCGTTATTAAGCACCCTGCTACAAGTCTGCATAGGGCTGTGTTGTACGGTGGGTACTGCTATAACGATGTTAAATCTGTCTGCCCACGTTATTAAGCGCCCTGCTACAAGTCTGCATAGGGCTGTGTTGTATGGTGGGAACTGCTATAACGATGTTAAATTCCGTCTGCCCGTGTTATTAAGCACCCTGCTACAAGTCTGCATAGGGCTGTGTTGTACGGTGGGTACTGCTATAACGATGTTAAATTCCGCCTTCCCGCATTATTCAGCGCCCTGCCACAAGTCTGCACAGGGCTGTGTTGTACGGTGGGTACTGCTATAACGATGTTAAATTCCACCTTCCTGTGTTATTAAGCGCCCTGCTACAAGTCTGCACAGGGCTGTGTTGCACAGTGGGTACTGCTATAATGATGTTAAATTCCACCTTCCCGCGTTATTAAGCGCCCTGCTACAAGTCTGCACAGGGCTGTGTTGTATGGTGGGTACTGCGATAAAGATGTTAAATCCCGCCTGCCCTCGTTATTAAGCGCTCTGCTACAACTCTGCACAGGGCTGTGTTGTACGGTGGGTACTGCTATAATGACGTTAAATTCTGCCTTCCCGCGTTATTAAGCGCCCTGGTACAAGTCTGCATAGGGCTGTGTTGTACGGTGGGTACTGCAATAATGATGTTAAATGCCGCCTGCCCGCATTATTAAGCGCCCTGCTACAAGTCTGCACAGGGCTGTGTTGTACGGTGGGTACTGCTATAACGATGTTAAATTCCGTCTGCCCGCGTTATTAAACGCCCTGCTACAAGTCTGCACAGGGCTGTGTTGTACGGTGGGTACTGCTATAACGATGTTAAATTCCGTCTGCCCGCGTTATTAAGCGCCCTGCTACAAGTCTGCACAGGGCTGTGTTGTATGGTGGGTACTGCTATGCCGATGTGAGATTCAGCCTGCCCACGTTATTAAGCGCCCTGCTACAAGACTGCACAAGGCTGTGTTGTATGTTGGGTACTGCTATAACGATGTAAAATGCCGCCTTCCCGCGTTATTAAGCGCCCTGCTACAAGTCTGCGCAGGGCTGTGTTGTACAGTGGGTACTGCCATAATGACGTTAAAGTCCGCCTTCCCGAGTTATTAAGCGCCCTGCTACAAGTCTGCGCAGGGCTGTGTTGTAGGGTGGGTACTGCTATAACGATGTTAAATTCCGCCTGCCCGCGTTACTAAGTGCCCTGCTACAAGTCTGCACAGGGCTGTGTTGTACGGTGGGTACTGCTATAACGATGTTAAATTCCGCCTTCCCGCATTATTAAGCGCCCAACTACAGGTCTGCACAGGGCTGTGTTGTATGGTGGGTACTGCGATAAAGATGTTAAATTCCGCCTGCCCGCGTTATTAAGTGCCCTGCTACAAGTCTGCACAGGGCTGTGTTGTAAACTTGTATGGTGGGTACTGCAATAACGACGTTAAATTCCGCCTACCCGCGTTATTAAGCGCCCTGCTACAAGTCTGCACAGGGCTGTGTTGTAAGGTGGGTACTGCTATAACGATGTTAAATCCGCTTGCCCGCGTTATGAAGCGCCCTGCTACAAGTCTGCGCAGGGCTGTGTTGTATGGTGGGTACTGCTATAACGATGTTAAATTCCGTCTGCCCGCATTATTAAGCGCCCTGCTACAAGTCTGCGCAGGGCTGTGTTGTACAGTGGGTACTGCCATAATGACGTTAAAGTCCGCCTTCCCGAGTTATTAAGCGCCCTGCTACAAGTCTGCGCAGGGCTGTGTTGTAGGGTGGGTACTGCTATAACGATGTTAAATTCCGCCTGCCCGCGTTACTAAGTGCCCTGCTACAAGTCTGCAGAGGGCTGTGTTGTACGGTGGGTACTGCTATAACGATGTTAAATTCCGCCTTCCCGCATTATTAAGCGCCCAACTACAGGTCTGCACAGGGCTGTGTTGTATGGTGGGTACTGCGATAAAGATGTTAAATTCCGCCTGCCCGCGTTATTAAGCGCCCTGCTACAAGTCTGCACAGGGCTGTGTTGTAAACTTGTATGGTGGGTACTGCAATAACGACGTTAAATTCCGCCTACCCGCGTTATTAAGCGCCCTGCTACAAGTCTGCACAGGGCTGTGTTGTAAGGTGGGTACTGCTATAACGATGTTAAATCCGCTTGCCCGCGTTATGAAGCGCCCTGCTACAAGTCTGCGCAGGGCTGTGTTGTATGGTGGGTACTGCTATAACGATGTTAAATTCCGTCTGCCCGCATTATTAAGCGCCCTGCTACAAGTCTGCACAGGGCTGTGTTGTACAGTGGGTACTGCCATAATGACGTTAAAGTCCGCCTTCCCGAGTTATTAAGCGCCCTGCTACAAGTCTGCGCAGGGCTGTGTTGTATGGTGGGTACTGCGATAAAGATGTTAAATTCCGCCTGCCCGCGTTATTAAGCGCCCTGCTACAAGTCTGCACAGGGCTGTGTTGTAAACTTGTATGGTGGGTACTGCAATAACGACGTTAAATTCCGCCTTCCCGCGTTATTAAGCGCCCTGCGACAAGTCTGCACAGGGCTGTGTTGTACGGTGGGTACTGCTATAACGATGTTAAATTCCGTCTGCCCGCATTATTAAGCGCCCTGCTACAAGTCTGCACAGGGCTGTGTTGGACGGTGGGTACTGCTATAACGATGTGAGATTCAGCCTGCCCACGTTATTAAGCGCCCTGCTACAAGACTGCACAAGGCTGTGTTGTACGGTGGGTACTGCTATAACGATGTTAAATTCCGTCTTCCCGCATTATTAAGCGCCCGGCTACAAGTCTGCACTGGGCTGTGTTGGACGGTGGGTACTGCTATAACGACATTAAATACCGCCTTCCCACGTTATTAAGCACCCTGCTACAAGTCTGCGCAAGTCTGTGTTGTACGGTGGGTACTGCTATAACGATGTTAAATGCCGCCTGCCCGCGTTATTAAGCGCCCTGCTACAATTCTGCACAGGGCTGTGTTGTACGGTGGGTACTGCTATAACGATGTTAAATTCCGCCTTCCCGCATTATTAAGCGCCCCGCTACAAGTCTGCACTGGGCTGTGTTGGACGGTGGGTACTGCTATAATGATGTTAAATACCGCCTTCCCGCGTTATTAAGCGCCCTGCTACAAGTCTGCACAGGGCTGTGTTGTATGGTGGGTACTGCGATAAAGATGTTATATCCCGCCTGCCCTCGTTATTAAGCGCCTTGCTACAACTCTGCACAGGGCTGTGTTGTACGGTGGGTACTGCTATAATGACGTTAAATTCTGCCTTCCCGCGTTATTAAGCGCCCTGGTACAAGTCTGCATAGGGCTGTGTTGTACGGTGGGTACTGCTATAACGATGTTAAATGCCGCCTGCCCGCATTATTAAGCGCCCTGCTACAAGTCTGAACAGGGCTGTGTTCTACGGTGGGTACTGCTATACCGATGTTAAAATTCCGTCTGCCCGCGTTATTAAGCGCACTGCTACAAGTCTGCACAGGGCTGTGTTGTACGGTGGGTACTGCTATACCGATGTGAGATTCAGCCTGCCCACGTTATTAAGCGCCCTGCTACAAGACTGCACAAGGCTGTGTTGTACGGTGGGTACTGCTATAACGATATTAAATGCCGCCTTCCCGCGTTATTAAGCGCCCTGCTACAAGTCTGCACAGGGCTGTGTTGTCCTGTGGGTACTGCTATAATGACGTTAAATACCGCCTTCCCGCGTTATTAAGCACCCTGCTACAAGTCTGCGCAGGGCTGTGTTGTAGGGTGGGTACTGCTATAACGATGTTAAAAACCGCCTGCCCGCGTTACTAAGTGCCCTGCTACAAGTCTGCACAGGGCTGTGTTGTATGGTGGGTACTGCTATAACGATGTTAAATACCGCCTTCCCGCATTATTAAGTGCCCTGCTACAAGTCTGCACTTGTAGAGGTATGCAGGTATAGCAATACCTCAGGGAGTTTGACGCCCCTGCCTTGCAGAGTTCTAAACCACTGCCTTGTGGTACAGGTCCTTGACAGAACCGAAGGCTAAGGGAGCAAACCCTAAACAGAAAACCATGTCACTGTGGCAGCATTAAGGGCGGTTGATGTATGGAACTCCCAACATCTCCCGACCAGCCACTGCAGGGACAAATAGTTTTGCGCCTGTCTTGACATGTTCTTGCCGGTGTGAAACCTCTATTTGCTCCCCGAGAGAGTGCCGCTGGTAACTTGCAAAAGCCAGCAGCACTTCAACACTTTTGCAGGCAGCTTTCATTAAATGTACCTTTTCCGACAGCAAGAGAGTTGTGGCAAGATGGAGCGAACACTTCCAGAAGCTACTCAACGTCCCTGGCGACATGGCTAGAGCAATCGCCAGCCTGAAAGATGGCAAAGCACCTGGGGGTGATGGAATTCCTGCCGAGGTATGGAAGCATGGAGGAGACAATCTGCTCATCAGACTGCACCAACTAATCACCAATGGCTGGGAGGAGGGTTCTGTACCCCAAGCATGGAAGGATGCCAGCATTGTAACCATCTACAAGAAAGGTGATCGAACAGACTGTGGGAACTATAGTGGAATCTCTCTTCTTTCCATAGCAGGGAAGATCTTCGCCAGGATCCTACTCAACAGACTATCTATTCACATAACACCTGGTGTAGTTCCGGAGTCACAGTGTGGCTTCAGAGGTAACCGGAGCACTGTGGATATGATATTTTGTCTCCGACAGCTACAAGAAAAGTGCATTGAGCAGGACCGACCACTGTACATGGTATTTGTCGATTTCACTAAGGCATTTGATACAGTCGGGAGGACCGGGCTATGGCAGCTACTGAGGAAGTACGGATGCCCAGAGAAGTTCACAACTATGATCGAGGCTCTACATACAGGAATGATGGCGAACGTTAGTGCTGGAGGGGAAGTCTCGGAATCGTTCGGGGTTACCAATGGGGTCAAGCAAGGTTGTGTACTGGCCCCCATGCTCTTCTCCATCTTCCTATCAGCAATGCTAGACGAGGCTTTCCGAGACATGGGGGATGGCATCTATATACAGTCCAGACAGAGCGCTGACCTATTCAATGTCGCACACTTCAGAGCGAAGACCAAGACTACTCAGATACTGGTGAGAGAGCTACTATTCGCAGATGACAGTGCACTGGTTGCCCACTCTGCTGAAGAGACCCAGAAAATAGTGGACGCTTTCTCCGATGCATCAAAGAAGTTTGGCCTGAAAATTAACATCAAGAAGACGGAGGTGCTGTACCAACCCAACTCTACAAGAACCCGAGAGGAGGAGATCATGGTTGACGGAAACAAGCTGAACTCTGTTCCGGAATTCACCTATCTCGGAAGCACTATATCAAGTGATGGACGCATTGATGCTGAGATACAGAGGAGGATGGCCAAGGCTAGCGCATCTTTCGGCCGACTACGCCAGAGACTCTGGAACAACCACCATGTGTCCATTCGGGTCAAAGGTAAGATCTACCGCGCAATCGTGCTATCCACCCTACTATACGGAGCCGAGGCCTGGACAGTGTACAGACAGCAGGTGAAAAAGCTGCATGCCTTCATGATGCGACATCTGCGTTCAATCATGAGGCTAACCTGGAAGGACAAAGTGACGAATAAGGAAATACTCGAACGGATGGGGCTGCCCTCTATGGAAGATCTTCTGATCAAAAAGAATCTCCGGTGGACTGGACACCTCATGAGGATGTCATCAGACAGGCTACCAAAGCAGATCCTCTATTCTCAACTGTCTTCTGGCTACAGAAAGAGAGGGCGCCCCCATCTCCGGTTCAAAGATACCATCAAGAGAAACCTGAAGCTGAGAGACATTAAGACCGACTCATGGACGCAACTCTCACAGCAGAGAGCTAAATGGAGAGCGGCAGTCAAGTAATGAAAGCAGTCTTTGTCGCAGTGCGACCGACAGCATGATGATGATGATGATGACAAGT
Organism: Branchipolynoe longqiensis; assembly: GCA_030323885.1. Lineage (NCBI taxonomy): Eukaryota > Metazoa > Annelida > Polychaeta > Phyllodocida > Polynoidae > Branchipolynoe > Branchipolynoe longqiensis. Next base: position 12,208,547 of record CM059190.1, read on the forward strand.
CTGCACAGGGTTGTGTTGTACGGTGGGTACTGCTATAAAGATGTTAAATCCCGCCTTCCCGCATTATTAAGCGCCCTGCTACAAGTCTGCACAGGGCTGTGTTGTATGGTGGGTACTGCTATAACGATGTTAAATTCCGCCTTCCCGCATTATTCAGCGCCCTGCTACAAGTCTGCACAGGGCTGTGTTGTATGGTGGGTACTGCGATAAAGATGTTAAATTCCGCCTGCCCGCGTTATTAAGCGCCCTGCTACAAGTCTGCACAGGGCTGTGTTGCACAGTGGGTACTGCTATAACGATGTTAACTTCCACCTTCCCGCATTATTAAGCGCCCTGCTACAGGTCTGCACAGGGCTGTGTTGTATGGTGGGTACTGCGATAAAGATGTTAAATTCCGCCTGCCCGCGTTATTAAGCGCCCTGCTACAAGTCTGCACAGGGCTGTATTTTATGGTGGGTACTGCAATAACGACGTTAAATTCCGCCTTCCCGCGTTATTAAGCGCCCTGCTACAAGTCTGCACAGGGCTGTGTTGCACGGTGGGTACTGCGATAAAGATGTTAAATTCCGCCTGCCCGCGTTATTAAGCGCCCTGCTACAAGTCTGCACAGGGCTGTATTTTATGGTGGGTACTGCAATAACGACGTTAAATTCCGCCTTCCCGCGTTATTAAGCGTCCTGTTACAAGTCTGCACACGGATGTGTTGTATGGTGGGTACTGCTATAACGATGTTAAATACCGCCTGCCCGCGTTATTAAGCGCCCTGCTACAAGTCTGTGCAGGGCTGTGTTGTACGGTGGGTACAGCTATAACGATGTTAAATTCCACCTTCCCACGTTATTGAGCACCCTGTTACAAGTCTGCACAGGGCTGTGTTGTATGGTGGGTACTGCTATAACGATGTTAAATTCCGCCTGCCCGCGTTATTAAGTGCCCTGCTACAAGTCTGCACACGGCTGTGTTGTACGGTGGGTACTGCTGTAACGATGTTAAATTACGCCTGCCCGCGTTACTAAGTGCCCTGCTACAAGTCTGCACAGGGCTGTGTTGTACTGTGGGTAGTGCTATAATGATGTTAAATTCTGTCTGCCCACGTTATTAAGCGACCTGCTACAAGTCGGCACAGGGCTGTGTTGTACGGTGGGTACTGCTATAACGATGTGAGATACCGCCTGCCCACGTTATTAAGCGCCCTGCTACAAGTCTGCATAGGGCTGTGTTGTATGGTGGGTACTGCTATAACGATGTTAAATTCCGCCTGCCCACGTTATTAAGCGCCCTGCTACAAGTCTGCACAGGGCTGTGTTGTACGGTGGGTACTGCTATAACGATGTTAAATTCCGCCTGCCCGCATTATTAAGCGACCTGCTACAAGTCTGCACACGGCTGTGTTGTAAAGTGGGTACTGCTATAACGATGTTAAATTCCGCCTGCCCACGTTATTAAGCGCCCTGCTACAAGTCTGCATAGGGCTGTGTTGTATGGTGGGTACTGCTATAACGATATTAAATTCCGCCTGCCCGCATTATTAAGCGACCTGCTACAAGTCTGCACAGGGCTGTGTTGTACGGTGGGTACTGCTCTTACGATGTTAAATGCCGCCTTCCCGCGTTATTAAGCGCCCTGCTACAAGTCTGCATAGGGCTGTGTTGTACGGTGGGTACTGCTATAACGATGTTAAATTCCGCCTGCCCGCATTATTAAGTGCCCTGCTACAGGCCTGCACAAGGCTGTGTTGTACGGTGGGTATTGCTATAACCATGTTAAATTCCGCCTGCACCCATTGTTAAGTGCCCTGCTACAGGCCTGCTACAGGCCTGCACAAGGCTGTGTTGTACGGTGGCTGCTTCTCCTGGTGCAAACTGCCCACACCTGAATGGAACTTCACTTTCAGATCTCAGCAAATTAGATGCAGTAAAAGTTGATACCTCAAAGTGTCCAATAACGGGCAACAGCAAACTGTAAAACAGATAACTAATACCCCAGTCACACGAGAGGCAGCGTTCGCCGCCAACCTCCTTACGCCCAAAAGGATGCCAACCACCCAGCGTTCCATTTGATACAGTGATTCAAATACGTTGTAGGCACCATGTCGGTGCCATGTTGGTGCCATGTCGGCACCAGGTCGGCGCCATGTCGGCGCCAGTTCGGCGCCGACCACATGGTGACTACAGCATCGCATGGCAACTTGCCAACCCAGGGCGGCGCCAGGGCGGCGCCAGGGCACCAACCATTCTGAATGGCGCCGCTGGAACAGGACACAAGGAGGTTGCACGTGCAGCAGCAGCAGCCTCCTTGCACTGAAAATTTCCGAAATGGGCGCCGGGAGGTTGGCGATTTCGCGGTGACAGGACTCAATGAGGGCGTTTTGACATCGCGAATCGATCGGAAACGAACGCAGGCCTCGTCTGACTGGGGTATAAGCGTGACACTGGACGAGGGCTGATCGGCTATCACTTTTAGAGGGCGCTGTCAGGCCTCCAGACTGTCCGCTGATTGCCGCCACACACGGGTTAATGGGCCATACACAGGGGCTGCAGCCCGCACACTCACCATACGTCCTAAATATAACCATACAAGTCACACTTACCGTTAGATTGCTTGGTTGGTTGTTGGAGTTTTATGTCCTGGCAACATCTAAGGTCATATCAGGATGGGTACTGACTTGTGACAGTGTACATTCATGGTGACTTTATAGTGCTGCCCCACTGGGAGATAGGACCACCAGCACCATGACCTGATATCCCACTGAGTCACATTATTTTGATACTAAGCCAACCATTCCTTGCCCTATCCTAATAATGCCAAGCGCCAGGCTAGGAAGCGACAAACATCAATTTGTAAATCATTGCTTTGACTAGACCAGGGTTTGAACCCATGGGTTTGAATCCCACGATCTACCAAAACAGGAGACGGTCGTTCAACTCATTCAGCCATCCCGTCTGGTCTCTCACCTTTAGAACCTTCAAAATAATCTCAATAAACTAACAATGGCGACGAATCGAAAGGCAAGCAAACATCCGTTAAGAAAATCAACAAATGCTTCCATACGACTGCAGATTTTGATCACTTGCATATTTTATTTACACAACTTCAATTTCAATTAGGTATATCACAGTCTGGACAAAGGATGTGGAAGGGGTGGGGATGGTAAATGATGCTGTCATAGTCTGCACTACAAACATTTACACAGGTCACTTGGTTATATCTGTGCCTTACAGTTTCAGTACTTGCTTCTCTCGACAGCTATTTACACAGGCCACTTGGTTATATCTGTGCCTTACAGTTTCAGAACTTGCTTCTCTTGACAGCTCTTATTTACACAGGCCACTTGGTTATATATGTGCCTTACAGTTTCAGTACGTGCTTCTCTCGACAGCTATTTACACAGGCCACTTGGTTATATCTGTGCCTTACAGTTTCAGAACTTGCTTCTCTTGACAGCTCTTATTTACACAGGCCACTTGGTTATATATGTGCCTTACAGTTTCAGTACGTGCTTCTCTCGACAGCTATTTACACAGGCCACTTGGTTATATCTGTGCCTTACAGTTTCAGAACTTGCTTCTCTTGACAGCTCTTATTTACACAGGCCACTTGGTTATATATGTGCCTTACAGTTTCAGTACGTGCTTCTCTCGACAGCTATTTACACAGGCCACTTGGTTATATCTGTGCCTTGCAGTCTCAGTACATGCGTCTCTCAGCAGCTCTTATTAATTGGGTCATGGCTGAGGTGCGGCAGTGACCAGGGGAAAGAGAAGAAATTCTTATTGGACCCAGCTTAGTGTCACCATCAGGAAAAAATAACCGCCACATGGTGGTTGCGGATCGACATAGAGGGCATCAGCGAGTAGTGAGGGTTTTCTGTTTCTTGTAACTACCAACACATTGTGTTATACATATTGATGTATATATGTTATATGTTGGTCTATCGTCATGCCTGAACAACTGTGCCCCACTATTCCGCACTAGTAAATTAATTACAGTAATTGATGTGTTACGTATCTATGTGTATATGATGTTATATATTTATGCATGAACCACTGTGTTCCACTATTCCACACTAGTAAATTAATTACAGTAATTGATGTGTTACGTATCTATGTGTATATGATGTTATATATTTATGCATGAACCACTGTGTTCCACTATTCCACACTAGTAAATTAATTACAGCAATTGATGTGTTACGTATCTATGTGTATATGATGTTATATATTTATGCATGAACCACTGTGTTCCACTATTCCGCACTAGTAAATTAATTACAGTAATTGATGTGTTACGTATCTATGTGTATATGATGTTATATATTTATGCATGAACCACTGTGTTCCACTATTCCACACTAGTAAATTAATTACAGTAATTGATGTGTTACGTATCTATGTGTATATGATGTTATATATTTATGCATGAACCACTGTGTTCCACTATTCCGCACTAGTAGATTAAATACAGTAATTAATGTGTTACATATCTATGTGTATATGATGTTATATAGTTATATATGAACCACTGTGTTCCACTATTCCGCACTAGTAGATTAATTACAGTAATTAATGTGTTACGTATCTATGTGTATATGATGTTATATAGTTATATATGAACCACTGTGTTCCACTATTCCGCACTAGTAGATTAATTACAGTAATTAATGTGTTACATATCTATGTGTATATGATGTTATATAGTTATATATGAACCACTGTGTTCCACTATTCCGCACTAGTAGATTAATTACAGTAATTAATGTGTTACATATCTATGTGTATATGATGTTATATAGTTATATATGAACCACTGTGTTCCACTATTCCGCACTAGTAGATTAATTACAGTAATTAATGTGTTACATATCTATGTGTATATGATGTTATATAGTTATATATGAACCACTGTGTTCCACTATTCCGCACTAGTAGATTAATTACGTAATTAATGTGTTACATATCTATGTGTATATGATGTTTATAGTTATATATGAACCACTGTGTCCACTATTCCACACTAGTAGATTAATTACAGTAATTAATGTGTTACATATCTATGTGTATATGATGTTATATAGTTATATATGAACCACTGTGTTCCACTATTCCGCACTAGTAGATTAATTACAGTAATTAATGTGTTACATATCTATGTGTATATGATGTTATATAGTTATATATGAACCACTGTGTTCCACTATTCCACACTAGTAGATTAATTACAGTAATTAATGTGTTACATATCTATGTGTATATGATGTTATATAGTTATATATGAACCACTGTGTTCCACTATTCCGCACAGTAATTAATTACAGTAATTAATGTGTTCTATCTATGTGTATATGATGTTATATAGTTATATATGAACCACTGTGTTCCACTATTCCACACTAGTAGATTAATTACAGTAATTGATGTGTTACGTATCTATGTGTATATGATGTTATATAGTTATATATGAACCACTGTGTTCCACTATTCCACACTAGTAGATTAATTACAGTAATTAATGTGTTACATATCTATGTGTATATGATGTTATATAGTTATATATGAACCGCTGTGTTCCACTATTCCGCACTAGTAGATTAATTACAGTAATTAATGTGTTACATATCTATGTGTATATGATGTTATATAGTTATATATGAACCACTGTGTTCCACTATTCCGCACTAGTAGATTAATTACAGTAATTAATGTGTTACATATCTATGTGTATATGATGTTATATAGTTATATATGAACCACTGTGTTCCACTATTCCGCACTAGTAGATTAATTACAGTAATTGATGTGTTACGTATCTATGTGTATATGATGTTATATAGTTATATATGAACCACGGTGTTCCACTATTCCACACTAGTAGATTAATTACAGTAATTAATGTGTTACATATCTATGTGTATATGTTACATACGTTATGTTATATCCAGGTCTGAACCACTACGTTCCACTAGCCCTCACTAGAGGGCGTCATACGGAGACTGGTGTATGCCCACATGTGGGCTGAACAATGCTGGCCGTCAAACAGCTGCTTCTGTGTATATACACCGCCATATGGTTGTCCCGGGGCGCACTGCCCGACGTCGCCGTATCACGCTGCTCACCTTATACAGGCAGACATGAATGTCACCTCACACGGAGGTCAACATGTCCACATCAAGTCACAGTACTATTGACGGGGGGGGGGGGGGGGGGGGCCCCCCCCCACTCAGCGGTGTAGGCCCCGTTGTCGGCCATGCTTACTAGGAATAAATACTCTTCAACATGAGCCCATGTGTGCATAAACTTGGAGATTGAGCATTATTGATCAACGTATTTCCCAAGAATAATACCAAGGCTTCGTCAATGTGACCCTCTCACAAGATTAAATCCGAAAGGACAGGTGGAAATGGTCAGTGTGTCACGGATTCCTTCCAGTACGAGCCCTTCCCTGAAGCGCCTACAATTAAATTAGATAGTCCTTTCCCGAGTTGCCCTCACATCGCCATCTCCAGCCCGTCTTGTACGCCCTGACTAATACAGTGACCCGGTCTAGTAAACATCAGGTGTAACCCTCCCCGATGTTACAGTTAACCTGCCTTCACACAAAAACACTTTACTAAGAAATATAAACAACCCCCTCCCCTCCCTCCCACTCCTTTAACCATCACCTCCAGCAGTGACACCGACACATTTTGTATTTTAATTATAAATAACCACAAACAAGTTGTCAAAATACACTTTACAGCTAGCAAGTAAAATAAAAGTTGAGGCCCGGTGCTGCGTGGTTTGAGTGAGAATGGCTGTCCAGGTTTCAGCATGATGCATCCTGCGTGACATAGCAGTGTCATTACAACCAGCCAGCAGCCACCCAACGCCTGCCACCGACACCGAACCCAACAGTAGGCAGCAACAGTTCAACAACAACCCACTCACTTTCAGACCAACTCCAGCCACTCACTGACACCGAACCCAACAGTAGGCAGCAACAGTTCAACAACAACCCAGTCACATTCAGACCAACTCCAGCTAATCACTGACACCGAACCCAACAGTAGGCAGCAATAGTTCAACAACAACCCAGTCACATTCAGACCAACTCCAGCCACTCACCGACACTGAACCCAATAGTAGGCAGCAACAATTCAACAACAACCCAGTCACATTCAGACCAACTCCAGCCATTCACCGACACTGAACCCAACAGTAGGCGGCAGCAATTCAACAACAACCCAGCCACATTCAGACCAACTCCAGCCACTCACCGACACTGAACCCAATAGTAGGCGGCAACAGTTCAACAGCAACCCAGTCACATTCAGACCAACTCCAGCCACTCACCGACACCGAACCCAACAGTACCTACTGTCAGAAGGCGGCAACATTTCAACAACAACCCAGTCACATTCAGACCAACTCCAGCCACTCACCGACACTGAACCCAACAGTAGGTGGCAACAATTCAACAACAACCCAGTCACATTCAGACCAACTCCAGCCACTCACCGACACCAAACCCAACAGTAGGCAACAACAGTTCAACAACAACCCAGTCACATTCAGACCAACTCCAGCCACTCACCGACAATTAACCCAACAGTAGGCGGCAACAATTCAACAACAACCCAGTCACATTCAGACCAACTCCAGCCACTCACCGACACCAAACCCAACAGTAGGCAACAACAGTTCAACAACAACCCAGTCACATTCAGACCAACTCCAGCCACTCACCGACACCGAACCCAACAGTAGGCGGCAACAATTCAACAACAACCCAGCCACATTCAGACCAACTCCAGCCACTCACCGACACCGAACCCAACAGTAGGCGGCAACAATTCAACAACAACCCAGCCACATTCAGACCAACTCCAGCCACTCACCGACACTGAACCCAATAGTAGGCGGCAACAATTCAACAACAACCCAGCCACATTCAGACCAACTCCAGCCACTCACCAACACTGAACCCAATAGTAGGCGGCAACAGTTCAACAACAACCCAGTCACATTCAGTCCAACTCCAGCCACTCACTGACAATTAACCCAACAGCAGGCGGCAACAGTTCAACAACAACCCACTCACTTTCAGACCAACTCCAGCCACTCACCGACACCAAACCCAACAGTGGGCAGCAACAGTTCAACAACAACCCAGTCATATTCAGCCCAACTCCAGCCACTCACCGACACCGAACCCAATAGTAGGCGGCAACAGTTCAACAGCAACCCAGTCACATTCAGACCAACTCCAGCCACTCACCGACAATTAACCCAACAGCAGGCGGCAACAGTTCAACAACAACCCACTCACTTTCAGACCAACTCCAGCCACTCACTGACACTGAACCCAACAGTAGGCGGCAACAATTCAACAACAACCCAGTCACATTCAGACCAACTACAGCCACTCACCGACACTGAACCCAACAGTAGGCGGCAACAATCTAACAACAACCCACTCACTTTCAGACCAACTCCAGCCACTCACTGACACCGAACCCAACAGTACCTACTGTCAGTAGGCGGCAACAATTCAACAACAACCCAGTCACATTCAGACCAACTCCAGCCACTCACCGACACTGAACCCAACAGTAGGTGGCAACAATTCAACAACAACCTAGTCACATTCAGACCAATTCCAGCCACTCACCGACACCGAACCCAACAGTAGGCAGCAACAGTTCAACAACAACCCAGTCACATTCAGACCAACTCCAGCCACTCACCGACACCGAACCCAACAGTAGGCAGCAACAGTTCAACAACAACCCAGTCACATTCAGACCAACTCCAGCCACTCACCGACACCGAACCCAACAGTAGGTGGCAACAATTCAACAACCCAGTCACATTCAGACCAACTCCAGCCACTCACCGACACCGAACCCAACAGTACCTACTGTCAGTAGGCGGCAACAATTCAACAACAACCCAGTCACATTCAGACCAACTCCAGCCACTCACCGACACTGAACCCAACAGTAGGCGGCAACAATTCAACAACAACCCAGCCACATTCAGACCAACTCCAGCCACTCACTGACACTGAACCCAATAGTAGGCGGCAACAGTTCAACAGCAACCCAGTCACATTCAGACCAACTCCAGCCACTCACCAACAATTAACCCAACAGCAGGCGGCAACAGTTCAACAACAACCCACTCACTTTCAGACCAACTTCAGCCACTCACCGACCCCAAACCCAACAGTAGGCAGCAACAGTTCAACAACAACCCAGTCACATTCAGCCCAACTCCAGCCACTCACCGACACCGAACCCAACAGTAGGCGGCAACAATTCAACAACAATCCAGTCACACTCAAACCAACTCCAGCCACTCACCGACACTGAACCCAATAGTAGGCAGCAAAAATTCAACAACCCAGTCACATTCAGACCAACTCCAGCCATTCACCGACACTGAACCCAACAGTAGTCGGCAACAATTCAACAACAACCCAGCCACATTCAGACCAACTCCAGCCACTCACCGACACTGAACCCAATAGTAGGCGGCAACAGTTCAACAGCAACCCAGTCACATTCAGACCAACTCCAGCCACTCACCGACAATTAACCCAACAGTAGGCGGCAACAATTCAACAACCCAGCCACATTCAGCCCAACTCCAGCCACTCACCGACACCGAACCCAACAGTAGGCAGCAACAGTTCAACAACAACCCAATCACTTTCAGACCAACTCCAGCCACTCACCGACACTGAACCCAACAGTAGGCGGCAACAATTCAACAACAACCCAGCCACATTCAGACCAACTCCAGCCACTCACCGACACTGAACCCAACAGTAGGCGGCAACAATTTAACAACAACCCAGTCACATTCAGACCAACTCCAGCCACTCACCGACACTGAACCCAACAGTAGGCGGCAACAATTTAACAACAACCCACTCACTTTCAGACCAACTCCAGCCACTCACCGACACCGAACCCAACAGTACCTACTGTCAGTAGGCGGCAACAATTCAACAACAACCCAGTCACATTCAGACCAACTCCAGCCACTCACCGACACTGAACCCAACAGTAGGTGGCACCAATTCAACAACAACCTAGTCACATTCAGACCAACTCCAGCCACTCACCGACACCGAACCCAACAGTAGGCAGCAATAATTCAACAACAACCCAGTCACATTCAGACCAACTCCAGCCACTCACCGACACCGAACCCAACAGTAGGCAGCAACAGTTCGACAACAACCCAGTCACATTCAGACCAACTCCAGCCACTCACCGACACCGAACCCAACAGTAGGCGGCAACAATTCAACAACAACCCAGTCACATTCAGACCAACTCCAGCCACTCACCGACACCGAACCCAACAGTAGGCGGCAACAGTTCAACAACAACCCAGTCACATTCCGACACCAGTTCTACTCTGCACGATGACGTGAAAAACGTGCAGTTGGAGGTGTGAGAAGTTCACACTTATCACAACAGTAGTTGGCGTTCTCGGCCATATTAGCCGCGATTGGCATGCATTACAAGAGCCAAAAATCGGACGGCGTGTGAAGTAGGTCGTCCAAGCCCTGACTGGGCTGTTTGCTGGTGAGACACCGTGAAGCACGTGTGTTGCGGTGTGGTGTAAACATGTGTGGCCACATGGCGACTATCGGTGTCCGCCCCAGTCACCATGGTAACAGGATCTGGGGACTGCACACTCACCCAACTGGTACATCCAACAACTTCACTTAAAACCACTACCATGGATCAAATATTGAGATGAGCTTATTGATGATATGATGAGTTTAAACTCGGTTGTCCTGTTGGACGATGATTCAATGCTTTACAGTATTAACTCCCAGGACCACCCCCCCCCCCCCCTCTCACCAAATGACATGGGTTTTCAATGGTTTTATGATAATGTCTGGCAAAACTCGTAGCATCCTTCCACGATGCATTTCTCAATACAGCATGGAACCCCCCCCCCCTCCCAGCTCTTGCTGAAGAAGCTGAGACTCCTCGGGTTCTACCCCCCTTCCTTACTGCTACACCCAGACCATTCAACGTCCAATGAGCTACGCTGGCCTTAACTATTGGTTTAAATGGTGCAATATAAGTCAATAACAATTGAGTTTGTCCTGTCCTTAGCTTGCCTGTGCGAGTCAGATACCTTGTTAATGCTGTAATTACACATACTTTCCCATTCTTCGGATAGGCATGGTAGTGAGGGGGTGCGTCTCTTTTTGGGGGTACATTAGTTGATTAAAGCTGCATAGTCCGATGAAGCATCACATTTTCAAAACCAAAATAATTATTTAGATTTGATTCTACATATCTAACTTAGGTACTGATGCACTTATTAAGGATTTGTTTCTGCGTAGAAGCCAATACTGAGTCAATGTAACAGAACCTGTTACTGCAGAAGTCTATGGTGTCAGAGTTTTGGCAAGCTTGCCAAAACTAATTTTCCATGTTTGCACTCAAAATATCTCAAAAGTTTACCATTTAAAATAAAAGTAACTTTGAACTAATGTAAAGTAGATACTAGTGATCGATCTAATATATTTATCTTAGAAAAAATACAGAAATTCAAAACCATCGGACGATGCAACTTTAAGTAAAGGAAATTTCAATCGTGGACGATTGGTTTTCCTCATTCCACTGCTCCTTGTCCTATCCTTTTTATGTCATTTGTTTGACTCGACCAGCATCGAACCCGTGGGTTCTAATCCCATGACCTACCAAAATGGGAGACGGGTGCTCTACTCATTCGACCATCCCTTCCCAACTAGGTCTTCGCAGTGGATGATGCGTGGGAATACCGGATGGATGTTGGCAACGCCCTCAGCGCCGGCCAGCATCTAACCCTGGTGCACCCACCACTGTGATAGTGGTTGAGCCACAGCTGTCAATCAGCTGAGCGGCTGTCAAGTCGCTATCAGTCAGTTCAAAAACAGCAGGGACTTGGTTAGAGTTAAAAACTAAAACAAGTCAGCTACCAAACCACTAGCTAGCAAAACAGCGGGGCAGTCAGCTGCCCTCCTTAAAGTAACCGATCAGCAGTCACTAAATCAGCAGTGCGCTTTCAAATCAGTCAATCAGCAATGTGTCCGGAATGTGGAACTTGACAGCTATGATACGCGTGCCTGAGATAGACACAAACGGACCGCCTCTGTGAGTGTCACCCCTCACGTACTGAGCCCCGCCTCACCTTCCGCTTTTATTTCCCCTCCAGACAGACATACCACCGTACCTGGAAATGCTCCCTGCTCGCTGGTCCGTGTCACGAACGGCTCTCCCTGGGCCAGGGCTGCTCAGGGCTCGATCCAGCAGAGTGTGGATCCTTCTAGTAGTAGAGGAGCTGCACACACCCAGCTGTGTGACGGCAGTCAGGACGCCTGCCCACCACCTCCAGAACAGTCGCACTAGTGGCAGCAGTAACACTGGTTTAGTGAGGCAGACCCACACCCAGCTCAGTTTTATTACTCCAGGAGGCACACAGCTCACCAGTCGTCTGGTAGATCCTCCGCCTGGTGTTTACCAGTGGCTCTCACACCCCGCAGTGTGGCTGGACCTGCTCCTAGTGCTCCTCCCACAGTCAGGCTCGCCCAGACTTGCACTGCCTGCCATCTCCCAACACTACTCACACAACACGGCAGTTAGGTGAACTAAGGGCGCCCCTGCGCTACGCCGCGTTGCGCGCTGCCAGGCTGCTGGCGGCCGACACCAGTGTAAGATGAAGGCGGTGATGGGCTGGGCGGGGGTGGTGGTTCCTCCAGCTGATTCTGGGCGTGCCGCTTCCTCCGGTATAAATCAATAGCACGCTGATCAGTGGCAGCAGCTTTCTCCACGCAGAGGTGGGCTATATGGTCTCCTATGAATGAGTCAGTGGGAAAGCATGTGGTTGGAGAGTGGGAGATGCAGTAGACCTACTGGTAGTGTAGATGTATCCAGCTGCATGGCACAGCCGGCCGGGACGACATGCACATTCCTAATTAAAGAGGAATCTTTTCCTTCTCTCCGGGCTAACACACACACACCCTTCCACCCGTGGTATATAACCGTTGCACTATTTTATATTTCATTAAGTTAGCAATACTAAATATACAGACAAATAAAACAATAATAAAAAAGACAATAATATATTGGCTAATAGAAATTAGAATATTTCCCCAATATTCCACCATGTTCATGGTGGTCAGGCATTTAACCAGCAATACAGGTTCCACCAAAGGGCATCTATTCGAAAGGCCAACTTGGTAAAGATCAATGGACACTATATCTACTGTGGTCGAGCAGCGATGCAGTGCGATGTGGGGAGAGCTGCCGCTGCTGCATGGCGGTTACCATCACTGCAGTATACTGGACAATGGCCGTGGGACCAGTGTAGACATCAAGCAGCAAAACCTTCCTGCATTGCTGACACTCAGGTCTACAAAATGTTTACAATATCCACTCCAAATATATAAATGTATACTCAAAGGTAACAGCTTTGGGAGATGAACATCTAAGTTGGGGGTATAATGTTGCTTTGTTATCCGGAGTCAGGGTTTCTGCCAGAAAATAATTTGAGGGTATGCAGAATGGCGGGGGTTGGGGGAGGAGGTATTATTCTTCCACATCACTTGGTCAATTGTGAACACTGCTATGATTACTGTTGTATACTAACAGTTTAACTGATTATTGATGCTGGCTTTGTTGTCTCTGGCTCCTTGAAGAACCCTTAAAAAGAATTATCCCAACAATTTTAGGGTATAGAGTCATAGCTTCACAAAATTTAAGGGAACAGAATATTACCCATTTTACCCTCTGTCAAAAACCGTGGGAGTTTGTATCAATAGTTATCATAAGCTATACACACATAAGTCAAACCGGATAGTGATAGCCGAATCGCTCAGAGAGCCGACTGGATTTCCCTGTGGGTTCGAACCCCAATCATATCAAACCAACGACTTATGAAAGTTGTGCTTGTCACAACTTAGCCTGGCACTCTGCATTAATAGGAGTACTAATAGGACAGGGCAGGGACTGGTTATCGCGATATCCGGACAACGTGGCTGTGTAGGATATCGGGTCATGGTACCAGTGGCCCAGTTTCTTAGTGGAGCAGCACTGTGAAAATGGTATGATTGTGCATTGTCATAAACTTAGATGTTGCTAGGACATAAACCCCCGTAGACTCAATCATGAAGTGCTTTAATGACACCACCCGCCAATGCTCTAATCACAAAACTAGTTACAATCATCAATATGCCAATATAAACAGTACGTACTAAAAGCAAAGTTTTAAAAAATGAAGGGGAAAAAACCTAAAGAATTAAAAATATTAACTTAAATACAAGCAATAACCAGAACTAAAAGTAGGAGGAAAAAACAGAGGATATCTTAACTTCAATAGCTAAAGCTACCACATGAAATCACATTCCGTCTCATGACTTGTTACCATGACTACCTAGACACACCCGAAGGGCATTACCCAGCAAAACATGTTGTCTCCTCTGATATCAAATGCGTTTTCGTCTTTGCTGGGTTTTCTTCTTATATCTTGCGATGCAAGGGATATAATGTGGTAATAAAATAAACAGATAAAAAGCAAATCTACTAACTAACTAGTTGTTAAACAAATAAAAGACTCTAATCCCCACACCCAGAAAAAGGCAATATGTTCATATTTATTAGAGATTCAGTTATGTGCATCTGCAATTTCTTTCTGTTAACTTTTAGAAGCACGTAGTTGCTCAAATAGATTAAAACATAACAATAATGTAAAATCCTAAATCGTATAACGATGGGTGAGGGGATATGATGGATAACATCAATTAAAAAACAATAATGTAAAATCTTAAATCGTATAACGATGGGCGAGGGGGTGTGATGGATAACATCAATTAAAAACCAATAATGTAAAATCTTAAATCGTATAACGATGGGTGAGGGGATATGATGGATAACATCAATTAAAAACCAATAATGTAAAATCTTAAATCGTATAACGATGGGTGAGGGGATATGATGGATAACATCAATTAAAAAACAATAATGTAAAATCTTAAATCGTATAACGATGGGTGAGGGGATATGGTGGATAACGCCAATTAAAAACCAATAATGTAAAATCTTAAATCGTATAACGATGGGTGAGGGGATATGATGGATAACATCAATTAAAAAACAATAATGTAAAATCTTAAATCGTATAACGATGGGTGAGGGGATATGATGGATAACATCAATTAAAAAACAATAATGTAAAATCTTAAATCGTATAACGATGGGTGAGGGGGTATGATGGATAACATCAATTAAAAACCAATAATGTAAAATCTTAAATCGGATAACGATGGGTGAGGGGATATGATCGATAACATCAATTAAAAAACAATAATGTAAAATCTTAAATCGTATAACGATGGGTGAGGGGGTATGATGGATAACATCATCTAAAAAACAATAATGTAAAATCTTAAATCGCATAACGATGGGTGAGGGGGTATGATGGATAACATCAATTAAAAAACAATAATGTAAAATCTTAAATCGTATAACGATGGGTGAGTGGGTATGATGGATAACATCAATTAAAAAAAGAAAGACACTAACGTACATTGCTGCAACTTACCATTAGGTGGCAGCATCGACCAGTAACGAGTAGAGCTATTCTCATATAACCATGAGGTGCAGTACAATACCTGCACTGCCTCAGGTCCCCGTGACCTAGATACGTCGAGAGCGCCACCTAACAGACGAGGCTATTGATCAAGGCACGTGCGACGAGACAGGAGCTTGTCAATAGCGCCTCCATTCTGTCACACCAGGGGGCGCCACCTGCACGAAACCGCCACACGCACCCGGGCCCTGCATCAGTAGGGCGAGAGGCGACCGTGCAGCAGGCCGTGCAGCAGGCCGTGCAGCAGGCCGTGCAACAGGCCGTGCAGCAGGACCACTGCCGCCACACAATGCTGCCGGCTGGCACATTCTGTCCACTAAATTACATATATTAAAAGGCCAGGTATTGCTCGGATGTTGTGGTTGTGGTTATTTTCGGGTGGTTCTTTTTTGGTTTGTTAATAATTTATTCATCTAAATAGTTTTCTTCTCAACGCCTGGAGCACTGGTCTTCCAGCTATTTTACATTATAGGTATAACTACTAGTTACACACAAGCTAGATACCGAGTAAATATATATGACATTAAAGAACACTAGATGGCAAATGATACAGTGTGATTACGTTTAGGGGAGTCACCTGACACGGCCCTCTTCTTGTAGCAGACCACCTTGTCTTGTGTCGGCTGGTATATCTGTACACATGGCCCCCGCCCCCTCACACACGGCGTGGCCTAATCGGTAGAGCGTGGGCCTCGCGTGTGGAAGGTCGGGAATTCGGTTCCCGGTCGAGTCAAACCAATGACTTTAAAATTGATACTTGTCACTTCCTAGCCTGGCTCTCGGCATTAATAGGATAGAGCAAGGACTGATTAGCTCAGTGTCAGGATAATGTGACTGAGTGGGACATCAGGTCATGGTGCCAGCTAGATAAAAGATTCACCCTGTACTTCCAGTACAGGGATGAACGACAACGTAGTCTAAACACGGGCGAAAATAGCTTTAGTATGGAACAAGACATAGAATGCCTGGCACCAGTGTCAAATGGTTACTTATATCAGCACAGCGTTGGTGAAATGGGAGAGAATGCAAAAAGACAAGATGGCGGCCAGAGAACGCCGTCGATATTTCCAACTCAAAAGTAGCGGGTAAATATGAAGACATATACAAAGAATAAATGTTGCTTCTTAGATTGTGAAATTAGGCTCTCATAAAGACTCATTTCATTAGCCCGATTTTTCGACCGTTTTTATATAAGGCTGGTGGTCTTCACCCGTGTACTACTAGTACCGGGTGAATCTTTTATCTAGGTGCCAGCGGCCTGATTTCCCAGTGGGGCAGTACTATTAAGTCGCCATGAGTGCGCACTGTCACAAGTCGGTACCCGTCCTGATATGACCTTAGATGTCGCTACGAGGTAAAACAACAACAACAACAAACAAACAACTCACACACACACACGGCACCTCGTCTCCATATCAGCGACTATGGTGGCGCCACCTAATGGGGGATGGGGAACTGCGTTAGCATGAGCAGAACGAGAAGTTCAAATATTACTCACCAGTGGGCATGCCGGCTTCATCGTCCAGCTTCATGTAAAGGGATTGTCTGTTGTACTGTAATGGAAGTGCAAAGAGATTGGTTTTTTTGTAAGTGTTTAAATTATTTTAATAGCGTATCTTTAATGCTTACAATCATACTGCTTTACCGGAAGTTACACAAGTGGTCAGCAAGCTGTACACAGAGATAAACTCAATAAATCTGTTTCAAAGACAACTAGAACCACAAAGTTGTCCTGCCAGGCACCTTACATCACAAGTGAAGGTAGGATCGCCTTGGACATAACAACTACAGACTATATGTCGTATACTGTTATTAATTCAGTAAGATTTGTTTAAATGTTTACTCTTAATTACTCTATTTCAGTAAATATTTTACTGTCACCGGACAACATTTACTAGCAGCAGACGACAACGAAAAGAATAGCCCTTAAATGTCAAGAAGGGTTCCTCGTGTTTTTTTAATTGTTTGATTTACTTACTTCTGGGTTAGCACCGCATTTATTTAGCATTTCCCAAGCAGCAGAATCGTTGATCACTGCAAGACAAAGGGCAGTGTTCAATTCACCCCGAAGGGTAGGATGCACATGTAATGCACAACGAGAATGGTTTTGGGTCATTCTCAGAAATTGTATCACATATTTGATTTCCACATTACATTGTCAATGATTTTACCCTTGGGTGGGTCGGCGGGGGGGGGGGGTGTAAGTCAAATAGTTATTGTGTTTAAATGTGTTACTGTTAGCAATACTACATGTATTTAATCTACCCCACAAAATGTATCCAAAATATGCTTATATGATTTTGTGCGAAAGTTAAAATATGAAAAAACGCATATCGACAATATGTATCCACCCAAACGGTTTTGTTTCAACTTTGTTCCTGTACGAGATAACCTGCTTTGCTTAGCTGTACCTGCGTTAGTGGTGAGGGCGAGTGGTGATGCATCGCCTAATGTGACGACTTGCGTGAAGGTGTAAATAAATCTCGGCGTATGCCGATGTGTGAAACGAACGCAGACACTGGGTTACAAATCCAGCCACCTGGACATATTCACTAGAGAGTAGCATTCTACATTACTTTGATGTTCACAGACTGCACTCACTACCTCCCACCTCAACCAAACCTAAGCGCATCGAAGTGATTCATTGCACGTTGCCATCACTACTGAATATTGGGCGGGCGCCAATATATGGCGTGGCAAGTCCTGACAGTAGAATCTATTACCCCACACGGTGACCATGGTGACCTGTATGGTAGTTAAGATATGTCAAAATGATTCTTACTGATGTTCTTATTTATCCCACAATCAGCGCTGTATCATGCACAACGTGTCTGTTCTAAAAGCATCTAAGTTAGTTAAAACACCTTTTTATTCATTTTGATGATTTTGACTTTGTGAAAGGGATAAACAGTGAATGTCTTTGACTTTTCCAGGTGCTTCTTCACTTTAATAAAACAACATAGATGCAGCTCTAACTTCCGGTGCTTGCTTCGCTCCTACTTGCAGTGCAGTCAGTGGGGGGGGGGGGGGGGGGGGGGTGCAGCACTACCCGCCAGGACACACTCCATACCGCACAGGGAATCCTAAATAATTACACAGGGCTTCGTGACGATGAATTGTTGCAATTCTCAGCTGAAGTGACATTTGTTTGCTTCAGAATGGGTTCGTAAATACTGGAAAGGCCGTGTCAATAATCTTAAACAAATAAAACTAACATTGTACAGAATAAAGAAAAGAAATATTACAAATGCAAATGTTGGATCTATTGCTTAATTAATGAACGCAGGACACGCAGATGGACTGTGTTTTTCAGTGGGCGGCTACAAACAATTGTTGGTGTTCACTGTGAACCAATTATAGCATTATATCGAAGAAATTAAAAAAGTGGACATTTTTGGTTAATTGTCATACTACAAGGTCTGCTTGGCGGGTAGTTCCATTGGTGAAAGGGAGAAATGAATTATTTTGAATCTAATCATAATTCCTTATTTTGTTATTCTTCCGTTATTCTTTAATTTATTCCTTAATTTATTTATTACACAAACTTGCAGAGTGCCCTAAACAGATTATAGGTTTTGTGTGTAATAAAATAAATTGGCTTTAAGTTTGGTCATAATATATGTTTGCTTATTTTTATATGGAATACACCCCCCAAACCACACGCACACTTTATAGCTTAAAGATACCCAAATGCAGGCAAGGAATTGCTAGCCTGAACAGCAAATCTCAGAATTATATCTGCGTAATCCCCATTACCCCCACCCCAAGAAGGAAATACTGGTCAATTTCTTTTTACCAACTAACAAACCATAGTTTTCTTCTTGCTACCTCTCATTCTGGCGCGCACACTCGCCTCACAAAGACCATGTTTGAATGTAAAATGTAGGAGCCTCTCGTCTAGCGATGACTGGTCAGGTTGCTGACAAAGTACTAAACACTTGTGGGACAGCGATTTGGCCACTTGAGCCATGCACCAAGCTAGCAATAGTTTCAAAAACATTTCCAATCATTCTCGCCAGCTATGTCAGCAGGTATTAATATTAATAGATGAGCATTATGCGCGGTTCACAGCCTAATCTGATGACGTCACTGCCTAAAGAGGGCATTCCTTACACGCGGTATGCAGCATGCGAATGGCATGATTCCTTACACATGGTGTGCGGCATGTGGCATGCGGCACACAACTGGCTATATTATTGCCAATTTATAGATAAGTATTCATATTTCTGTGAATCTGGTAGCTTTCCCTCGGCTTTCTCTCCTCTCTCTTCCCCTCACTGCTTTCTCACCTCCCTGCCATCCTCCCCTCAGCTTTCTCCCCTCCTCTCTCTTCCCCTCACGGCTTTCTCACCTTCCCGCCTCCTTCCCCCTTATAAGCACACACTAATCAATATGTACACGGCACCCCTCTAGGCCGTTCCATAATGCTCAGTCGCCTCTCCTAGTGTTAAATTAATGGACACATCAGACTCAGGTTTCTATTCGCACCCTGCGTGCCGCATACCGCATGCCGCACCGATCGCTACAGGGACCGATCGGAAAATGCATTCGTATTCGCATACTGCATACCGCATACCGCATGTAAGGAATGTAGCCCATAGCCTTCAAGGCGTTTCGATTTTTTGTCGCATTCGCATTCGCATACCACATGCATTATGCATTATGGCAACAGTAAATAGAACCACGCCCCACTACCCCGTGCCGACTAATTACCCTAAGATTAAGTCGCAAATAAACTAGATGCATAACAACATTGCCATACCCCGGGGACTGCTTAGGTCAGCAACGTAGATTACAGACTTTGTTAGATCATTTTGCACTTAGTTACTTACATCCACCACCACAGATTTACCCCGCGTTCATTACAGGGTGTCTGCACTGAATCTTGTTTGTGTTATATACATTAAACCAAGCTTACATCTGTTAAAATACCAGTGTTGTCCAGAACCTCAGCCCCCTCGGCTTCTTTCACACCCCGCCCACCTTCCCCTTGCCTATAACCTCAGTCCCTCGGCTTCTTTCACACTCCGACCACCTTCCCCATGCTTACAATCTCAGCCCCTCGGCTTCTTTTTCACGCCGCTGACCTTCCCCGTGCCTATAACCTCAGCCCCTAGGCTTCTTTCACACTCCGCCCACCTTTCCCGTGCCTATAACCTCTGCCCCTCGGCGTCTTTCACACTCCGCCCACTTTCCCTGTGCCTATAACCTCAACCCCTAGGCTTCTTTCACACTCCGCCCACCTTCCCTGTGCCTATAACCTCAGCTCCTCGGCTTCTTTCACCCCCCCCCACCTTCCCCGTGCCTATAACCTCAGCCCCTCGGCTTCTTTCACACTCCGCCCACCTTCCCCGTGCCTATAAACCTCAGCCCCTCGGCTTCTTTCACACTCCGCCCACCTTCCCCGTGCTTACAATCTCAGCCCCGCGGCTTTTTTTCCACGCCGCCCACTTTCCCGGGCCTATAACCTCAGCCGCTTGGCTTCTTTCACACTCCGCCCACCTTCCCCATGCCTATAACCTCAGCCCCTTGGCTTCTTTCACACACAGCCCACCTTCCCCGTGCCTATAACCTCAGCCCCTCGGCTTCTTTCACATTCCGCCAACCTTCCCCATGCTTACATTACAACCTCAGCCCTTTGGCTTCTTTTTCACACCGCCCACCTTCCCCGTGTCTCCAAACTCAGGCCCTCGGCTTCTTTCTCATTCCGCCCACCTTTCATCGGCCCACTGCTAGGCCTACGGCTACCTCCCGACCGGTCCGTTGATCGGCGCACGCGCAACAGCCGGGGTGGGAGGATGTTGGATGACGCCACCGGAAGTAGCTTCATGACGTCAGAAACCCGACTCTTCAATAATATCCTGTTATCGCCCATGGCGGCGACTCGCCATGGTTACGGCGTGACGTAGGTAGCCAAGTGGAGGGTGCTGTCACTAAATATCAGGGGCATCACTCATCTCGCGGTGCGAGGCCTGAGCTGCTTACAGGCTGCCGGTCAGTCAACCAATGAGCTGCTCAGCAACTTGTTTGCTGCGTTTACGTGTATTTTCAATATTTTTGCGCCACACAATTGTGTGACAGTATTGGTCCCTGTCACTAAGCCTTTATTAATAGAAATAAATGATGACACCTCCTGACACTGGTACTAGTACAACGAAACAGGGCTGAGTAACATGGCAACACTTCAGGAATATCACAACAGTTAGTCTTACAGCATCCCAATAACAACAACTCGCCTACTTTGTGGGCGGTCTCACAGTGCACGCAGCTTAGGTATACTTAAGATATCAGATAGTTCCTCCAGGGTGCAATTCACAAGTAGGAGTCCACTTTACTCCATACAGGAGATCCTTCATAGTCCAGGCCTGTTACATTTGTTGACTAAGCAGGGTAAATTTTAATCATGGACAGTTGGTCTTCCTATTCCACTGTTCCTCGATATATCATAGTAATGCTGAGTATCAGTCTAGGTAGTGACAGATATAATTTGTTAGGTTTGTCTCGGTCCGGGTTTCCGATCGATGAGCTGTCACATGGGTGTGGGTGCTCAACTCACTCGGCCACCCCGTGTGGTGCAGACCTAGGTCCGGTTGTGGTCAGATCCGGGTGGGCGGGGTTCCCTCTCTGCTTCATCCTCACCTAGCTACCAAAGATCCACTTGAGAATCCCGTTAATAATTCAGCTCCTCTAGCTGCTCCTGGGTGCCTGGTAGAAACCCCACAAATACACACACCCAAATTGACACCAAGCCATTGTTTGTCTCATTTTTATATGCTTCAATTTAAAAATTAGATCTTGTCTTCGAGTTTTTGGTTTTATATCCAAGCTACATGGGTATTGCTCAGAACACAGGGGGGGGGGGTGAAGCAGGGATGTGGGTTAGTGGTAGTGCAACTTCAGGTGGGGCAGGAATTACAGCCCACAATGCCGACTTGCACAGGAACGTATACAAAGAATAGCTCAAATACTAATAATAAGTAATAGTTTTCTACATGCATCAAACAATAGTATATGAATGGGTTTCACCAGGTGCTTTCACCATGTGCTTGGTGGGTTTAATAAATCACAACTATGACACTAATGTGTGTTCGCAGCCAGTGACTACATCGCAGAGAAGGTCAGGTTCACGGGCTTCCACCACAGAGAAGGCTGGGTTCACAGGCTTCCACCACAGAGAAAGCCAGGTTCACGGGCTTCAACAACCGAGAAGGGCGGGTTCACAGGCTTCAACAACAGAGAAGGCCAGGTTCACGAGCTTCCACCACAGAGAAGACTGGGTTCACAGGCTTCCGCCACAGAGAAGGCCATGTTCCAGAACTCCCACAACAGAGAAGGCCAGGTTCACTGGCTTCCACAACCGAGAAGGCCAGGTTCACAGTCTTCCACCACACGAAAGGCCAGGTTCACATGCTTCCACAACAGACAATGCCAGGTTCACAGGCTTCCACAATAGAGAAGGCCAGGTTCACATGCTTCCACAACAGAGAAGGTCAGGTTCACAGGCATCCACAACAGAGAAGGCCAGGTTCACAGGCTTCCACAACAGGGAAGACCAGGTTCACGGGCTTCCACCACAAAGAAGGCCAGATTCACGAGTTTCCACCACAGACAATGCCAGGTTCACGGGCTTCCACACCAGAGAAGGCCAGGTTCACAGGCTTCCACCACAGATAATGCCAGGTTCATGGGCTTCTAGTTCTACAACAGAGAAGGCCAGGTTCACAGGCTTCCACAACAGAGAAGGCCGGATTCACGAGCTTCCACCACAGAGAATACCTAGGGTGGACTGATCCTGATGCGCCCTGGTGCAGTAGCAATGCAGTGTCAATGCTGGTTCCAGTGGAGAAGCTGGTAGGAAACACTGTGAACTCTGGATCCCAGTTTGGATCGCGGCCGTGTCTCACTCCTCGGCCATGTGTAATCTGTGTGAGGACGTTATTAGAGTTTAAATGTCCGATATTTGGATGTGCGTTGGTGGGTAGAGGTATCCACGTGTGTTCCTTCCAAACTGACAACCTGTAGTTCAGTCTCCCCGTCGTGTGTGTGTGTGGGTGCGGGTGTGAGTAGGAGAGCTGCTTTCACGTATGTGTGAGGGAGGGGGGAGGGGTCGACCCACCCTTCATCACCCACCACCGACGTGCCACCAGCACCACCACAACCCCCGTCCCGGGTGGACTAACCCATTTGGCCAAGACAGAAACGCGCACAGGACGGCACGTGCACACACGTCACAAACAATTCAACGACGCACAATATGCCATTAAACTTGATGCAGTCGTTCATTGTGTTCTCTAGACTTGGGTGAGTGTGTGTGTATGTGTGTGTATATGTGGGTACATTTGTGTGAGTGTGTGTATATATGAGAATGCGTGAGTGTGTCTATGTGCATGTGTGCATGTGTGTTGGGGGTGTTCTGGAAAGTCATAAACAGTTCTGTCTTCAGGTCACAGAGTAAGCTGTATGCTATCAATAGTATCACGTTGGAAACACCGGTTCTTGTCTGATCACCAAAGTTATGCAACATTGAGCCCCGTCAGTACTTGGCTGGGTGCGTGTTCTGGATAGTTATAAACAGTTCCGTCTTCAGGTCAAAGAGTAAGCTGTATGCTATCATGTTGGAAACACCGGTTCTTGTCTGATCACCAAAGTTATGCAACATCAGTATGCCCCGTCAGTACTTGGCTGGGTGACCAGTAGGGAATGCACGATGCTGTAGACATCCCGATACAGACTTATAGCCTACTATTAGTACTAAATCAGCAGGGGTAGGTATCAACAGACACCTGGAGGGGGCGTCCTTAGTGTGCCAAGTGGTGGCGAATTGTTACCCAGACGCCCCCGCACGCGTCCCGTGCAGGGCGGCACACTGCAACACCCCTTGACTAGCCTGCGGCGAGGCATCTCACAATGCCGGATCCTCTCAGGCCGTAAACTAACAGTACGGACAGGCAACTGGCCAGAACAT
This sequence comes from Branchipolynoe longqiensis, assembly GCA_030323885.1. Lineage (NCBI taxonomy): Eukaryota > Metazoa > Annelida > Polychaeta > Phyllodocida > Polynoidae > Branchipolynoe > Branchipolynoe longqiensis. The sequence goes on from CM059190.1 coordinate 12,233,150, forward strand.
GAATGGGGTGAGACAGCTCGGCCACGCGATCTATAATTACCCTTTGGCTATTTAGTGATCAATAATTGCGATAAATAGATCCAATTATAATGCAAACCCACGTTGCGGGTGATGGTGTGTGTAGGTGTGTAGTGCGGGTGCGGTCCTGTTGTTCTTCACATTAATCATGTACATGACTGATCTGTACCAGTTTACACCAACCTGCTCGGCTACTGGGATGCGGCCGGGTGTCGGCCTGATCCTACGGTGTACGCCCGAATGGCGGTATTCCTTGTAAATGGGCTGCACCTTGTCGGCTGCACCTCGAATTGGGCGAAGTGTAACACTGTCACAAACCACCACCTTTAAAATGTACTGCATAATAATATGGGGTTTAGACACTCGGAGTTGGGGGTGGGGTTGGGGGTGGTAGCTGCATTGATAATGATATCAAAATGAGATCGCGCGTTTTTATCTTGACAACGACTATAACCCCGAGTACCTTATTATGATCTAAACTATTTACTTAAGCGCGCATTCCTTACACGTGGTATGCGGTATGCGGCATGCGGTATGCGAATGGCATGATTCCTTACACATGGCATGTGGCATGCGGCACACGACTGGCTATATTTAAAAAATATAAATAAACAAGTATACTCAATACTGCACTGTATATGACCTAATATGGCATTTATATCTATGTACCTCTTGGTACATCACATGGAGGTTCCTACCTTTATAATTACCAAATTATAGATAAGTATTCATATTTTTGTGGTTATGGTAGCATTTTTACCAACCCAAACCCCACCACCACCACTACCATATGTTTCCCCTCTGCACCCTTGTGTGTGACCGTTCCGTAATGCTCAGTCGCCTCTCCTCGTCTAAAACTAATGGACAAGTGCGACTGACGTTTCTATTCGCACACCGCGTGCCACATACTGCATGCCGCACCGATCGTTACAGGGACCGATCGAGTTGACACATTCGCATTCGCATTCGCATACCGCGTGTAAGGAATGTAGTCCATTGACTTCAAGGCGTTTCGATTTTTTGCCGCATTCGCATACCGCATGCCACGTGTAAGGAATGCACCCTTAAATATATGTACTCAATATTCATTTATTTACTACTATAAATCTGCGCTTGCTCTCTGCACCTCAATGTAGGAGTCTTCAATATAGTTTTTTTCTTAAACGACCCATTCATTTTCAATGGCTACCACACGAAACGGGATGGCTGAATCGCTCAGAGCGCTGGTTGGCTGAATCGGTCAGAGCGCTGGTTGGCTGAATCGCTCAGAGCACTGGTTGGCTGAATTGCTCAGAGCACTGGTTGGCTGAATCGCTCAGAGAGCTGGCTGGCTGAATCGCTCAGAGCACTGGTTGGCTGAATCGCTCAGAGAGCTGGCTGGCTGAATCGCTCAGAGCACTGGTTGGCTGAATCACTCAGAGTGCTGGTTGGCTGAATCGCTCAAAGCGCTGGCTGGCTTCCCGTACGGGAGGAAGGGAGGTCATGGGTCCAAACCCTCACCGAGTCAAACCAATGTCTTGTAAAATTTAAACGTGTTGCTACCTAGCCTGGTCATTGCATTACTGGGATAGGCCAAATACTGGTTTGCTCACTGTCAGGATAATGTGACTGCGTGGGATATGGGGTTATGATCCTAACGGGACTACACTATAAAGTCACCATGAGTGCGCACTGTCACAAGTAGGTACCTGTCTTGATATAAGACAAGATAAGATAGGATATTTATTTATTTCCACATGATCATTATACATACAAGCTGATATTTATATCAGTAATGTTTCACATGAAAAAGGAGAAAGCAGACTTACAATATTTATTAGGCGCTTTCCCCAGTTAAAAATAGCATATATACATAGGTTATATGACCTGAGAAATTGCTTAAAACACAAACACACAATTGATATTACATAGAAATTTGCCACATTGAATTAAATTAGGCATTTAGTAATATATATACACACATATATATAATTTTCCTTTCCTTACTTTTATTATTATTATTATATTAGTGTGTTGTCATAAATGTTAATACTCTCTGTGGTTTCATCACGAGTGTGTATTTGTGTTAACCTCTTCAGCCGTGTCATTCATAGACTTGTGAAACAGCCTTTAGTTACACTAACACTAACAGCTCCCTGCCCTGTAACCATGGCTCCAAGTGCATCCATGTGGTGTGTTTATAGCACTAATGACGGTGACAGAGACGAAGCCACAGCTACACGAGTTTGTTGTGGTCTTCCTGCACAGGAGAACATTGGCTGTGAATTCAAGGCACGCCTCCCCAATGAGTTAGCACCACTAGAGGGCGCCACCTTGCGCACATCAGTACCCAGAGACCACCGCGCTAACAGGAAGTTTGGCTCACTCCCCACAAACTGTATCCACAAAGCGGGCACCCAGAGGCCCCAGCGCGCTCGCCTCTTAGGTAAGAACAAGAACCCTTGTGTTTCCAGGCGTGTACAAGTACAGCAACGGCATCCCACATCAGAAGCACTCCTCTCGTGCGTTCATAGAAGAAGGCGGGCAGTGGTTACACCTAAACTGGAGCAGCTGCTTCGCGGAGAGAGCAGTGTCGTTCATACTAATACTATATAGAATCTGTAGTCACTCATTTGTTGACAAAAGGTAGCATTACAGTGGACACTGTTTGTTGCAAATTGTGTCATATGGCGGCATGGTGTTGGACAAACAGATTCAGCATCTATTTTTAATACTGGCATTACGGCATTATAATTGTGATAAGATTAATGTGAATGTCACATGCTCTTATGAAAATTCAAACACGTGATCGGTCAGATGAATAGGTTTAACAGGCTTAACGGTCAACATAATTGTGACAAGCCCTATAGTCTACCTCTGAGTTGTTGTATTAGTGACCAGCCCTACAATCTACCTCTGAGTTGATGCATTTGTGACAAACCCTGAGTTGACATATTAGTGACAAGCCTTACAGTCTATCTCTGAATTTATGTATTTGTGACAAGCCCCACAGTCTACCTCTGAGTTGACATATTTGTGACAAGCACTAGTCTACCTCTGAGTTGATGTATTTGTGAGAAGCCCATGTCTACCTCTGAGTAGCAGTGTGACCCGCCTGTGCGCTACACTGGTGGTGACTGATGGGTGACGCGCAGACCATCAGGAGACACCTGTTTGACAGGTAACACATTCACATGTGTGCTGCTGACAAGTCTCGCCTAACATTAACACGGAACACCATACCGACAAGCATCAACTAACAACTACTGTTGTGAGCATCTAATACTGGTTCAGCAAGTTAGAATTCATGGAATCGGAGCAAGCCGGATGCAATCTGTTTAGTTAGGACGCAGCATCACTCAATAAGCAGCATGTCAATAGGCCCGACTACAATGTCCAGGCACTAAAAACGTTGTTGTTGTTGACTAAAAACTATATAATAGTTCAGTGTGTCAATAAGTTTGGTATATTAGCGTCCTAGTAATATATAAGGTGACGTGTGGACGGAGTATCAGGTCTGACCACTATGCCATTCATAAAAAAAAAATTTAAATGTATCGATTATCGTGTATGGATTTAAAGTGTTGTACATCAAAATTAAATATCACGCCTGAGACGGACAATGCTGTGCTGACAAGCATACCTCGGGGCAGGCTAAGCAGCCTCACTCACCTGCACGCCGACAAATCTTGCTGGCCGACATCTTGGATGCAGAATCTTCCTGACAGGGAGCTGTTCCCCCATCACCTCCACTCCTCAAGCAGAGGCGTGGCTGGGGCCGCACCTGGTGCACGTGTGGGGACGGGTGGCGGGCGGCGGGGCTGCGCTTGGAGAGCGGGCGTGAGTGGTGCGCTTGGCTGAATGGGTGGTGAGCCGAGGGCGGCAGGTCGGCCGTGTGCGCGTGGCTTCCCGGGAGGGCGTGGCTTCCCGTGAGGGCGTGGTGAGCCAAGGGGTGCTGTGGGGGGGTTGCGAGGGGTTGGTATTGCTGGGCGAAGTTTAAGGGTTGGCCGGGGTAGCTTGTGGCATGGGTCGTCTGACCTGTTGACTGGGCGTCATCTGAGCTGTGGGCGTAGCCCGTTAGGTTCGAGTGGGCGTGGCTAGTCGAGTGGGCGTGGTCGGTTGAGTGGGCGTGCCTTTTGGAGTGGGCGTGGCCCGCGTCACCACTCTTCACCATGGTGTGCTGTACCATTATGACCGGTCCGCACTGACGTACATAAAGCTCTGCTCAGCACCGTCTGACCCGCGTGTCGCACGCCCCCTGGTGGCAACCGTCAGGTGCTACTGTCGCTGCACTCAGGCAATATAGTCTATTGCCTATTACACAGATGGTCCTGTGTTAGCGGTGACAGTGTCGCGTCGCGCCCTATGTCAGTATGTTAGAGTGAAGTATGCGTAGAATCCTCAGCGCGCGTTTGTGTTGAACGCTGCCTAACCGGCCAGATATCAGAGGTGACATACGTGTCGCACATGTGCGCATGTCACACTGTCAACGGCCTTCTCGAGCTGGTGTTTACGGGGCAAATGCCCTACCGTAGGTCTGTGTGAGCAGGGGAAGTTGCGGACAGCCCTGAGTGTCCGTCAGTGAGGTTGTGAGGTCGTGACGGGTGTGACGAGTGCCCAGCCCCATACTGCCGTCAGAGGCAGTCGGCGGGCACCAGGCGGTGACAGCCCGGCGTGCACAGCCCCCCGGTACTGAGGCGACCAGCACCCGCAGCACGCTCTGAGAACCTGCCGGCTCCTGCTCACCGTGACGCCGGCATCCGGCGGGAACCCAGTGGTGTCGACCCGGTCCAACTCGCCCTGTCGACACGCAGGTGTCACGGCAGGCACCCTCAGCCCGAAACGTCGTGGTCGGACAGTCGGCCTCTGAGCCACTCCTCCAGGGCGGCTCGAGACAGCCGGTAGGAGGGCGCAGCAGCAGGCCCGGTGCTGCCGCTGCTTGCTGGCGGGTTGGTGCCGGCGGTGTCCGCTAGGTGCCGCCGCCCGCAGTTCGTGGGTGTGCGAGGGTGCATCCGGACGTTTTGCTAACAGCCACTCGACCAACTAATATGGAAGCTGAATCGAACAATTGGTTTTGCCGAACTTGTGTATTTTAGTGTGACTGATTTATAGGTTAGGAAAGGGCGGTTAGAAAGGTTCGAACCATCATGTCTATTACCCACACCCCAGTCCAAACACACCCACTTCAAACTGCTATCTATACATTAACCACACAATTCACATCTCAAATCACCATGGCATCACTGCCAAAGACACACTGGTCGTTCTCCTTAGCGATCGAATTGGAACAAGGTTGTGTTCACCACCCACACGCGCAAACACATATATATATACACATATATACACACACATATATCTAATGTAGTATATATCCATCGTAACAGACGGTTCAATACCGAATGTGGTGGTCAAATCAGTAAAGAGTCCTGGGTGGTTTCCTGAATCGGAGTTTGTGGGTTCGAATTCCGACAGAGTCACGCCGATGAATTTCTAAATTGACAATTATCCTGATGCTCGGCATTACTAGGAGAGGCAAAGGACTGGTTTGCTCAGTATCAGGATAATGTAATGGTGTCAGTGACATGGTTTCTCAGTGGGTCCGTGGTATAAAGTCACCATGAGTGTGCATTGTCACAAGTCGATACAACAAACAAACACATCTCTTCAAAAGGTGAGACTTCATTTCGGCCGATTCCAACCACATCAATGTGTGTCAATGACATCAACAGGGCTGACTACAGCCAATGCCTTATTGTTACGTACACGTAACACTGGGTTGTAAATAAAACACCTTATCACTCCGACAATCTGTGGCATCTTGAACAGCTCACCCAAACAAGGCTCACTCTGCCCACACGCTTCTGGGTAAGGATCTGCCAGCTCCCACCACGTCCCTGCACTGTCCTGCACTGTCCTACTGTCCTGCCACCTCTCCGCCTGCCCCATCGTCAATCACCGCCCTGTGGCAGCCTGCACAAGGCGGAAGTGGATTATGTACTGGTACGCGGTCATGCAAGGTCATTTCCTGTAAATTGCCATCTATATATGGGCTTAATGTATTTGCAGTGACCTAAAAATGTGCATTCCCTCACAGTAGCACATCTTCAAGGACGTACAGAAATGGAGGAACTGTTCAAGCTGGCACTTACGAACGCTGGCAAGTGACTGCGCTAAACGAACCCGCTTTCTCAACAAGAAACAAACTTAGACATCACATGGTAATGTACAATGCCATTACGAAGCTATGTGTAGGTAATGAGGCCTACCGTGCAACCAGGCGGTGTGGGGGGCGGGGGGGAGGGGTCACAGAGCGCCGGTTTGCTGAGTGTCAGGATAATGTGACTCCAGGGCCGTGTTCAGGGTCCGTCTCGGAGGCGCCTCGGAGGCGCCCGTGACGTCAGGCTAGTCTGAACGGATTTAGCTGTTGGCTCGAAATGCTGCGCTCTGATTGGATGAAACCACTGCAGGCGGCGGCCATTTTCGAGGTGCTGTTTGTCTCCTGCCTGAAAAGGGAGGCGTCGCCGAGACGTCGCCGAGACGGACCCTGAACGCAAATAGACCAAAAAGCATCGCGGAGACGTCGCCGAGGCGCCTCCGAGACGGACCCTGAACGCGGCCCCGATATCCTCAGTCCAGTGTAGACTTGTAGTCAGCGCCCAAACTGTTCAAGTACCCACTGCCCTGGTAGCTTACTGTTCTCTGCATCTTTTGCATAGCACAAATTGTTACGCATGGTCATAATGTTGGTTACATTATTCTAAATATAGAGGCCCCAAATGAATAATCTGGGTTGTCTGCCTCTGGCACAGATATGTGATGGTTGGGTGGGTTCCGGGTTCAGTCTACTAGGTGCTTACCGACAACTCTTACCAGAATAGCGCACCCCATGTGAGCCTAAATATACGCACATAGAACTCTACTTAGACGCATTTGCCTGTTAATATAATAGTGTTAACTGCTTATTCCAGACCCTGTGAATTTACTGCACATGAAGTGAAACCATGCAACACCCGATTAATATAATGTGAATATATATAAATAAAGTGTAAACAACACATAAATAATGGGTCAATAATGTGTAAACCATCCTTACGTAGATAACTGTATTGCCTGTACACAGCAACACACACATTCTTATAACATGTACTATTTCGGCGAGTAGGCAGCTTTGGCTATTTGTCATGTGACTGTCCTGTTTGTTACTGGTGATGGGTGGGGGCCTTGTGGGAGCCTTATGCTGAGGGCGGTGTGAGGGAAGGGTCAACTGCCAGGCTTAACCCTTTGCGCACACTACACCGCTCATACATCAGTCACGCTGACCAGATCTGCGAAAGCCAATTCTCTGAGCGGGTATGACTGCTTGCATGCAGGCTGTTATGGGTATGTGTACATGTTTCCGTACCCATTGTGTCACGTGCAATGCTTTGCAATGGTCCGACTGACAACAAAATGGCGACTAAATGTGCCTGGTGTGAGCAAATGCCCGACTATGTTATAGCTTAGGTTAGTGTTGCCCGCCAATTCAACAAACTAATCTGAAGCTAGCTGTCGACAGAGTTATGGCATAAGAGTCCTCTTGCTTTAAAGCTGCATAGTCCGATGGTTTTGCGTTTATGCAATATATATACTTCTTTAATATATATATTAAATAGATTCGGTTAATCATTGTAATCTACTTTACTTTAATCTTATCTTCGTATTACACTCGTTGATTAAAGTTGCATAGTCCGATGCTTTTGAATTCTGATATTTTCTGAGATAAATACATTATGCTAATCATTATTGTCTACTTTCGTTTAGTTTGAAGTAATTCATATTTTAAATGGCTAACTTTGGAGATATTTGACGTCAAAACCTGCTAAATTAATGTTGGCAAGCATGCCAAAAGTCTGGGACCATAGACTTCAATAGTAACAGGTTCTATTAAATTGACTTATTACGACCTTTTATGCAGCAAAAGATGCTTAATAAGTGCACCAGTATCAAAGTTGAATACATAGAATTATGTCTATATAAGTGTTTTGGTTTTCAAAATTTGACTATCGGGCTATGCAACTTTAAGGAGGGGAAATTTCAACCATCGACAATTGGTCTTCCACATCCCACTGCTCCCGGCCCTATCCTAGTATTATGCCAAGCACCAGGCTAGGTAGGTTTGATTTGGCCAGGGTTTGAACCCCATGGTTTGAGTTAGGGCCAACTATGGGAGTGAGGCCCAACTAGGGGAGTTAGGCTCAACTAGGAGAGTGAGATCCAACAAGGGGAGTGACACCCAACTAGGGGAGTTAGGCCCAACTAGGGGAGTTAGGCCCAACTAAGGGAGTGAAACCCAACCAAGGGAGTGAGACCCAACTAGGGGAGTTAGGCCCAACTAGGAGAGAGAGACCCAACTAGGGGAGCTAGGCCCAACTAGGGAAGTGAGATCCAACTAGGGGAGTTAGGCCCAACTAGGGGAGTGAGATCCAACTAGGGGAATGAGACCCAACTAGGGGAGGTAGGCCCAACTAGGGAAGTGAGATCCAACTAGGGGAGTTAGGCCCAACTAGGGGAGTGAGATCCAACTAGGGGAATGAGACCCAACTAGGGGAGCCCAACTAGGGAAGTGAGATCCAACTAGGGGAGTTAGGCCCAACTAGGGGAGTGAGATCCAACTAGGGGAATGAGACCCAACTAGGGGAGGTAGGCCCAACTAGGGAAGTGAGATCCAACTAGGGGAGTTAGGCCCAACTAGGGGAGTGAGATCCAACTAGGGGAATGAGACCCAACTAGGGGAGTTAGGCCCAACCAGGGGAGTGAGATCCAACTAGGGGAGTGAGATCCAACTAGGGGAATGAGACCCAACTAGGGGAGGTAGGCCCAACTAGGGGAGTGAGATCCAACTAGGGGAGTTAGGCCCAACCAGGGGAGTGAGATCCAACTAGGGGAATGAGACCCAACTAGGGGAGGTAGGCCCAACTAGGGGAGTGAGACCCAACTAGGGGAGTTAGGCCCAACCAGGGGCTGTGTGTGAAACAATGTTGGTATCTCGAAAGGAGTTCATTCACACCGAAAGGAGGTGGTTTTTCCTACACATAGCTTCTTACTGGTTTGGACTACATGTAACCAGACTACTTGTGGATCTCTTAACACTAACTACGCATTCATAACTGTTCACAATGTACCAGAGATGATCAACTACCTTTTCTATGTCATAGAGTGTTTTGGTAATACGATTAAATGTTCCAAAGTAGATAAATACCCATGGGTGTGCGATGCTGCAGTGTGGCCTGTTTCTAATTGATTGATTGGTGGTGGGTTAATGCCCTGCCCACTAGTCATAAGCTGACCTCAATCTTGGAACTGAGATATTGTGTAGGACTGCTTAATCAGCCACACAGTCGGCCCAGGCGCGGGTTCTGCCAACTGTCTGGTGTAGCAAGTATGCACACTCTCACTGGTTCGCATCAAGTCCCGCACACATGGCCTCGAAATGCTTCACATAAAGTAATAACTACCGGTTCTGATGAGGGCCGTGCCAAGGCCCAGGTGCTAAACACATTCAGTGTCACTGGTGGAGATAACAGGGCTTCACACAAACCTGATTGCACCTAACTGCCGCAAGTCTCCACCCATTGCCTATATCCGTGGCACCTCTTGTCGACTGACCGCCATTGTGACTCCAAGTGTCGGACTGGGTACCATGACTATGATAGTATGCTTGTGTTAACGGTGCAGATTCACCATTACGGCCACCAACAAACAGAAAGGGGGTGGGGTTGAAGTTAGTCTACCCAGTTGAAGAGTTGTTAATTGTTCGGTTAAATCAGTCTGGTCTGATCTGGTCAGTGTGGGCAAGGTGTAGTGTCGTCTCGCCATTTTGTAAATGTGTCCACGAGAAACCATCACTGTCTTACCAACACTAAAGCTGTCGTGAGCAACCAGCGAATCCCAACGTTGATCTATTACACGATCTCAGTAAGAATACCGCGACACTTTGGAGGTTCATGAAATCACAAGTCAAGTGTTGCCTGTCCAGTTAACGCCCGGCATTAAACATCTTTATTCCTGCAAGCATTGGGAAACAGATAGGTACCAACACGAACACACATTCATATCTGTGTTGTGTGTGACTGTGTGTGTGTGCGTATGTGTGTGTGTGTGTGTGCGTGTGTGTGTGTATGTGCGCATGTGTGTGCCTATATGTCTGTTCTGTGTGCGTGTGTGCCTATGTGTATGTCTGTGTTTGCATTATCTGCCTGGTATGTATCTGTGTGCCTGTATGTGTGTGAATCCCTCTGTGTGCGCGTGTGTGTTTCTGAGTGCGCGCGCGCGCGTGTGTGTGTGTGTGTGTGTGTGTGTGTGAATGCCTACATCCCGTCACGTGCCCCGCCCCCTTATATAAGCACTGTAACCCTAAGTTCCCTACCCGTGTCCTCCACCATCACCGTAAGCCAAGTGGGCTGCCGGAAGCAGGGCCCCTCGCCTCACACCTTCCCTTCCGCCACACACTCCCCATAGTTACACCATTCAGGTCCCGGCCAGGTTTACCCACAGTTCGACGGTCACTTTAACCGACACCTGGTTAACGTCCCCATGTCCACACGTCTGACTCACAGTCATTGTGTCTATGCAAGGCACCAACATATCTAAGAACTAATGCACATTCAAAGCACCAGCTTCAGCGGCCTGAGCAGCAATGTTTATGTGTGCAGGGTGCGTTAGTAAACGGGGCCCAGCACGAACCTTAGAGGGAATCTGTCACCCAAGGCACGGCGGCCACGATCAATAAGCCTCACCCACTCGTGCTGTCCAGGCATCTTCTTCATTTGTTTTTTAAATGTATCTTCTGCTGCAGGGCTTTATGTAAGGCGATAGGATGCGTTCAGGCCAAGGTCACATTAATCATATAAACCTTAGTATGCTCATATATGCCCGATCGTGTTTACTGTGAACTAACCTTCATGTGCAGCTTTCGTGATAAAACTGGAGAGACAGAGAGAGAGAGAGAGAGAGCGAGAGAGAGAGAGAGAGAGAGAGAGAGAGAGAGAGAGGGGGAGAGAGAGAGAGAGGGAGAGATAGGGGGAGATAGGGCGAGAGGGAGAGAGAGGTGGGAGAGAAAGGGAGAGGGAGAGAGAGAGAGGGGGGGGTGGACACATGTATGAAATTTCTTCTTTTAATTCAAATGGTAAGTGACATTTTTTTTCTCGTCACTTTTAAATTAAAGCGCTTTATCTGTGGTAAGTCAATACAGCGGTTGTAATAATATTGGCTGTAATAAAAGGATTTCCTCTGTGAATTTATTCTAGCAACTTCCGATAAAGATGGCCGTGGATTAATATATATAATTAAATTAAATGAAGCTGAAATTCAGTCCCAAGTACATTTCTCCGTCAAAATTATTGGGCTTATATTTATATTGGTAATTTAAAAATAAATCAATGGTCAATCATTTATATAAACTATTTCATTAACGGGGGGAGAGGGTTTGATTGATAGGGGAGGGGGTTCGTTAACGTGTGCGAGATTGTCAGTTCACCTTGTTACCGGCATGTCTGAGGTTTGCCACATGGATACTGTTATTTACCTGTCTGAAAGTCTAGTCAATATACCACATGCTAAAGTATCAATACACGATGCTCCTCAGCTCAGACGAGGTCACAATAGAAACAACCGCGTAATTATGTAGCGTCAGAATGACAGCACAGCCTCAAGTGACAGGCTCACCGTCACACAGAATGACAGCGCCGGCCCAAGTGGAAGACCGGTCTGTCACCGTGTGGCGGAGAGGGGAACTAAATCATGCACGGACCACAGCACACCACCGGGGGGAGGGTGGTCGAGTGAGGGGGTGGGGGGGGGGGGGGGGGGGGGCTTACAGATGAAGCAAGCCGTCTGAATGGTCACCTAATGTAGCTGTCACACTACGACGACAAGCAGCGGCGACAGCCCTGCGACACCCACTCCCCTTTGTCGCTGATTGTCGCGCAGGTGTCGCGCAGGTGCCGCACAAGTGCCGCCGCGACACCTCCGCGGCAGCTCCAGTTTCTCCACTATTTCTCGATGGTCGCCGAGTTGTCGCGGGGATTTTGGACATGTTGAAAAACTTCGGCGACAGCGGACGACAGCCCAGGTTGTGGCACTGTCGCGGCACTGTCGCGGCACTGTTGCGGCACTGTCGCACTGTCGCAGCACTGTGGCGGCACTGTCGTCTTGTCGTTAAGCTGTAGTTGCTTCTCTCTCCATGTAGGTGTCTCTGTGTGTCTCTGTGTGTGTATATGTGTGTCTATGTGTCTATGTGTGTGTCTGTGTCTATGTGTGTGTATATGTGTGTATATATGTGTGTGTGTCTCTGTGTGTCTGTGTGTGTCTGTGTGTGGCTGTGTCTATGTGTGTGTATGTGTATATGTGTGTATGTGTCTATGTGTGTGTCTGGGTGTGTATATGTGTGTCTATGTGTGTCTGTGTTTGTGTGTGTATGTGTGTGTCTGTGTATATGTGTGTGTATGTGTCTATGTGTGTGTCTGTGTGTGTATATGTGTGTCTATGTGTGTATCTGTGTGTGTGTCTATGTGTGTGTCTGTGTGTGTGTCTGTGTGTGTGTCTGTGTGTGTGTGTCTGTGTATATGTGTATATGTGTATATGTATATGTGTGTGTCTGTGTCTATGTGTGTGTATGTGTGTGTATATGTGTGTCTATGTGTGTGTGTCTGTGTCTGTGTGTGTATGTGTGTGTGTCTGTGTATCTGTGTATATGTGTGTGTCTGTGTCTATGTGTGTGTCTGTGTGTGTGTATATGTGTGTCTGTGTGTGTGTATGTGCCTCTGTGTGTGTGTCTGTGTATGTGTGTGTGTATGTATGTGTCTCTGTGTGTGCCTCACTCTGACTCTCAGTCTGACTCTCACTCTCACTCTCAGTCTGACTCTGACTCTCACTCTCAGTCTGACTCTCAGTCTGACTCTGACTCACTATCAGTCTGTCTCTCACTCTGAGTCTGACTCTGACTCTCAGTCTGACTCTCACTCTCAGTCTGACTCTCACTCTCACTCTCAGTCTGTCTCTCAGTCTGACTCTGACTCTCAGTCTGACTCTGACTCTCAGTCTGACTCTCACTCTCAGTCTGTCTCTCAGTCTGACTCTCACTCTCAGTCTGACTCTCACTCTCACTCTCAGAGTGAGAGTGAGAGTCAGACTGAGAGTGAGAGTCAGACTGAGAGTCAGAGTCAGACTGAGAGTGAGAGTCAGAGTCAGACTGACTCTGACTCTCAGTCTGACTCTCACTCTGACTCTCAGTCTGACTCTCACTCTCAGTCTGACTCTCACTCTCAGTCTGACTCTCACTCTCACTCTCAGTCTGACTCTCACTCTCACTCTGACTCTCACTCTCAGAGACACACAGAAACAGAGAGACACACACAGAGACACACACATAGACACAGACACACAGAGACACAGACACACACATAGAGACACACACAGAGACACAGAGTCACACACACAGACACACACACACAGACACACACACATAGACACATACACACACAGACACACATATACACAGACACACACATATACACAGACACACAGACACACACATATACACAGACACACATACACACACAGACACACACACAGACACACACACACAGACACATACACACACATACATACATATACACACATAGACAGACACACACATAGACACACACATAGACACACATAGACACATACACACACATAGACACACACATAGACACAGACACACAGACACACACATAGAGACACACACAGACACAGACACACACATAGAGACACACACAGAGACACAGAGTCACACACACACAGACACAGACACACAGACACTGTCGTCCCGCTGTCGTCCCGTCTGTGGTCCCGATGTCGTCGGGCTGTCGTCCGATTGTCGTCCAAATCGGCCCGAATTTGCATATGTCGTCCTGATTTCATAAAATACCAGTTGCCGGGCTGTCGTCACCCCCTTGTCGTCGTAGTGTGACAGCCACATAATGTAGCAGTCACACTACGACGACAAGGGGGTGACGACAGCCCAGCGACTTGGATTTAGTGAAAACCCGACGACATATGCAAATTCAGGCCAAGTTGGACAACAATCGGACGACATCCGGACGACAGCCCGACGACATCCGGACGACAGACGGGATGACAGCGGGACCACAGTGTCTGTGTGTGTGTGTGTCTGTGTGTGTGACTCTGTGTCTCTGTGTGTGTCTCTATGTGTGTGTCTGTATCTGTGTGTGTGTCTCTGTGTGTGACTGTGTCTCTGTGTGTGTCTCTATGTGTGTCTGTGTCTCTGTGTGTGTCTCTGTGTGTGTCTGTGTGTGTGACTCTGTGTGTGTCTCTATGTGTGTGTCTGTGTCTCTGTGTGTGTCTCTGTGTGTCTCTGTGTGTGTCTGTGTGTGTGTGACTCTGTCTGTGTCTCTGTGTGTGTCTGTGTGTGTGTCTCTGTGTGTGACTCTGTGTATGTGTGTGTCTCTATGTGTGTGTCTGTGTCTCTGTGTGTGTCTCTGTGTGTCTGACTCTGTGTATCTGTGTGTGTCTCTATGTGTGTGTCTGTGTCTCTGACAAAAAGACACACACAGACACACACAGAGACACACACAGAGACACAACACACAGACACACACACAGACACACACATACAGACAAACACACGGACACACACATACAGACAAACACACGGACACACACAGAGACACACACAGACACAGAGACACACACACAGAGACACACACACAGACACACACAGAGACACAACACAGAGACGCACACACACAGAGACACACACACAGACACACAGACACACACACAGACCCAGAGACTCACAGAGACACACACAGAGACACACACACACAGACACACACACAGAAACACAGAGACACACACACAGAGACACAGAGATATACACATAGACACACACACAGCAACAGAGACACAAAGACACAGACACACACAGACAGAGACACAAAACAGAGACACACACAGAGACACACACACACAGAAACACACACACACAGAAACACACACACAGACACACACACACAGAGACACACACACAGACACACACACACACACAGAAACACAGAAATGAGAAATATGAAGAATGGGACGGTGCAAACATGTAGGTTTATGCGGCGGACCTGTTAGGAAGCAGTCTTCATGAGAAATATGAAGAATGGGACGGTGCAAACATGTAGGTTTATGCGGCGGACCTATTAGGAAGCAGTCTTCATGAGAAATATGAAGAATGGGACGGTGCAAACATGTAGGTTTATGCGGTGGACCTGTTAGGACGCAGTCTTCATGAGAAATATGAAGAATGGGACGGCGCAAACATGGCTCAGTTTAGCTTGCTTCGAGGACACACACAGAGACACACACATAGACACAGAGACACACATAAAGCTGCTATGGAGAGAGAAGCGACGACAGCTTAACGACAAAGACGACACCTTAACGACAAAGACAACACCGTATCGACACTGTACCGACAGCCGCGTGACATCGGCTGTCGTCGAAGTTTTTCAACATGTCCAAAACGCTGACGACAAGTGGGCGACAGTCGAGAAACTGGAGGTGTCGCGGCGACACCTCCGCGACACCCGACGACACTCGATGACAGACCGGAAGTCGCTGTCGCTGGGCTGTCATCGCCCTTTGTCGTCATAGTGTGACTGCTACATAATGATGCTCATTGCACTGATACATTTGTTAATAATTAATCTCAATATATTTCTTTAAAGCTGGTAAATAGAAATTTTAATACTATGTAGCAATATTGGGATGTTCCACTCCAGCTGTGGTGTGTGTAGATTATTTCCTGTTCCGAGATCAGATGTTATTTAGTTTGTTATGGGTTTTCTTTTACTAGTTTTAGTGCTCCTTTTGCAACATGTCCTGCAATTTAACCTCGATGCCTTATTTAGTAATTTGACTCTTTCAAATGTCAGTCTATAAATGCCTGCGAGGATGTGTGACCAAACTGCCTGTAACTTCAGAAGCGAGTGTTTGTGAAGATGTCGTATTTGACTCTATCCAATGACCTAGATACTAGGCATATTTGAACCATGTGAGGTTGGTCGCCCAATGATACTCGTCGTATATAGCAACACTATCGGGGCGGGGTGATGGGGGAGGGGTGATGGGGTTCGAAGAAATCACCACCTCCCGCACCCCTCAGTAAAACCGAAAGTGGGGCAAAAATGTAGAAAGCATGGGGTGGGGGTGGGAGGAACCCTTATACCTACGTGTTGGCACATTTCTTCGTTAAGTTCACTTTTCGACAATATTAGTCCAATTAAGATTAAGTGAGCGCAATTGATGCGGCAAAATTATTCCATAATAGTTCTAAATTGTGTTTTGGTGAAAACTGTTATGAAAATGTAGACGCATATGTGTGTCTGTTGATACGTATGTGCGGCTACTTGGTGAAACCTGGTAGAACCCGACTCACACAAGTCATCAGTCAGAACAGGCTGGCTTCCCGCGTGGGAGATTGGGGGGGGGGGGGGGGGGGGGGGGGGGGTCGAACCCTTTTACTTGAAGATTTATACTGCCTATCATGGATAAGTCTGAATAGACTTGTTGTCACCATTAGACAGTTTGTCAATAGAAAGCCCGAGCCTACACATTTACCGACCCAAGGGAGTTTTAACCTTCCACACCACATAGACACATGTGGTGTTCTCTGTGGCGGAGTGGTTAGAGTGTCTGACTTTTTTCTAGGTCAGACTCCTAATCTGAAGGTCAGTGGTTCGAGTCCCTGTGCCCTCACCTCTGCCAATTTGGATTTCCACCGCTGTGTATAACTTACAGCGTCATCAAAGGCCGGTTGCTCTCATACCATGTCTATGTGGTGTGGGAGGTTAAAAATCCCTTGGGTCGGTAAAAGTGTAGGCTTGGGCTTTCTATCGACAAACTGTCTAATGGTGAAAACAAGCCTATTCAGGCTTATCCATGATAGGCAGTATAAATCTTCAAGAAAAAGAAAAAAAACAAACAATAGACATGGTATGCGAGCAACTGGCCTTTGATGACGCTGTAAGTTATACACAGTGGTGGAAATCCAATTTGGCAGAGGTAGGGGGGGGGGGCATGGGGAATCGAACCACTGACCTTCAGATTATGAGTCTGACCTAGAAAAGAGTCACACTCTAACCACTCCACCATAGAGAACACCACAAACCAAAGGCCTAAAAGCGTGTCGCTACCTAGCCTGGCACTCAGTATTAATAGGATACGACAAGGACTGGTTTGCTCAGTATCAGGATAATGTAATGGTGTCAGTGACATAGTTTCCCAGTGGGGCAGCAGCCAGTATAAAGTCACCATGAGTGTGCACTGTCTTAGAAGTCGATACAACAAACAAACAAGCATATTCATCTCTTCACAAGGTGACAATTTGCTCGGCCAATTTCAACCACATTCACTGGTTTGCTCAGTACCGCGATAATATGACTGAGTGTGATATCAGGCCATAGTGCTGTGCGCATATCGACGGCTGTGTGTGCTAAAGCTCTGTAAGATGTGACTATGAAACACAATGATGGAACATCCAACAGTCTCAAACAAAGCCAGCGTTTACATAGCGATATATGTCAAAGCTGCTGAGATATTTAAACGGCCGCAAAAAAATTACATTCGTGTGGATGGAAAGGTATGAGCCAATAAAACAAACACAAACCAATACATTGTATATACCACTACAGCGATCTCATCCTAAGAAAGGGGGACTTTCCCCGTCATTGCGCACCCTCCCTCGACGGCTTGCTATGTAGCATCGTCTGATGTACCAAATGTTGTCTGTTCTCACTAAGATAAAGTGGACGACATTTAGTAATCAGCACCTGCATTGATTACAAACTAATTCCGGTGTTAAACTTGTATTTCAATGAATATTGTCACATATCATGATACATATCCATGGAGAGTGAAGGATCAGGTGCGGGTGAAAGTAACTCATTGTCAACCCTGACCTACCCTTGTTTTGTTGTTGATTTTGGTGGTGCTGTCTAACACCACTTAATGACGACAGATGACTATTTACAGTAAACTTGTCTTGCCTCCCACTTACTAATCGTGAGTTGACTTGATTTTGCCGCGGTACACCAGTACGGAAGCCGTGCCGTGTGTGTCGGCGTGTGGCACGGTCCGGGTGCGGGCCCGGCCACGGCCTTCACGTCTACCTGCAGGCTACTGCAGTTTCGGGCTCTTTTAATGTTTATTTTTACTGCAAACTTCCTGAGATGGTTTGCATTCTTTATAACCGAACTAAATTCCAGTACCGTCATGATGTAGCAGTTGTGCCGTTCGACATAACAGAAAACACCCCGGTAGCAAAGTAAAAAGTGCGTGATAACGGGCACTATGGTAACCATGACAACACCCCGTTATAGTTTGCAGATCCAAGCTGTAGTTTCCTACACTTTAAAGATAGAGTCTGGTGTGTTGTATATAATGTAAGAATTACCTGCATGTTCAACTGTATTTGTTGCACTTCCAGAAATAGTTGGTATTAAACTGGACTTAACTTAAAGTAATGCACAATGTCGTGACGTCATGCCATGGGTGTATGATAAATGCTTAGAAGCAGTCGAGAATCTATTTAACAAGCAAAACGCTGATAACCAGTGCTGATTAACAACAAAATCAACAACTAAACAAATGTAGGTCAGGGTTGACAATGAGTTACTTTCACCCGCACCTGATCCTTCACTCTACATGGATATGTATCATGACATGTGACAGTATCCACAGTGCAAGTAAACAATGATAGGTCATACACATCGGCAACACTGTCAAAGTAAATGTCACAGGATTCGTTATGACATCACAGACTATAAGACAAAGTTTGGCCAGTTTCAGGAACCTAATTCAAAGAATGTCCACATCATTTTAGGACAAAAAATGACTAGCTAAAGTGTATAATATTTACTATAACGAATGACAATAAAACGAAGCGGCCTTTAGGTAGCCCTTCAGTGTACACGTGCACGGTGAAGCTGGGTGCCGGGCACTGAGCTCGGGACTGCATGACTTGTGTACACGCACGTCGTGCGACACATCCTTCCATTTCACACTCTCATCATAAAATACTTGTATTCAACCATTTTGTTAAGCCTTGTTAGATCCAAAATCATCCGAACTTCCCCATTGGGTTTCGGGCGGGAAAAAATATTTGAAATAAATTCTCCTTCCGTATGTGTCACTTTCTGTATGCCTTTCTTACAGAATTTGTCTACTTGTTTAGTTAATGCCCGTCTTTCGATTTTATCAAACCGATAAGGGAAAGGTATGTTTTCCTGTACTGGTATATGAGTAAAGGGAATCTGTACCCCCTCAACAATACTTAAAGTATGCAAGTTATCAGGAATCATTTGCCATTTTTGCACAAAGTTTTTAACATTTCCAGCCTTAAAAGGGCTTACTGTTGTTTGTGTGGCCTCAGAGGTGACAGGGGTGTCTGTGGCCACAGGGGTTTGTGTTGCTACCTCTACTTGTTCCCGGGTCGGGGAAATGGCTTGCCGGGGTTGTACTCCCTCTTGAACGGCCTACCGCCGTCGTTCCAGCCTGATGACTGTCGCTGCCCCCGGCCTCTCGGCTGGAAGCCATACGTCGGGCCGGACCGACCTCCTCTGCCGGTCTGCCTCGTGCGAAAAACCGCACGGCCTCGGCGGAAGCGTGTAGCGGAATCCGTGGGCTTTTTCTTGTCCATATGCTTTCCACACTTGGACCCAGTTTTGACCTCCTTAAAGAGGTACTGGAGCTGACCTCCAAACATCTTGGATTTGTCCAGTGGTTTGTCCTTGATTGGCTCTGGCGGTAGGAAAAGAGTATACTCTTTGCCATCATTTTCTACCACCTTCTTGGAGTGGGCCACTTCTTTACCCGCATCAGTACATACCGCCTTGAACACGTTCTCAAAACACCTGTAGGACAAAAAATGACTAGCTGCTGTTAGCATAGCTATTCCCATGTCCATGGTTCTCGCAAGCGACAAAAACTTGTTCAGAGTCTGCATCCGGTTGGCGACCGGCGCAATGGCTGTTAAGACTCCCAGAACAGCCTTATGGACAGTGTGTAGTACCGCCTCAAACTTTTTGCAGTCCTCATTTAGGTGGACATCCCTGTCCATTTCTTTCACCACTGAGTCAGAGATCCCTTTGATCCCCGTCAACTTCTCACCGAGTTTGGTAATCACCTCAGCCGGCTTGAAGGTGTTAAAATGCCCTTTGATGGTTTCCCTCATCATGGTTGTAGTCAACACCTTCTTTGCCTTCAAAGATGGACACTTCTTCCTGACCTTCCCTCCTATCTTTGTGTACACACCTGCACGCTCCGTCTCGGAATCCGACTCTGTTGTCGAAGAGTCGGAGGAGAAATCAGACGAAGAGTCCTTCTTCTTCTTCGACTTGGTATGGTGTTTCTTTGCCTTTTTCTTTTTCACCACCTTCTTGCGCGCCTGTGTGAACTCATCATCAGAAGAGCTCACAGCCTTCATTTGTTTCCTCTTTTTCTTGAGAGGTGACGGTTCTGGGGAGGAGGCTTCCTCCGGAAAGTCGTCCTCCGTAACCTCTTCCCAGTCACTCTCCTCCTGTGGAGGCAGAGACCTTCTGGCATGAGGCCTAGAAGGGCGAAACTCCTCCAGCTTGGCCTTTCCTCCAGCTTGGCCTCCAAAAGGGTAGCCATGTGGGCATCCCAATCCCCTGGGACTGAGGTCACGATGTCCACATCCATGTCAACATCCAGTTCTGACATGACCTGAGCACCCACCTCCGGCGACGGCAGGGCTGTCACCGCTGGAGACGAATTGTACTCCTCAGGTTGTCGTGCTGCCACTGCTGCTGCGGCGGCCGGCTTACTCCGCTTCATAGCCATCGGTACTCTGTAACAATCGAAAGAAAGTCACTATCAACCGGAATTCATTCTAAATTTCACAACAGGTTTCAGCAAAAACCAAAATTGAGCATCTAGTGGCATTGGAAATGTATTTACACCGTTCCAATACAGTCGTGATAAGCTAAAGTGTATTGTCGTAGGTTTATGGTATCGAAACCAAAACCAAACGAGGGGTAGGACCAGTATATCGGTCCTCCCACACTCTCTGTTCCGTACACTTCTCCCCCCTGCGGCTTCTGTGCCAGCAAGTTGGAGAAAATGCTACGAAACTCGGAGGTACGCCTAAAAACCTGTGGGGAGTCCATAAAAGAAACCCAGGATAATTTCCCAACGCGAATCCTTAAAAGAAACGGAGGAAAAATCCCAAAGTGATGTGGCTCCAGCCAACATCGCTCTCCGTTCGGCAATGGGAGGCTTGTAGAACAAAGGAAAAAAGTGTTCTCCTTGTTCTATAGGTGTTCTATAAAAACACCCATAAAAGTAACAAAACACATCACAAAGTTCTAAAACTTTTCCGAAAAGATGCTATATGGCATCACAAACAATGTATACCATTGTTATCAATATACTTACAGTTAGTACATTGTTATAGATCAAAAATCACCGGAGCAACTCAACAAACATCCTCCCGTCATGAGTTGTTTATGCTAATTGCTGGACCCGGATGTGCTTCCTTCTCCCTAGCCTGAGGCTAGCCAGAGGCTTAGTACCGAGGTAAAATAAATATATATATTGTCTTTGTATGTATATATATATATGTTGTTTTTTTAAAAATTAAGTGTATAGATTTCAAGTTTAATGTTGCATACTCTGATGGTTTTGAATTCCTGCCATGATTTACTATATTTTACTCTGAAATAACTTATTCTAAAAGGTTAACGTTGGAGATATTTAAAATGAAAACATGCCAAATTAATTTTGACACGCACACCAAAATGCTTTGCAAACATAGCAGTGAAGCACAGGCACACTGAACTGCAATGAGCAATATCTAACCTTTAGATGTCGGCTCAAATCTGGATAAGTGTTTTGGCTTCGGCAATTTGATGCTTATCGGATTATCCTCATGTCGACAGTAGCAATTACACATGCAAAGTAAGGCATGCGCACTGGGTGCTAATGATGCGACCGGTCCCTACAGAGGAGGGCCAGCTCTTGTTAATGGTCCCCTAACCTCACGTGAGTATGCAGGTATAGCAATACCTCAGGGAGTTTGACGCCCCTGCCTTGCAGAGTTGTAAACCACTGCCTTGTGGTACAGGTCCTTGACAGAACCGAAGGCTAAGGGAGCAAACCCTAAACAGAAAACCATGTCACTGTTGCAGCATTAAGGGCGGTTGATGTATGGAACTCCCAACATCTCCCGACCAGCCACTGCAGGGACAAATAGTTTTGCGCCTGTCTTGACATGTTCTTGCCGGTGTGAAACCTCTATTTGCTCCCCGAGAGAGTGTCGCTGGTAACTTGCAAAAGCCAGCAGCACTTCAACACTTTTGCAGGCAGCTTTCATGAAATGTACAACCGCACAAAACACCATACCGGCTCGAAGCTAAATGGAGAGCGGCAGTCAAGTAATGAAAGCAGTCTTTGTTGCATCGCGACCGACAGCATGATGATGATGATGAACCTCACGTGCGACAAGCTATCAACAACACCAGCAGGTGATGACAAATAAATAAGGCGTCACTACCTTAGGCCATAGTGATGATAGTGGCATTAATCCCCCCCGCCTCCCTCCCGCACCAGTTACAACGAGTGATGTCAGTTGAGCAGGAACACAACATGGACATTACTTCAGGGTGGTGTAGTGCAAGCAACTTGTGTGAACCAGAATGTAAGGCGTACCTGGTAACCTTACGATACATTTAAACGTATGAAATTGTAACTACAAAAGTCTTATTACCCAGCATGCTGCCAATCTATTTCTTAGTACATAATATTCAATAACCCCAACTCTCGGCTCTGTGTGTCGACAATCTGTTTCTTATTACTCAACACATAAAGGCCCCGACTCGCAGTCCTGTGTGCTTAAATCTATTTCTTATTACTGAACACATAAGGGCCCCAACTCTCGATCTTGCATGCCAACAATCTATTTCTTATTACTTAGCATACAAGGGCCCAGCTATCGGCCTGGTGTGTGAATAATCTGTTTCTTATTACTTAGCACACAAGGGCCCAACTCTCGGCCTGGTGTTTGAAAAATCTATATCTTATTACTTAGCACACAAGGGCCCAACTCTCGGCCTGGTGTGTGAATAATCTATTTCTTATTACTTAGCACACAAGGGCCCAACTCTCGGCCTGGTGTGTGAATAATCTATTTCTTATTACTTAGCACACAAGGGCCCAACTCTCTTCCTGGTGTGTGAATAATCTATTTCTTATTACTTAGCACACAAGGGCCCCAACTCTTGGCCCTACATGCCGATAATCTATTTTCACGTATATATCGATTATGACGTGCTTTATATGAGACTGTTTTTCTCTGCACTTCATAAATATAACTTTCATGACACACACTTGCCTCCGCGTCCATTCATAGTCTGTAGGCCTAAAGCTAAATGTCACTTCTACAAGCACGCATTAGACCAAACAGACCGTGTGTATCAATGACGGGCCTGTAACGACTCCGTGGTATGACCTGGTGGGAAGCCCTGCGGTGAAACTGACGTCACACACATCTGTATTTTTTTTATTTTTTTTTGTAAATATAGTTTATTCATTGAATAGTCTTTTGTCAGCGCCGTGGCACTGGTCTTCCAGCCATGTGACAATACAGTTATTTACAATATATGCAGCTAGCCCAAATCAGCTGAAATAACAATATCAAACATTCAAAGACTTACATATGGTATAGTCTGACAACCCACATACAAAAATAGCAGTTATATGTTGTATTCCTACACACTTGATACATACATGTGCATTGATTAGACCTTTACATTACGGAGTGGTTAGGTGCATAGTTTTCCTTCATAGGTTTGTATGCCTACTATGTTGTGAATTGCAAACCTATCATGTTGTTGGAGTTAACATTTTGAGATGGAGTGAGTGTTAGTAGAATGGTTTGTTTATTCTGTTAGATAGAGTGTGGCTAGCTTATAGGGTTATGCTTAAATGGTTAATACCTCAGGTGTGTTTTTTGACTACATGAAGTAGTTTGAGTAAGTGGGTTGTTAGTAATGATGGGATAAACAATGCTTGGAGGATTGTATGTTTCAGTCATTGTATGTTTCATGCAGTACATCACTTATAATGTATACCTGATATTTGCTTTAAATGGGGTTTCTACACCCCAAAAGGCGTGTTTGCAAAGTGTTTGTTTTTAGGCGGGTAAGGCCACCCTGTTTTTTTTGTTTTTGTTTTACTGAACATTCCAGTTAGATAAAACAAGTCAGCGTCATAAATTAACTTTCAGAATGATGCAGAATTGATCAAATAATTCACCAGATTACGCCGAGTTAAATTGTCACTTAGCTTAATATACATAAGATTCTGAAAACTAAGGCGACACGGTACGTGGGTGGGTGCTGTTTTCTGGGCGGCAATCTCTGCCAGTCCATCTCACTAGGTGCGCTGGACAGGGCCTGAGCCAGAGAAACATTCCTGTACGATTTCGAGGCTGCATACCACTAGAGCTGAGAGCTACGAACTTTGTATAGGCTACCACAAGCCTGCATCAAAGAAGAGGATAATAATAATAATAATGACTTGGACAGTTAGTATCCCACCCCAGTCCAGGGGGGCACCCAGGAATTGGGTAGGGGTATTCACAAATATGGATCGAAACTACCCCTATTTTAGGGTACTTTTTTTCACATGGGATGGTGGAACAACACCCATTTTAGGGCAATATTTTACATGGTTGTCTGGTGCAACAACCCACATTTTGGTTCAATTTTTCACATAATCTTAAAATCTAGTGTTCCTTAATAAATTTAATGCAAGAATTTAGGTCTATATGATTCATGAAATTATATTTTGTTTAAAAACACTCATGAAATTATTTCTATGAATAAAAACACTATGATAACTCTTAAGAAGCAACTGGGCAACCAGGAAACCCCCCTTCATGTGCGTCCCTGAGATATACGTTTATATAATTTTTTTAACAATTTTCTTTGGGGGTGGGGTTTCCGAGCAACCAGGAAACCCCCCTGGGTGCGCCCCTGCCAGTCAGCCCTTAATAAAGGACGTAGTTCAAATAGAAGGTGCACACAGCTCTGCTACACTCTGAAATGTCATACTTGAAATTGTGTGATATTAATTTATATATAGGCATGGGTTGGGTGGTGACATCAGGGAGCATAGGTGGTGTAAAGGTTAACACACTTCCCCGGAATGCAAGAGATGTGGGTTCGATTCCCACTCTAGGCGCAATATTTCCCATTTTCATCATCCCCCCAGGACACACACACACATATATGTATAGTGAATGTACATACAGTGGGCATATATATATAGTATAGTTTTACGAATCTTACCTGGGTATAGATGATGGATAACTGTTGTTTTCCCGAGGTAGAAGCCTCGGGTAGACGTGGGCAAGGGAGAAGGAAGCACGTGAGGTACCAGCAATTTT
This sequence comes from Branchipolynoe longqiensis, assembly GCA_030323885.1. NCBI lineage: Eukaryota > Metazoa > Annelida > Polychaeta > Phyllodocida > Polynoidae > Branchipolynoe > Branchipolynoe longqiensis. Next base: position 12,258,642 of record CM059190.1, read on the forward strand.
AACCTACTTATTCAGGATAAAAATGATCTTTCAATACAATGGATACTATGATTTTCCCGTAATGGTACACCAACGGGATAGACGTGGTAGGCGGGCCCTAGCCCACGTCTACCCGAGGCTTCTACCTCGGGAAAACAACAGTTATCCATCATCTATACCCAGGTAAGATTTGTATAACTATACTATTTTACCTCGGTATACAGCCTCAGGCTAGCCTCAGGCTAGGGAGACCTTTACATAATTCATTTTTATCCTTAATATCATCCATTCTTATTAATAATATTCAACGTTTTTGTTCTCACCTATTCTTGTTAGTTGGCGAGCAGGCGCTTTGCAATGCCGGTAGGCTTTTCTAGTCGCTTGTTGTAATGTTTACAAACGACTTAGCCGTCTTCCAGCCTGCATGCGCTAGTATTCTTTTCACAGAAATACCTAGCAACCGTGCCTTGGAGACCATGGCACCTCTAGTTGAGTGGGAAGAGTATTTGCTCGTATCCACTCCAGCCAATTTCAACACCGTAATTGTCCATCTGGCAAGGGTGTCTCGTGAAATTGCCTTATGTGGCTTTATAAAGCTCACTAATAGTTGTTGTGATGCACGTAAATCCTTTGTCTTAGATATATAAGCCCGTATGGCTGACACAACACATAATTTCCGATCATTCGGAAAGCAGTCTAAGTGAACCGTAGATAAAGGGTCACCTAACGTGTTCGATTTGAGCAATTGTGCTAAATCAAACGTAGCTTGTTTCTTGTCTATTTCTAATCCAGTTAAGGATAAAGCAACAATCGTCTGTCCTCTGTGTCCCGTTACTAATAATAACAGGACCGCGACCTTAAAACCTAATTGTTTTATATCTAACCACGAGTTGTGAGGCCAAGCCTGAAACAACTTAAATACTATAGAAACATCCCAAAACCGACTATACTTTGGTTTTGGAGGATTCCTTTGATAAATTGACCGAAGTAGATAACAAAGGACATAATGTTTTCCAACTGTTTCGCCATCAATTCTAGGTAATATGATTGATAACGCACATCTTGCCGCATTGATCGACCCAAAGGATAGTCCTTCATCCTCTAGAGAACGAAGAAAACGAGCTACTTGTGAAATTGTTGGATTTGTTGGCTTGACTTTCATTAACAAACAATGTACACCCCATTTCTTTAAATAGGATGTGTACATTTTGACAGTTCCTGGCCTCCAGGCATCAGATACTATCCTATTCTCAGTAATTTTGTCCAATCCAAATTGCTGCAGCTGTTTCCTTAGAAAAGGAATGCCAATAGGGGCGTCGTTGACACGTCGCCGTGAACCACTAGCGGTCCGTGGTGTGTCAGATTCCCGAGTTTTCTTGGGAATCGTATATGTTCTTTTGCCAGTTGTGAAACTGCTGGCAGCCAAGGTTGCGTGTCCCAATCGGGCACCACCAGTATAGCATGTGTCCTTTCCAAACCGATTTTCCTGACAACTCGGCTGATAATGCTAAACGGTGGGAAAATATAAAAATAATTATTTTCCCAGGTAATAGCAAATGCATCTACTTTCCAAGCCTCCGGTTCAGGATGCCAAGAAACATAACAAGGTAATTTGTTATTATTTCGTGATGCAAACAAGTCAACTTTAGGTGTACCCCATTTTTCACAAATGAAGTTAAACAAAGGTGTAGAGAGAGACCATTCTAAATGGTCATGGAAATTTCTACTTTTATGGTCTGCAAGTGTATTTTGTGACCCTGGAATATGCGCTACAGTCAGCCAGACTTGTTGAGCCTGTGCCCAGTTCCAAATCAGTTTAGACAACTGATTGCAAGGCTTTGATTTGGTTCCACCCATGTTACGAATATATGCCATGGCAGTAGTATTATCAGTTAGTATTCTAACTTGTGATTTATGTATCTTTACTAAACTACATAAGCCCAGATAAATAGCACGCAATTCTAGCGCATTAATATGGTCTGATTTTTCATCATCAAGCCATCTACCTCCTGTTGTGACCCCATCTCGATGAGCTCCCCAACCTTCTAACGAAGCATCAGTAGTAATTACCGTATTAGGTTCCGCCGTGCGGATTGGATTTGGTGAACTTGCTATGTGTTGCATCCACCATGCAATATCTTGTAGCCTTTCTTGCGAAATAAACATCTTTCGCTCAAAATTCCCTTTAGTTCGTGTTAACGCTAAATTTTTATCTATTTCGAGAGATTTAATATGGGCTTTCCCGTATAGAATAGCGGGTGCATACGATATCATTATCCCAATAAGGACTGCGACATGTCTAATTTTAGGTTTTGGTAACTTAATAAGCTGGGTCGCTGTATTCATAAACTTAATTAGTTTTTGTTCTGTTATCGACACTGTAAGAGACTGTGTATCCAGAATAAACCCTAAACATTTGAGTTGTTTTGTTGGTTTAAGCACTGACTTTTGTGGATGTACATAAAACCCCAGTTTAGTGAGTAATGCACATAAATCCAAAACTGCATTCACACAATCAATTTGTGTTGATGCTATAATAAAGGAATCATCTATGTATGGAAACATTATGTGACCCTTCCGCGCCATTACTGAGAAAACAGGTTTAAGCAGTTTAGTGAATAAACGAGGGGCACAAGCTAAACCATTCGGCATGCAGGTAAACTCATAGAGTTGGTTATCCCAAAGAAAACGAAGAAATTTCCGGTCTTTTTCCCTTATGGGAAGCGTATGCCAATATGGCATCTTGTAAAAACAACCTGGTCGTCATCCACGCATCTGGCGAAATCAGACTCCGTGCGTATCCTACCGTTAACATTGTAATATGTCGATACAGGAGCAGTTCTTTTAAGGATTGTTTAACATCCATATCAACGAACCTCGCCATTAGGCTTGGTCTCGAGAAGATGTTTGAAATAAACTCTCCTGAACAGTATGTCACTTTTTGTATAATTCCTTTCTCAAAGAATTTGTGTACCTGTTTAGTTAGTGCCTCTCGTTCAACCGGTTCAATGTTATAAGGAAAAGGTATCCTGCCTTGACCCGGAAATTGTGTGAAGGGAATATGAACACCCCTAACTATTTGTAAAATTTCTTGGTCACTAGTAATTTTGTGCCACTCAGAAATATGATTATTAATATTACCAGCCACAAAGTTGCTTAAAGTTTGGTGGTTTTAGAGGCTGGAAGGACTTGTAATGTTTGTGTTTCAACCTCTACTTGGACCCGCCCCTGGGGAAGGGTCTCGGCGAGTTGACACCTCGGCCTAGTGGCCGTGCGGTGTTGTCGGTCCAGCCTGAGCGAGCGCCCCGGCCCCGAAAAGCTTGACCGAAGTTTGAGCCCGGTCTGGTTCCCCTGGTGAACCGCCGTGGACAAAAATCCCCTCGTGACCTTTTGAAACGAGGAGTTTCCTGTTTCTTCTTACCATCCATGTTTTTGCCACTCTTGGCTGCAGTTTCTACCTCTTTATAGAGGTATTGTAGTTGACCGCCAAACATTTTCGTGTTATCTAAAGGTTTCCCTTTAATCGGCTCTGGAGCGAGAAAGAGCGTAAACTCTTTCCCATCATTATCCGTAATCTTCTTTGAGCGAGCCACTTCTTTGCCAGCATCTGTGCAAACCGACTTGAAGACATTTTCATATCTTCGATACAACAGGTAAATTACCTGCCGCCGCCAACAATGCAATTCCTTTGTCCATCGTCTTAGCCTAAGACGAGAACTTATTTTCTCGTTGCATTCTATTTGCCACAGGAGCAATAGCTGTTAGGGTACCAAGCACCGCCTTATGCACTGTGTGCAACACACCCTCAAATCTCTTACGGTCATCCGTCATATTGACATCTCGATCCATCTCCTTAATGATGGAGTTGGGAACACCTTTAATGCCTGTTAACTCATCTGCTAACTTGAAAATAATCTCCGCCGGCTTAAACGTGCGGAAATGGCCATTAATGTTCTCACGCATAAGCGTAGTGGTTTTCACACGCTTAGCCCTTGGCTTCTCCACTTTCTTAGCCACTTTGCCACCAATGGCAGCATAGACACCTTCATATTGTGTGTCTGAGTCCGATTCCGTGGAAGTGGAATCTGTAGAAGAATCGGAAGAAGAAGAATCTTTCCTCTTCTTCTTCTTCTTCTTCTTGGACTTGGTCTTCCGCTTTTTGCGAAGTCCAGTCTTCCCCCGTTCCTTGGTGAAATCATCACCAGAAGAAACGATATGTTTCTTCTTCTTCCTCCGTTTAGGAGAAGGAGGAGGAGCCTTAAGCTCCATCGCTGAGTCTGTCTCCAAGAAATCCTCAAATGAAGACTCCTCTTGAACACTCGGCATTCGCCGTTTACGAGACACCGGTGGTTTGAGAGCCATAATATGACTCTCCATCGCCGCAAACCGCGTCTCCCAATTTTGAGCCGCGGCGCCGTCAGGCACTATGTCCTCCTCGGAGAGAATATGCGCCCCGGGCTGTGTCGAAGGCCCTGCCGACAACATGGGTGAGGAGTCGTACTCCTCGTCCCCTCCACTCGGGACACGCCCCTCGGCTGCTGCTGCACCACGCTTACTCCGCTTCGTGGCCATCGGGAGCTGAAACAAAAATTTTTGGTCAGTCCCGGTATATATATATGTCACAATATGGTTGTTTCAAACTCATTTGGACATCTATTGGTGTTAAAGAACGTGTTTATACCGTTATAACACAGGCGTAATAAGCTAAATTTGTGCGTGGGTTGTGGGTCAAGCCCAAACCTTACGCTGGGTCGGGACCAGTGTATCGGCCCGCCCATCCCTCTGTTCCGCACACTTCTCCCACCTGTGACTACTACGTCAACAAGTTGGAGAAAATGCTACGAAACTCGGAGAAAACGCCTGAAAAAGTTTGTGGGGAGTCTATAAAAGAAACCCAGGAGCATCTCCAACATTACTCTCTATTAGAGTACGAGAGAATTTCCACAGGAGACGAGGCAGAGCCCACATCTCTACCCATAATCACACGGTGACTCGGGTGTTGACAAAACCGCTAATGACCGGTTTCAATCCTTCGAGAAGGAATTCTCTGACCATTCATTGCTGCCGGCAGTTAGTTAGAGCCACTTACGTGTGCCACACATGCTTGGCACTTTCCATAATGATGCTCTAATGCATCATGATTAAGCTAACCAGTTTTTATTATACTTACTGCGTATTTGCTTGTATGTAGACTAAATTTGCCGGAGCAACCCAACGACACATAATCCAGTCGTGAGTTGTATATGCTAATTGCTGGTACCTCGCGTGCTTCCTTCTCCCTAGCCTGAGGCTAGCCTGAGGCTGTATACCGAGGTAAAATATATATATATAGATAAATAAATATATCTCCTAAAGGATAGCGACTTATTGGAATTGGTCAGAGCCTCCACACGCCACATGTGCAGGTGCGACTTCTAATTCCTGCCGGTCCCCAGCGCCACCTTCGCACTGCGCCCCAATGTACGCCCCGATGTGCGCCACCAGCCAAGCACCGACAGTCTGGTCAAAGCGGACCGGCCCGACCACTAGTGCACGTTACACCGGTCAAACAGGGGGCACATTCCTGCCTTTCTGCGTTCGGCCAGCAACAACTGTCGGAGACAGACATGGTTACTCCCGCAGCCCCGTTCACGTGACAGAGCTGCTCAACAACCCATTAGAAAAGGTGTCGGAAGACTGAGTTATGGAAATAACCACATGATTTTGGAATCTAAAGTGCTAAATATAGAGTTTTAATGGTTATTCATCGGAGCCCGCTATTTTTTTAGTGAAGAATTGATGAAATCGTGGAGATTAAAAGACTTTAAATGTCAAATCGAGCACTTTCATCATCTTCTTTTTTTGCAATTTCTAAACTACATGCCAATATACATAAAGACCACACACCCATAGGTAATTCGTACTGAAGCAGTTTTTTCTCGGATTTAAGCGGGGTTGTACTCTTTTATCTCCGGCAGACAGTGGTGCTGCCACTAACAGGACCGGACACCTGCAGGTACCGGCGGTTAGCTGCTGACTACTCACCCTGCCCGCTACTGCCCGCCTTGTCCTTCCCGCTCGGCCCGTACCGGTTCGAACCGTCGTGTAGTGAACTCTGGCATGACCCGGCGTCCACTTCCGGTGACGTCACGTCCGGCTGACCTTGACCGTGCGCGCCCGCCTCGGCCGTGTCCGTGTCGGGGGAGTGCGCCGGGTTGTCGGCGCCCGTCGGCCCCGCCGGTTTCCGGTCGGGAACGAAGATCTCAATGTCCTCCGAGTCGGCTGCATTCTGTGGACACGAAAGGCATCCAGAGAAAACAAGTTACAGCGAGGCTATACCACTTTGTAAGTAAGAATTAAAAATAAACGAAATCAATTTCTCGCAAATGAAAAGGAAATTGAACTTAGTTTACTTTAGCAGCAAATAAGTATGTGGATATATGACAATACATAAATATATATTATATGTACATACATGATACGCATGACACATATGGTACACATGCATGATATACATCTTGTATATGATATATATAATATACATGATATATCATCTCTCACCAAGTCTGAGCTGGATCGCCTATAGATTCAATTCGACCGCTATACATGCATGGACTTGACGTGGCCACCTTATGACACCAGCCCCTGTTTCGCGGAGACTTACCTTGCCGAAGTTTGTCGCAGGCTTGAAGGGCGCTCTTTTCCCCGCAGGAGGCTTTTTCCTGAAGGAATTTAAATAAGGTAAAATTAAGCGCCAACAAAACGGGCGTTTTATAACTAAACACAACTAGTTTCAGCGAAATTCCCCACTCGATGCCACGACAGAGGAAACGACGTCAAACAGGCTGCTGTAGATGTATGGATTTAAACTTGGCATGCTGCCAGCTACACAGATCTACATTTAAACACTAATAACTTCTACATTTGGCACCGGAACCACCATTGTTTTTATCGACATAAAAACAAAAACACAAAGATTTGCCTTTACGAAAAACAATGGACACCAAGCACGTAAATAACTGATGAGGCCAGGGCTAACTAATGAATCATGCACGATGCACGACCCCAGTCGGTGTGAATCTTACCTGTGCTGTTTACGCTTTTTCAGCAACCAACACATCTGGGCAGGTGTCGGAGTGTAGCACTGAGTGTGGGTGGGTGGGTGTGAGGGTGTGACGACACACGGTGATTACACTGTACACAGGTAGTGACAGCCAGCTGCTACACACTCCACGTGATGCCGTGTTGGCCCTACAGGCGCCTTCCCACACCCCTCCACGTCAGCTGCACACCTGCACACCTACTAGCAATCACTGCAGCACTGTGTTCCTGGTTGATGCAGGTGTGCAAGAATGCACGCGCTTGTACTACCGCACACCTGGAGGACATAAACCCACTGTGTGTCTCCCCACTGTGTGTAGCCCTCTCCCGTCAAATGAACCCGCTACAGCGAGCTCCACGAGTCGAACGCATACCGGGATCCAACCTGAGGGATCCAACCTGAGGGATCCAACCTTTAGGGATCCAACCTGAGGGATCCAACCTGAGGGATCCAACCTGAAGGATCCAACCTGAAGGATCCAACCAGTGGGATCAAGCCTGAGGTATCGAACTTTCAGAGCGCTGCAGGCTCTACCTGTGTGGTGCGGGGATACAGGTTGCTAAGATTCACTTTTCAAGTGTGCACCACTAAGCCACATCCTCCAGGGTCCCAACTGCCCGGATGTGCACCCAGCTTGTACCGTCACCTCCTGAGGCTGCATCCAGCACACAGGGCTGTCCAGATGTTCGGGACGATCCCCCCAGGCTGACTACAAACGACAGGTGCGCGTCCAGTGTGCATAGCAATTAGCACTATAGTAACGGCGGACCACAGGAGGAGTACTAACCACCGACTTCTGTAGCGCGCACCCACCACGCCACCCAGCGGCAGCTGACGGAAACAGGATCCACCACGATGCTATCTGGGACAGGTCCGGGTGCTACACTCAACACTGCCCCTGTGCTCTGTGAGGGGCAGCACCGTTCTGGAGGTGCTGCAGTTAGTAACTACCAACACCAGCGTGTCCACAGAGCAGGCACTTTTGGGAAGCAGGATACAATTTTGCTCTGTTGTGGTCTTACGTCCTAGCAACAATTACATATCAGGACGGGTACCGACTTGTGACAGTGCGCACTCATGGCGACTTTATAGTGCTGCCCACTGCCGGCATCATGACCTCATAACTAACTCAGTTACATTATCCTAACACTGAGCTAACCAGTCATTGCCATATCATGGTAATGCCGAGCGCCAGGCTAGGAAGTGAGAAGCATCAATTGTGTAAGTCATTGGTTTGACTGGGCTGGGATTCGAACTCCCGACCTCCCGCATGGGAAGCCTGCACAATGCAGATTCGGCCACCACGTCCGGTAGCAGGATAAGAAGTAATCCGTGCAACTAGTATGTTGAGCAGTATGATGATTACACGCATAGCTACTGAGCATTATCACACCACCAGCTGTCTGTGTCACCTGAGTGTAACACCATACAAATACACTCACTATTGTCCTCACCACCCCGACCCCGACCCACTTATAACTGCTCCCATTGCTGGTTTGTCGTCTGTAATATAGAAGACAGGCACATACCAACGAGCCACCCTCTCATTCGTGCTAAAGTCACTGCATATGCTAAATATCAATTAAATAGATATTTAATTAAAGTTGAATAGTCGGATGGGTCTCGAGTTTCTGCCATATTTTTAGATAATATAATTGGTTGGTCAATACAATCTACTTTACTTTTAAAGTAACTTTCATTTTAAAGTTTATGAGGTATTTGAAATGAAATCATCCCAAATTAGTTTTGGTGTACACATAAAAATAATGGACACCGTATGTGTTACTGTTAGCAGTGACAAGTTCCATGACTTAATATCCCTCCTGTGCGGCAATTCATGTTTAATGAGTACACATGTATCTACACTGGGTTTATGATCAAATCGAGGCTTAGACAATTTTGCTTTAGACAATATTATTATTTCATTGGAATAAGCAACTTTAAGATAATACAAATATGTGTGCTTATGGAGCAGTCACACTACGACGTGTATTCCGGCGTGCCGCCAACGCGCTTAAATATATTCAACGCGTCGAGAAACGTCAAACTTTTCGGCGAGTTTTGAGAAAACTCGACGTGTTGGGAGCGTGTTGCTGGCGCGTTATTGGCGCAGCGCCAACGTGTTCCGCCGGTGGAAAAACAATGCAGCTTGTGACCCAATTTCGCCGGGTTCCCATGTTGTGGTATCGGCGCATTCTCTCTGTGTCTCTGTCTGTGTCTCTGTCTGTGTCTCTCTCTGTGTCTCTGTCTGTGTCTCTGTCTGTGCGTATGTATATGTCTCTGTCTGTGTCTCTGGCTGTGCGTATGTATATGTCTCTGTCTGTGTCTCTGTCTGTGTCTCTGTCTGTGCGTATGTATATGTCTCTGTATGTGTCTCTCTCTGTGTCTCTGTCTGTGTCTCTGTCTGTGCGTATGTATATGTCTCTGTCTGTGTCTCTGTCTGTGTCTTTGTCTCTGTCTGTGTGTATGTATATGTCTCTGTCTGTGTCTCTGTCTGTGCGTATGTATATGTCTCTGTATGTGTCTCTGTCTGTGTCTCTGTCTGTGTCTCTGTCTGTGTCTCTGTCTGTGCATATGTATATGTCTCTGTCTGTGTCTCTGTCTGTGTCTCTGTCTGTGTCTCTGTCTGTGCGTATGTATATGTCTGTCTGTGTCGCTGTCTGTGTCTGTGTCTCTGTCTGTGTCTCTGTATGTGTCTCTCTATGTGTCTCTCTCTGTGTCTCTGTCTGTGTCTCTGTATGTGTCTCTCTCTGTGTCTGTGTGTGTGTGTATGTGTCTCTGTATATGTCTCAGTTTGTGTCTCTATCTGTGTCTCTGTATGTGTCTCTGTCTCTCTCTGAGACACAGAGACATAGACACAGAGACACACACACAGACACAAAGTCACAGAGACACACACAGACACACAGAGACACAAACATAGACACAGACAGAGACACAGACAGAGACACACACACAGACACACAGTGACACACACAGACACACAGAGACATACACACAGAGACAGAGACACATACATAGACACAGACAGAGACACAGACAGACACACATTCAGAGACACAGACAGAGACACATTTAGAGACACAGACAGAGACACAGACACAGACAGAGACACAGACAAAGACACAGACAGATACACATACAGAGACACAGACAGAGGCACAGACAGAGACACGGATAGAGACACATACATATACACATACAGAGACACATACAGAGACACAGACACAGACACATACAGAGACAAAGACACAGACACAGACAGAGACACATACATATACACATACAGAGACACAGACAGAGACACATTCAGAGACACAGACAGAGACACACCCAGACACATAGACACACACACACAGACACACACAGAGACACACACATAGCAACGTGTGACCAACGTTCCTCCAACGCGCTTGTACGTCCTGCAAACGCGCCCGTAACGGGCTACGCAACTTGCACAAAACTTTCGGCGCTGGGCGACGCGCGCCGACGCATCGTATCAAAGCGACCTGTCAATTATAGTGTACCGACGTGTACCGACGCGCCGGCAACGCGTTGCTAACGCGTTGCCAGCGCGTTCCGACGCGTTTCGACGTTTCGACCAAAAACACAACACGTTGGCACGCGTTGTTCAACGCCGGGCCAACACGTCGTAGTGTGACTGCTCCATTAAATGTTGATATTAAGAATATAGTGCCCTAGTGCTACAGTCCAGAACTAAGGGAATTTCGCCCCAATACTACAGCAGTGTTAGCACCAATTAACTATTAACACTACATTACATGAGTATATAAATGCCCCAATTGCCTCAGAGCCATCTATCGGAAGGTGCGAAATGGTGGAACCGTATAACCAAGAGCAGGCACGACGACTGGCTGACCTGACGGTGGAGGAGACGGGATGGACACCATGGGTTACGCTGTGTCGCCTGCACACACACGTGTATACCCCACATGGTGACGTAACCAGCGCCACCTGGCGCACACCAAACCTAAACCGTCGGGAACCAGTGTCTTATGGAGCAGTCACACTACGACGTGTATCCCGGCGTGCCGCCAACGCGCTTAAATATATTCAACGCGTCGAGAAACGTCACACTTTTCGGCGAGTTTTGAGAAAACTTGACGCGTTATTGGCGCGGCGCCAACGTATTCCGCCGGTGGAAAAACAATGCCGCTTAACCCAATTTCGCCAGGTTCCCACGTTGTGGTATCGGCGCATTCTCTCTGTGTCTGTGTCTGTGTCTGTGTCTCTGTCTGTGTCTCTGTCTGTGCGTATGTATATGTCTGTGTCTCTGTCTGTGTCTCTGTCTGTGCATGTGTATATGTCTCTGTCTGTGTCTCTGTCTGTGTCTCTGTATCTGTCTGTGTCTCTGTCTGTCTTTGTATGTGTCTCTCTCTGTGTCTCTGTCTGTGTCTCTGTCTGTGCGTATGTATATGTCTGTGTCTCTGTCTGTGTCTGTGTCTCTGTCTGTGTCTCTGTCTGTGCGTATGTATATGTCTCTCTCTGTGTCTCTGTCTGTGTCTCTGTCTGTGTCTCTGCATCTGTCTGTGTCTCTGTCTGAGTCTTTGTATGTGTCTCTCTGTGTCTCTCTCTGTGTCTCTGTCTGTATGTATGTGTCTCTGTTTGTGTCTCTATCTGTGTCTCTGTATGTGTCTCTGTCTCTGTCTCTCTCTCTGAGACACAGAGACATAGACACACAGAGACACACACACAGACACACACACAGACACAGAGACAAATACATAGACACAGACACAGACAGAGACACATACATAGACACAGACAGAGACACAGACAGAGACATATACAGAGACACATACAGAGACAGAGACAGAGACACAGACACATACAGATACACATTCAGAGACACAGACAGAGACACAGACAGAGACACAGGCAGAGACACATTCAGAGACACAGACACAGACAGAGACACAGACAGAGACACATACAGAGACACATTCAGAGACAGAGACACAGACAGAGACACATACAGAGACACAGACAGAGACACATACAGAGACACATTCAGAAACACAGACAGAGACACAGACAGAGACACAGACAGACACAGACAGAGACACATTCAGAGACAGAGACACAGACACAGACAGAGACACATTCAGAGACACAGACACAGACAGAGACACATTCAGAGACACAGACAGAGACACAGACACAGACAGAGACACAGAGACACAGACAGACACACATACAGAGACACATACAGAGACAGACTCAGAGACACTGACAGAGAGACAGACACAGAGACACAGACAGAGAAACAGACAGAGGCACAGACAGAGACACATACTGAGACACATTCAGAGACAGAGACACAGACAGAGACACATACAGAGACACATTCAGAGACACATACAGAGACACATACAGAGACAGAGACACAGACAGAGACACAGGCAGAGACACATTCAGAGACAGAGACAGAGACACAGACAGAGACACATTCAGAGACAGAGACACAGACAGATACACAGACAGAGACACAGACAGAGACACATTCAGAGACAGACACAGACAGAGACAGAGACACACACAGACACACACAGAGACACAGTGACACACACACACAGACACAGATACACAGACAGAGACACACACAGAGACACAGACACAGACATATACATAGACACATACAGAGACATTCAGAGACACAGACAAAGACACAGACAGAGACACAGACAGACACAGACAGAGACACATTCAGAGACAGAGACACAGACACAGACAGAGGCACAGACAGAGACACAGACAGACACAGACAGAGACACAGGCAGAGACACAGACAGAGACACACACACACATACACACACAGACACACACAGAGACACACATACAGACACAGAGACACACACACAGCAACGTGCGAGCAACGTTCCTCCAACGCGCTTGTACGTCCTGCAAACGCCCCCGTGACATGCTACGCAACACGTCGGCGCGCATCGTCCAGCGCCGAAAGTTTTGTGCCGACGCGTTGTATCAAAGCGACCTGTCAATCATAGTGTACCGACGTGTACCGACGCGCCGGCAACGCGTTGCTAACGCGTTGCCGGCGCGTTCCGACGGGTTCCGACCAAAAACACAACACGTTGGCACGCGTTGTCCAACGCCGGGCCAACACGTCGTAGTGTGACTGCTCCATTATGGAGCAGTCACACTACGACGTGTATTCCGGCGTGCCGCCAACGCGCTTAAATATATTCAACGCGTCGAGAAACGTCAAACTTTTCGGCGCGTAGCTGGCGTGTTATTGGCGCGCCGCCAGCATGTTGCGCGGGTGGAAAACAAAGAAACCCCCGCCGCTTGACCCAATTTCTAAAAAGTTGCGCCGCGTTCCCACGGTTGATTAGCGTCTTGTCGACGTGTTATCGGCGTGTTATCGGCGTGTCGCCGGCGCGTCATACGCCGTTGGCGGGTTGGACGCGTGTTATCAACGTCTTATCGCCGTGTTATCAGCGCTGGTAATGCGTGTCGACGTCCTGCTAACGCGCCCGTAACCCGTCGGCGCGCGTCGGCCAGCGCCGAAAGTTTTGTGCAAGCACAAAACTTTCGGCGCTGGGCGACGCGCGCCGACGCGTTGTATCAAAGCGACCTGTCAATCATAGTGTACCGACGTGTACCGATGCGCCGGCAACGCGTTTGTAACGCGTTTGTAACGCGTCCCGACGTTTCGCCAAAAAAACCAACACGTTGCCACGCGTTGTCCAACGCCGGGCCAACACGTCGTAGTGTGACTGCCCCATTATAGAACCTGATGCTGCTGAAGACTATAGGGTCAGCATTTTAACAAGCACACCAACATTAATTTGTCATGTTTACACTTAAAATATCTACCATCTAAGTTACCTCAAAGTTAAGTAAGGTAGGTTATAGGGACCAACCTAATATATTTATCTTAGGAAATGACACTCAAAACCATCACACTATACAACTTTAACGGAACAGTTCGCACATACCGATCATATGTCATGCGTAAAAACGGCAGATACTATTGGTGTATATATATATATATATATATATATATATATATATATATATATATATATATATATATATATATTATATATAATATATATATATATACGTGGGCGAGGGAGAAGGAAGCACATCTGGGTGCAGCAATTTTTACCTACTTATTCAGGATAAAATGATCTAACTAACAATAATGATGGAAATGCCAAATTTTCTTGGTACAAGCCAATAGAATAGACGTGGAAGGGTATGGTGGGTGGGCCCTCGCCCACGTCTATCCGAGGCTTATACCTCGGGAAAACAACAGTTATCCATCATCTATACCCAGGTAAGATTCATCTAACTAATCTATTTTACCTTGGTATAAAGCCTCAGGCTAGCCGCAGGCTAGGGAGAACTTTACGTAATATCATTTTATCCTGTATTGTATTGTTAACTACTTGTAACCACATGCTAAATAACATTTTAGGCAGTATTGATGAGAATGGAAAATAAATCGTTTCTCACCTCTGTACTCTAGTCTTTTAGTAACCGTGCGGCGATACCACTTGACTTTTCTAGTCGTTTGTTGTAATGTTTTGCCAACGACCTAGCGGTTTTCCATCCTGCATGAGCCAGGATCCGTTTTACCGAAATTCCTAGCAGTCGTGCCTTTGACACCATAGTACCTCGTGTCGAATGAGACGCATATCTGTCTGTATTGATACCTGCCAATTTCAAAACTGTAATTGTCCACCGTGCGAGCGTGTCTCGCGAAATGCCATTGTGTGGCTTAATAAAGCTCACCAAAAGCGGTCTTGAAGTCCTTAAGTCCTTCATCTTGGATATATACGCCCTTATGGCTGACACTACACATAGCTTTGGATCCTCTGTGAAACCTGTTACGTTTACTGTAGACAGCGGGTCTCCTAAGCGGTTTGACTTTAATAGTTGTGTTAAGTCAAACGTAGCCTCTTTTTTTTAATTTCGAGGCCATCTAGTGATAGTTGATTTCCTAATGCCTGTTTCTCTATTGCATCAAATTTATAAGGAAAAAGAATTCGTGTTTGTATTGGAATTTCTGTAAATGGAATTCGTACTCCTGTAACTATTTCTAAAATGTCGCTATCTTTAGTAATTTTATCCCATTCAGAAATATGAGTAGAAATGTTGCCTGCATTAAATTTCCTTACATCTGTTTGTGTTTCCTCCGTTACCATCTCTGCTACCATTGGCTTCGGAGTCTGTGTGGCATTGTCTATTTGTTCCCCGGGCGTGGGAACGGTTGTTTGGGTGTGAACTCCCTGTGGAACGGGCAGTTCCCGTCGTTCCACCCGAAGGGCTGACGGTCTCCCCATCCTCTGCCCCTTGGTTGAAACCCGTAGGAGGGGCCGGACCTCGCAGCTCTCGACCCCTGGCGATTCCGAAAATCCCTCGGGGTCTGCGGAATCTGGAAGAGTTGTCCAGCTTACTCTTGCCTTCCATGTTCTTCCCGCTTTAGGCTTCGGCTTCGACCTCCTTAAAGAGGTAAAGAAGTTGGCCCCCGAACACTTTTGTTTTATCGAGTGGCTTGCCTTTGACTGGTTTTGGAGCCAGAAACAGCGTGTACTCTTTGCCGTCATTGTCTGTCACTTTCTTTGACCTCGCTACCTCTTTACCGGCGTCGGTAGTGATAGCTTTGAAGACGTTCTCGTAACGTCTGTAGCTGAGGAAATTGCTCGCTGCTGTTAGTAATGCGATGTTTTTGTCCATCGAGCGAGCTAGGGAAGAGAACTTGTTCTCGATTTGAATCCTATTGGCGATAGGTGCGACCGATGTTAGCTCACCTAACACCGCTTTGTGGATCGTAAACAGGACGTTCTCAAACTTTTGCCTGTCGTCATTGAGATGGACTCCCGAATCCATCTCCTTCACTACGGTGTCGGGAATCCCTTTGATTCCCGAGATCTGCTATGTCAACTTAGTGATGACTTCGGCCGGTTTAAAGGTATTAAAATGACCTTTAATTGTCTCATGCATCATCGTAGTGGTCTTACCTTCTTGGGCTTTTGTTTCGGGCACTTTTTACGGACTTTCCCACCGATCTTAGTGTAAAGCCCCGCCCGTGCTGTTTCAGAGTCAGACTCAGTAGTGGACAAGTCTGAGGAAGAGTCAGACGAAGAATGTTTCTTCTTCTTGCTCTTCTTTTTGGTCTTCTTGAGCCATCGGTAGTCTGTAACCAAATAAAAGATTACTGTTAAACCGGAATCAACTCAACATGAACACCAAAGTGATGCCAGGTTACCCCGGGTTGAGGATCTATGTGGTATTGAGTAACGTATTTACACCGTTCTCAGTACAGGCGTGATAAGCTAAGTGTATTGTCATAGGTTTGTAGTATCGAAACCGACCATACGAGGGGTAGGCCTCTGGGACCTCCCACGCTCTCTGTCCCGTACACTTCTCCCTCCTGCAGCATTCTGCGCCAGCAAGTTAGAGAAAATGCTACGAAACTCGGAGGTACACCTCACAAAAGGGGAGTCTATAAAAGAAACCCAGGATCATCCCCAACAACACCCTCTATTAGGGTCCGGGGGAATCTCCACAGGAGATGTGACGGTGCCAGCATCTCTACCCGCATGTAAACGGGTGTTGATAGAACCACGGTTTCAATTCGTACACAAGCAATCCTTTGTTCTATCCGTATTTACAAAAATGCTAATCTTGTCCAAATTGGACCTCAGAAAGTTCTGAACTTTCGTATCGAGATGCTATAACGCATCCTAAACAAGCTAAACCAAAGTTGTTATTACTACTTACGGTCAATCAGCTTGTTGTAGACAAATCTTGTCGGAGCAACTCAACGAACGTCCTCCCGTCGTGAGTTGTTTATGCTAATTGCTGGACCCGGATGTGCTTCCTTCTCCCTAGCCTGTGGCTAGCCTGAGGCTTTATACCGAGGTAAAATATATATAGATATATAGATTAGCTAGACGAATCCTACCTGGGTATAGATGATGGATAACTATTGTTTTACCGAGGTAGGAGCCTCGGATAGATGTGGGCGAGGGAGAAGGAAGCACATCCGGGTCCAGCAATCTTTACCTACTAATTCAGGATAAAAATGATTTCAATAAACCAAAAAACTATGGTCATGTGACCTAATATTGGTACAAGTGATTGAATAGACGTGGCAGGGCGTGGTGGGTGGGCCCTCGCCCACGTCTATCCGAGGCTCCTACCTCGGTAAAACAATAGTTATCCATCATCTATACCCAGGTAAGATTCGTCTAACTAATCTATTTTACCTCGGTAAACCGCCTCTGGCTAGCCGCAGGCTAGGGAGACCTTTACGTAATATCATTTTTATCCTGATATTCCTGTTAGTTATTATGATTCTATTATCAAGTCTTATTTAAAATAAGTATGTGTGTACAATTGATATGACAATAAAGCGAAAAGTTGACTTTGTCTCACCTTTGTCTTTTAGTTGGTGAGTAGCCTCTGTGCGATAGGTTGAGGCTTCTCTAGTCGCTTGTGATAATGTTTTGCAAACGATCTAGCGGTTTTCCATCCTGCATGAGCCAGGATCCGTTTCACGGAGATGCCTAGTAATCTGGCCTTAGATACCATTGCACCATGTGTAGAGTGCGATGAATATCTGTTTGTGTTGACTCCTGATAGTTTTAACACAGTCATGGTCCATCTGGCGAGGGTGTCCCTCGAAATGCCCTTGTGTGGCTTAATAAAGCTCACCAAAAGCTGCCTTGAGTTTCGTATTGTTCTTGTCTTGGATAAATATGTCCGTATTGCGGAGACTACACATAATTTTCGATCCTCTGTGAAGCTAGTGACACTGATTGTCGACAGGGGATCACCTAAACGATTTGATTTCAACAAAGTTGTTAAATCAAACGTTGCTTCCTTGTTATCGATTTCAAGACCATTGAGCGACAGGGCGACTATTGTTTGGCCCCTGTGTCCTGTAACCAGCAGAAGAAGCAAAGCTACTTTGAAACCTAATAGTTTAACGTCCAGGAACTTATTCTCTGGCCATTCCTTGAAGAGTTTAAACACAAGAGATACATCCCAAAACCTATTATATTTGGGTTTGGGAGGGTTCCTCTGATAAATTGATCGTACGATCCAGCAAATAACATGGTGTTTACCCATTGTTTGTCCGTTAATCCTAGGTAGGATTATTGACAGCGCACATCTGGCTGCATTGATAGCGCCATATCCTAAACCTTCGTCTTCTAAGAAACGTAGGAAACGTCCTACCTGGGATATTGTCGGGTTCATTGGCTTAACTTTCTTAAGTAAGCAATATATACCCCATTTCTTTAAATAGGTTGTATACATTTTCACAGTTCCCCTCCTCCACGCGTGAGAAACCAACCGTTGTTGTGTAATCTTATCCAAGCCGAATTGTTCCAAATAGTTATTTAAAAAAGGAATGCTACCAAAGGAGTCGTCGACACGTTTCCGTGGCGCGCTAACGGTCCCTGATGTTTCAGGTTTCCTCGGTATCTTGGGAAGCGTAGGCTGCTTTTGGCCGTCGCGACTAATCTCGCTAGCCACGGTTGAGTGTCCCATTCGGGGACGATGAGGATGGCGTGTGTTTTCACCATTTGTATCTTTCAGGCGACTTTGCTAATAATGGTAAAAGGGGGGAAAATGTAAAAGAAATGATTTTGCCAATTTAGCGAGAAGGCATCTATGTGCCAAGCATTCGGTTCGGGGTGCCACGAAACATATTTGTCCAGTTTAAGGTTATTACGTGAAGCAAATAAATCTATATCCGGCCAGCCCCATGTGTTACAGATCTCTTTGAAAATTGATGGGTTTAGTGACCACTCTAAGTGGTCATGGAAATGGCGACTCATCTTATCTGCCAGACAATTCTGCGTACCGGGTATGTGTGTTATTGTTAACCAGACCTCAAAGCTTTGCGCCCAATTCCAAATGAGTAGTGCCAATTCGTTACACTTTATTGATTTTGTACCTCCCATATTTCTGACATAAGCCATCGCCATGGTGTTATCCGTAAGGATACGTACATTATTTTTGGGTACTTTAACAAGGCTGGTTAAACCTAAGTAAATGGCTCTTAATTCTAAAACATTAATATGATCGGAAAATTCCGATTCTAGCCATCTTCCTCCCGTTGCTACATCATTGCGATGTGCCCCCCAACCTTGCAGTGACGCGTCAGTTGTAACTGTAGTATTGGGCTCACCCATTCTAATGGGATTGGGGGAGTTATCAAAGTGACGTAGCCACCAATAAATGTCGGCTAGTCCATTCTCAGAGATAAACATTCTCTTTTCAAAGTTACCCTTTGCTCGGGCCAAAGCTAGATTTTTATCAATTTCCAGGGACTTAACGTGTGCGGCCCCATATAAAATAGCAGGGCTGTACGAAATCATTATACCGATTAAGACTGCGACCTCTCTTATCTTTGGCCTAGAAATGTCTAACAGCTGTATCGCTGTGTCCCGCAACTTATCTTTCTTTTGTTGTGTAAGTGACACGGTCATAGCCATCGTGTTTAAAATGAAACCTAGACACTTAAGCTCCTTAGTAGGAGAAAACACGGATTTCTTATCATGTATGAAGAAACCCAAGTGTGAGAAAAGTTTACATAAATCTTGAACGGCGAGCTCGCATTGTGTGAAAGATTGTCCCATAATGAAAGAATCATCAATGTATGGAAACATACAATGACCAAGTTTAGCCATTTGTGAAAAAACCGGTTTCAACAACTTAGTAAAAAGGCGTGGTGCACACGCCAAACCATTAGGTACGCAGGTAAATTAAAAAAGCTGGCCATTCCAGACAAACCTTAAATATTTGCGATACACCTCCTGAATAGGGACGGTATAGTAAGCATCTCTTAAATCGACACTCGCTAGCCAACACTCTGGGGTGATCAAATCGCGAGCTGTTTCTAAGGAAAACATTTTGAAATGTTGGTATTCAATGATTTCATTTAATTTAGTTCAATCTAAGATCATTCTAATGGACCCATCTGGTTTAGGAGTGGAGAAAATATTTGAAATGAATTCACCTTTAGCATGTTGTACTCTTTTGACGATGCCTTTGGCTTCAAAATGCCTAACCTGTTCATTTAATTGAAATCTTTCTTGCGAATTGAAATTATATGGAAAAGGAGCTCTTTTCTGGACAGGTAATTGTGTGAAAGGAATTGCAATGCCTTTAACAATACTAATAACCTCTGGGTTTGTGGTTAATTGTTGCCATTGCTCTAAATAATTAACAATGTTGCCCGCTTGAAAAAAGCTTATGTCAGTTTGTGTTTCCTCTGTGACCATTTCAGGGCCAGGAGGCTGAAAAGTTTGTGTGGCGTTCTCTACTTGTTCCCTGGTTTGGGGAACTGCGGCTTGGGAACAAACTCCCTTTTGTAACCTCGGTTGTCGTTCCAGTTTGAGGGTTGTCTGTCGCCTCGACCTCTTCCCCTCTGGCTGAATGCGAAGGATGGTCCGCCCCTGAACGGCCTTCCTCCCCGGCGGAAGCGAAAATCCGTCCTGCTTCGTCTGAACCCGAGTGGGTTTTGGGATTTACGGCCCTTAAGTTCCGTGTTCTTGGCACTCTTAGTGTCCACCTCTACTTGCTTGTACAGATAGGCAAGCTGACCCCCAAACATCTTGGACTTGTCCAGAGGTTTGCCTTTGATGGGTGTAGGTCCGGAATACACTGTGTATTCCTTGCCGTCATGATCAGTCATCTTCTTTGACCGAGCGACCTCTTTGCCCGCGTCGGTAGTGACGGATTTGAACACATTTTCAAAGCGGCGATGTGTCATGTAGTTACTCGCCGCAGCGAGCAAGGCAATGCCCCTGTCCATTACCCGAGCCAAGGACGAGAACTTATTCTCGGTTTGCATGCGGTTTGCAACCGGGATAATGGAAGTCAAGGACCCCAAAACTGCCTTATGGATCAAAGATAGGGCAGCTTACTGACAGATGGATGCCAGCATCCATCTCCTTACATACCGTAGCGGGAATACCTTTGACGCCGGAGATCTGTTCAGTCAATTTATTAATGACCTCAGCTGGTTTGAAGGTTGTAAAATGGCCATTGACCGTTTTCCTCATCATGGTTGTGGTACAAACCTTTTTTGCCTTTTTCTTGACAATCTTCTTCCCAACCTTAGTGCCTATTTCTGGCTGATTCCGTGGAAGAGGAGTCGTCTGACGAGTCCGAGGACGAGTCTTTCTTTTTCTTTTTCTTTTTCTTCGACTTCTTAGGGCGTTTAGCGTTAGCGGCCTTGGTGAACTCATCACCTGAGCTGCTTACTGTGCGGCGTTTCTTGCCGCGCGCTTTCGGTTTCGGAACCTCGGGGGCCGAAACCGTGTCTTCCTCGTCGTCGGAAAAGTCTTCCCAATCCTCATCAGGGATTTGGGGAGGGCCCGCAAAGGAAAGAGCCTGGAAATGGCGCATCTTTTCCTCCATCATAGCTGCCATCTTAGCCTCCCAATCACTTGGTTGAGGTGGCTGGTCACTGTCCCGGTCGGACGTCTGTGCCCCGGGCTGTGGGGACGGCGGAGCCGTAGCCGCTGGTGACGAATCGTAATCCGTAGGGGCAATGCCCTCGGCTGCCGCAGGCGGCTTATTCCGCAGAGTGGCCATCGGTTCCTGTAACGACAAAAGTGTTACTTAACCGGAATCATCTCAACTACACAAAGTGTAACCAGTAAACTGGGTTGAGGTAACAGGTACAGAATAGCGTGTATTACAACGTTTCAGTACAGGCGTGAAGCTAAATTTTGCCGTAGGTTTAGGGTAACGAAACCAACCAAACGGGGGTATCGATCCTCAGATCGCCCACTCTCTCTGTTCCGTCCGTACACTTCTCCCACCCGCGGCTACGACGCCAGCAAGTTGGAGAAAATATTACGAAACTCGGAGGTTCGCCTTAAAACCGGTCTGGGGTGTCTATAAAAAACACCCAGAAGCATCCCCAACAACATCCTCTATTCAGGATCCGGGAGAATTTTCTTAGGAAATGAGCAACTCGGTGTAAAAATATACGGATTTTCGGTTAAGAATTATATATTGGCAGAGAGCATTATTAGTCTTGGGCGACGGAGTGGGGACGATGTTATATAAACTAAAAGTAATAATATCCCACTCCCATTATGACATGATATAAGCTGTGTGAAATATATGTTCATATATTATGCCTGAGATTAATGAAGAGATGTTCCTATATAAGAGGCAGTACATGATTGTTGAAATGTTTCTCTATGCATCCATAAAGAGTGCAATTGGAGAAAAGACCATTTTAACAGAGATCTATTGTAACTGTATAACTACCTGCCCCCCCTGCCTTGACCACTTGAGTGACAGCTACCACTACTGGGGGAGGGTGCCACCCACCCTGACTGTGGAGGTGCCTGATTGGCTGGCTGTGGACTGCCCAGTCACCTGCATCCCATTGGCCCTCTGACCACACTAGCCTCAAACCAAGATCTTAATTCTAGACTCTGCTTCAGACACACTGAAGAGAGATCACTCTACTCCTGACTCTGGAGTGAGGCACACCTACTCTTGAGCAGGAACCCCAGACACTCTGTCTGATGCTATCAAAATTCATCTATTCTAATTGAGTGTGTACACAGCCATAGGACTCCTGTCCCATGAGCTGTAGGCACTGCTTTCTATACAGGCTAAAATAGTAATGAGATATTGTGTGGCTAGAAGGCAAGGGGTGTGGATGATAGGTCACTGGTAGGTGGACAGGAGTTGGTGTTAGTAAAGCACAACTTCTCCACTGTTTATCTGTGTCTTGACTTCATTCTTCCTTAGCATTGGTTGATAGACAAGTGATATGAAGGGGAGAGTTTCTGTAGTATTCTCTGGTGTCCCAAACGTGGCCGGGCATCCAGAAATATTATATCGGGTTACCATTTCTCCCTGTCTCAAAAACAGGTCTCGATAGAACAAAGGACTATCGGTTTCGTTTGTGCCAGCGGCACCCAGTGTTCTATCCTCAAGTAAAAAACACGTACAAAGTCCAAAAGGGACCTGAGAAAGTTCTGAACTTTCATAATGTGATGCTATAATGCATCATACATAGATTAACCTAAGTTTCCAGTACTTACTTTGTGAATAAGTAGTCTTAGTAGATAAATCCTGTTTGAGCAACTCACAAACCTCCTCCCGTTGTGAGTCACTTATGCTAATTGCTGGACCCGGATGTGCTTCCTTCTCCCTAGCCTGCAGCTAGCCAGAGGCGGTATACCGAGGTAAAATATATATATATATATAGATATATATATGTATGATGGTGCTTAAAAGGTTGCAAACCACCAATGGTATACACACACCGATAGATTGCGGGCGACAACATCAGTGCAACGGGATCTGCGATATATTGAGTCTCAAGCACACTACACACCTTACAATTTCCTCAGTTATCGCAGTGTGTTGGTCTTACATAGGCAGGATGTCGTGAACACCTTGTTAAACTCCCTCACGGTGTAATATGATTGAGTGAGGAACGACCGCACACGTTGACAGCCGAGTCTCAGTACAATGCACAACACACGGGACAGGATGGAGAAGTGAGTACGATGGGACCTGTTTCCTGTATGGGGAGGTCGTGGGTTCGATCTCTGGCAGGATGTTGTAAACACTCGATAACATCTGATGGGAGTGTGCTTTGAGCCAGCACTTTTAATACTCTAGAGCTGACACAATATTTTGATAATTTTATGTTGCACATTTTGTTGTTGGTACTGGGAGCGGAATTGTGGACGGAGCTTCGCTAATTAATAAGCTGCGGCCACACATCTGCCATCTGTGAGCACGTGACCACTACTGAAATGTACATACAGAGGCACAGCATCCGGTTCGTCATGATTACATCTAATTACTCACTGTAAGGCCGAGATCAAAACGAGGCTGCCTGTAATTAGCCCAGGCACTTCGCGGGGCATGCCTTACTAACATTAACAAACACACACAAAATCAAAAGCCTCATCCCGTGACATCAGGATGCCGTTCATCGGACAGATCACGTGACAGCCTAGTCAACACCAAGGTGCGGCTTGTTTCAAGCAGCTAATTATGTTTCCAACATGTTCAATTAAATCTATTC
Organism: Branchipolynoe longqiensis; assembly: GCA_030323885.1. Lineage (NCBI taxonomy): Eukaryota > Metazoa > Annelida > Polychaeta > Phyllodocida > Polynoidae > Branchipolynoe > Branchipolynoe longqiensis. The sequence goes on from CM059190.1 coordinate 12,282,782, forward strand.
TGCCGAAATGATCTGTAAATAGTGACTACCCATCATGTTGCTGTGAATGCCGCGTGTGGATGACCACTTATTAAGTGCCTTCAGAGGAGGAAGGCATTGCAGCGCCTCCTAAGCACATCACTAAACTGCGTGTTGCTGGGACATCTAACTTTCTAAACGTGAATTACTACGGAAATAGAGAAGACGATTCTTATACACACACTGTATTGACAGAAAACATTTTTACTGTGGAGAAACTGTGAGGTGCAGATTCGTGGTTGGGATACGTCGATATGGCGCTGCCATATCTCCCTTTCTGGCACCCATCATACTAATTGATGAGCTTTATAGTGAGTGTTGATTTCTGTAATCAGGGAAAGAGTGCATTAACAAAGCTGTGTGTGCCGCAAACCCCATTAACACATGCCGTGACCTGCACTCATCGCTTTTAATGTCACTTGGAACGCCCCGCCCCACAGGTGTGTAGTATTTACACTGCTACATCACACACACATATTTATATATGTGTGTGTGTGAGTGAGTGAGTGAGTGAGTGAGTGAGAGGGAGAGAGATGGAGAGAGATAGATAGAGAGAGAGAGAGAGAGAGAGAGAGAGCGGGGGGAGGTGGAGGAGTGGGGTGGAGGTGGGACGGCAGGGAGGAGGGTTTTGGTTTATAGGGAAGGGAGGGATTAGCGAACTGTACTTCTGTGAGACGCCACGAGAGTTATTGAACATTAAAGGGACCAGATATAGGTCGCTGAGACACAACCCGTATTCCGACAAATGCTCTCCAAGAATACGTTTGCAAGTTTTCAGTTTATGCAACTACATATGTGGGGGGAGAGTGCTGTCATTGGTTGCTTCTGTTGTGTTTTATTTAGTCCAGCAGCACTGACAGTTTTAGACAACCATATAGAGAAAGAAATGTTAGAAATTGCAATCTAAAATGATAAATATAAAGTTCAAATGTTTATTTATCATAACCAGCTACTTTTTGTGTGAATAATTGATTAAATCATGTAGATTAATAGACTTTAAAAGTTGAATTGAGAGCTTTCTGTGGCTGCCATCTTGGTGGTTGCCATGGCTTCCCCTGTGTGTGGGGAACCCCTCTAGGTCATGTGATGAGGGAATCCCACCTATGATGTCATTCATACATCACAGACCTTAACTCTCTTCACACATGTTCAGTGGCATGAACTGAACAAACTAAGCAAAGGTATGTTTGGAGAGCTTTTGATGCTAAATTCGTTTGTATCCGGGTGAGGTATAGCCGGCAACCTTAAGCACTACACACTGTACATTATGTTAAAAATAGTTATCCTGCAGCCCGATACCCCACGACTGTTCTGTGGACATGGCTGCTAACCTACCATATAGACAGATTGTTAGGTTATGGACATATTTACACCAATCCCCAATTTAAGAAGCTAAATGTTTTGTTCACATACTATCTTGCACACAGCCTGCTACTTTTGGAGTGTAGAATTGATTAAATCATGTCAACTATGTAGAATAATACATTTTAAAATGAATGCAGAGAATCCAGTAGCCACCATTTTGCCTTGGTGGCATTCTCTTCCAGTTCAGCAACTCTACACCACTACAGATAAACAAGGCTGCCTGGAACCAGCACCATCACAGTGGACTCTTGCCAAAACAGTTTTCGTACAGAGTGTATCTGTTCTGAGTTAGCCCCCTCTCACTACGGCGACTTCCCTTCCCATCTCACTTCTAACTGCTCCTTTTATACATAGTTGCCCCCCCCCCCCCCCTTGCCTCCTCTCGCAGTCTTGAGACTTGAATTATTGATCAGATACCAGCTTATTGATCCCTGCGCCAGTGCCGGTGTCATGAAATAAAATCACCCCCACAAAATCTTCTCCCCGGAGATTCTATTTCGAAATAAAATCGCCAGGGTCCTCATTCACCCCTACAGAAGGTGAATATTTCTTCTATGTTCCAAGTATACGATGACTGTCCAAATATTAGGAGCAACAGTTTCCCCAAGAAAAGTACTCAAGCAACATGCCCAAGTATGGTTCAAGCAAGATCCAATATTCACCCACACACACAAGGGGTGAAAAACCACCAGGTTTAATTCCAACCAAAAGCTGCTTTGGTATGAACCAATGGTAAACAAGTTGTAGAACTCCTGGTTCCAGCAGGCAGTGTTTATCTACATTGGTGTCGAGTTGATCACCTGGGTGAGAATTCAACAAACAAAAAAAGAAAATAGCGGCCATTGGATGCTCTCAATTCTACTTTTAAAGTTGATTAATCTACATGATTTCATCAATTGTTCACCCCAAAAGTGGTAAGCTATAACAGATAAGTATTTGAAGAATATATTTAGCATATTAGTAAATTGCAAATTCACATGGTTCTGTCCATAACCTAACCACCCAACACTTTTACCGTAAGATTGTTTAGTAGACCTGTCACAGGACTGCGGGAGTAACTAGTTACAAGTTGGCAGAAAAGGCGGAGCTCACACATTTAATCTGTGACTGTTAATACTGAAATCAGAACGAGGCCTGCACCACAAACAAACTCAGTGCTGATATTTGTCATGTTTGTATCCTGTATTATTTTGCAGATTTTAGAGTAAGTTTCAAATGGTTGGACAAGTCCATGTTATTTTAGGTATTTTATTATACTTCTATTTTATTATATGATATTATATTCGATTATTACAACGATGTGATTAAAATCAATTCTCTTTATACTTACCATCATGTTCTAATATCCTCCATTATATATCTATTCCTATTTAAAATGTGTATGTAACTACACTTGTATAAGGGATGTAGTCAAAAATAAAGAATTGAATAGAATGGAATAAACTTCTGCAGCTCCTTAATCCTGGAGCTTAGCCTCCTTCTGGATCGAATATTCCAAAACATGAATACAATTTAAGAGTGCCGTATGAATCAGCTGTGGCCAGAGACGATCTGTAAACTTGACGTAGGCTGTTGTTTAGGTCACTCTGTACACTGAGAGAGTCGTGGCTGTTCACCACATCCTCACCAAACGCCTCATCACACCAGAACAGAGACATTCAACAACATGCTAAAGGTAACTCGTCTAAAATGATCCAAAATGATCCAAAATGACCCAGATTATCGATTATACCGCTTTTCAATGTAACTCTCTTCTGGCGGTTATTGTTGGACTAAGCTAGGCTGCAAGACTCTGGCTTTAATCAGTTGCTTTTGACATTTATTAGCAAAGTATATTATGTAAATTAAAACGACTTAGAGATAGCTGCTCAGGAAAGTGTGACACGGCTTGCTTTATGTAAACAGGCCTGGGTGAAGGACGGGTTTGCTAACATTACTTTTCTTCTTTTTCTTGTTCTTCTTCCAAAGATCGTGAACCTTTCTCAGATAATTTCCTTCGATCAACTGTGTACATATGGTTCACCTTATACCTTATGTAGAGTCCCCATTAAGCCACACCTAGCTGACATCAGAGTGTGGACATATGAGCACCAACCAAGGAGGTAAAGAATGACCCAGCTGTGATTGTGTAAAAGGTTAAAAATAGCATCCTCGATGCCTCATGGGGTGGACGGGAATGCCAATGTTGTATCTATATGAAGTGGGCACCCAGCAGTTAGCATGGCTTAGTGGTATGAGTGAGTGGCAGGTCGCAACATGGTGGTGGGTGTATTAGTCATGTCGTCGTTACCATCCGAGAGCAAAACTACAGAAGTTGTTGTATCAATACTAACCTGACTGGTTTCTTTCTGTAAGATTATAATCAAAATAAAATATAGCATGAATAGCTTTACTCAATAAAGAACGAAACACTATATGCATATGTATAGAACACAGAAATAGTATATGATCTAATTGAGCATAATTAAAATATTATTGGAAATATTAGTCCGAATGAAGTGATCTTGTATGAAACAAAAATAGTTATTTCAATGAGTAACACACATTCTTTCAAAAATGCTAATATAAAAAGGAATGAAATTTGTCACGAAGTGGTCCATGAAAAGACCTAGACAATTAACAGCTAACAAGACTGAAAGGTTTACATTGCTATAACAATAAAGGCGTACAAAAGAAATACCATAACACCTTTAATGGGTTTCTAATTTTAACAACGATCTGGTTATTATCTAATGATGCACACTATGATGGTTTTGGACTTCTGGCATATTTTTCAGATAAATATATTAGGTCAATCGTTAGAATCGACTGTACTTTAAAGTTTGAAGTAACGTTTAACTTACAGTGTTAACTTTGGGAGACGTTTGTAGTGAAAACATTAAATATAAATTTTGGCGGACATGTCAAAATACCAGTAGGCATTAGCACAGATCGGTTCTATTAAAAACGACTTAGTATTCTTGTTAAACAGCAATAAATGTGTACAGGGTGCACCCGTATCTAAGGTGGACATCTAACATCAAATCTAGGTGAGTGTTTGTGTTTAGAAAATGTGATACTTTTACGGATTATGCAGCTTTAAATAAGAAAACCAACTCACTTGAGAACTTTCTTTGCCGGTGCTGGCGTGTTGTCGGTCTTCGAAGAAGTGTCGTCTCCCTCCAAGGATACGTTATTGTCAATAGCATCAGCAACAGTTCTTGGAGACCTAGGGGGCGAGTTCGCTATGGCCCGCCGAGGCTTGAAGGGGTCTAGCTCACCACCATTGATATCTAAACTATCACCAGGCAATGGGGAACTCTTCACTTTACTCTGTGATCCGAAGGGGTTTGTGTTTTCATCGAAACTGTCGAAATCAAACTTGTAGGTGCCTCGAGGAAGGATGGGCGGTGAATCGGATGCAGCGGGTGGTTGCACCGCATTGTCATCCATGGCGAGCTTTTGTGATGCACCACCTGGGGGATGCTCTTCCTGCGCAGCAGAGACAGATACTACAGGTTCTGACTGGGGTGTTGGCTTCGCTGGTTGCTTTCTCTTAACTTTGCTGTTTACACAAACCGCTTTCTGTTGGGACTTTTTAGGAACAACAGCGCCTTTTGGACTTTGCGGTGGAGTGTTTGCAATTTGGCCCCGACTACTAAATGGATCTAGGTTGTCATCTATATTATCATAACTGAATGATGCTGGCTTAATGGGTCGCTCAAATGGATTGCTTGTCTCATCAAACTCATCATAATTAAACTTTGCTGGACGAATTGGTCTCTCTGCAGGACTTGGTGATCGTTCAGGTATTTTAGCAGGTAGCTTAGCACACTTCTCTTCTGTCTTTGCACTTATCTCTGGATTAACTGTTGCATATGCCTCAGCTATTTGATCATAATTGATGCTCGAAGGACGAATTGGTCGGTCTGATGGATGTGGAAACCGTTCTATAACAGGGACAGTAGTGACTTCAGCATTAGCTTCAGCAATTTCATCATAGTTTATCTTTGAGGGGTGAATAGGTCTGTCAGCAGGACTTGGTGATCGCTGCGGAAGGTTAGCGGTGTTTATTTCAGCATTAGCTTCAGCAATCTCATCATAGTTTAGTTTTGATGGTTGAATTGGTATGTCAGCAGGACTTGGTGATCGTTGCGGAACATTAGCGGTGTTTATTTCAGCATTAGCTTCAGCAATTTCATTATAGTTTATCTTTGAGGGGTGAATAGGTCTGTCAAAAGGACTTGGTGATCGCTGTGGAACATTAGAGGTATTTATTTCAGCATTAGCTTCAGCAATCTCATCATAGTTTATCTTTGAGGGGTGAATAGGTCTGTCAGCAGGACTTGGTGATCGTTGCAGAACATTAACTGTGTTTATTTCAGCATTAGCTTCAGCGATCTCATCATAGTTTATTTTTGATGGTTGAATAGGTCTGTCAGCAGGACTTGGTGATCGCTGCGGAACATTAGCGATGTTTATTTCAGCACTAGCTTCAGCGATCTCATCATAGTTTATCTTTGAGGGGTGAATAGGTCTGTCAGCAGGACTTGGTGATCGTTGCAGAACATTAACTGTGTTTATTTCAGCATTAGCTTCAGCGATCTCATCATAGTTTATCTTTGATGGTTGAATAGGTCTGTCAGCAGGACTTGGTGATGGCTGCGGAACATTAGCGATGTTTATTTCAGCATTAGCTTCAGCGATCTCATCATAGTTTATCTTTGAGGGGTGAATAGGTCTGTCAGAAGGACTTGGTGATCGCTGCGGAACGTTAGCAGTGTTTATTTCAGCATTAGCTTCAGCAATTTCATCATAGTTTATTTTTGAGGGGTGAATAGGTCTGTCAGCAGGACTTGGTGATCGCTGTGGAACGTTAGCAGTGTTTATTTCAGCATTCGGTGATTGCTGTGCTGTAATTATCCCAACATTAGCCTCAATCTCATTATAGTTTGTTTTTGAGGACTGTATTGGCCTGTCAGCAGGGCTTGGTGATTGCTCTGGAACATTAATGGTGTTTATTTCAGCATTCGGTGATTGCTGTGAAATTGGTGCTGTTGTTATCTCTACATTAGCTTCAGCAATTTCATTATAGCTTGTTCTTGAAGGTCGTATCGGTCTGTCGGTAGGGCTTGGTGATCGCTGTGGAACGTCAGCTGTGTTTATTTCGGCATTCGGTGATTGCTGTGGAAAAGGTGCTATACTTATCTCTGCATTAGCTTCAGCAATTTCTTTATAGTTTGTTTTTGAGGGCTGTATCGATTTGTCAGGAGGACTTGGTGATCGCTGTGGAATGTCAGCTGTGTTTATTTTGGCATTTAGTGATTGCTGTGGAATCAATGCTGTATTTATCTCGGCATTACCTTCTGCATTCTTATCATTAAACTTTGATGGTTGAATTGGCTTGTTAGTAGAACGTGATGATTGCTCTGAAATTGGAACTGTATCTACCTCTGCATGACCCTTAGCAATCTCATCATCCGTAATGCATGAAGGTTGATATAGTGTATCAGATAGAATTGTAGAGCACTGGACACCTGCAACTTTCTCTATTGAAGCAGCTAAATTACCTGAATTTGCTTTAGCTATTTCATCATAGTTAATCCTCGAGGGTTGAATTGGGGTATCATCAGGTCTTGGTGACAGCTCTGGCAGTTGTACAGGAGTAGGATCAGTACTAGTGTCTATCTGTCCATTTTCTTTCCCAGTGTCATCATAGTTTATCGTGCCAGAGTGAATGAGCCTATCTGATGGACTGTTAAAGTGTTCTGCTATAGATAACTGTTCTGCTTCACAATCCTTTTGAGGAACGTTCTTCACAGACTTTCCTGATTCTAATTTTAGAGTTGATTCAGAGGTTGTACCTTGTACTGATATGGGCACTGAGTTTGGAGCAATACTAAACTCTGCAAACGTTTCTACAATCTCATCATAGCTGACTGTTGATGAGGGAATTGGTTTGTCAGAAGTACTCAATGATGACACCGTTGTAGCACAATCTCGTTCCTCTAACCCAAGCGATGAATTGTCACTTCTCGAACCCTCAGCAAATTGTGATGATAATGCTTCTGATTGGCTTTGTGTGCTTTCTTCTGATTGAACTGATGGTCGTGCTTCTGATGGGTTTTCAGCAAGACTGGTTGCACTTTCTTCTGATTGAACTGATGGTCGTGCTTCTGATAGGCTTTCCACAAGACTTGTGCTTTCTTCTGATTGACCTGATGGTGGTGCTTCTGATTGGCTTTTCACAAGACTTGCTGCACTTTCTTCTGATTGAACTGTTGGTCGTGCTTCTGATGGGTTTTCAGCAAGACTTGTGCTTTCTTCTGATTGAACTGATGGTTGTGCTTCTGATAGGCTTTCAGCAAGACTTGTTGCGCTTTCTTCTGATTGACCTGACGGTCGTGCTTCTGATGGGCTTTCAACAAAACTTGTTGCACTTTCTTCTGATTGGATTGCTGCTCTTGCTTCTGAAAGACTGTTTGTACTCTGTTCTGATTGGACTAATGCTTCACTTACTTCAAATTCCAAAGCAAGTTCTTCTTCTCTCTTTTCTCTTTCCACATCAGTTAATGCATCACTGATACAATCCTCAAATTCATCAATATCAGAGTCATAAGCAGGAGGTGTAGCTTCATCAAATTCATGTGTGTTACCTACTCCAGTACCTTCTGGGTTCCCGGCCACGCAGACTTCTGGCAGTTGGGTGTTGCTATTTGTTTCTTTGGTTTCTACAAGTTCACCTTTAACGTAAACACTCTGTGTTAACGATTTCCCACTCACATCCTCTATAGATGAGTGAGAAGCCTCCGTTACATCACAGGAACCTGGGTCCAATGTGATTTCCAGAACCGATGAGACTTTCTCTGGAACCCTGCAGAGAAAAACAGATGGGTAAGTTAACAGTCAAACACCTTATTTCTTCTCATCTATTAACTTTATTTGGTAATCAACCCATATGGCATACGATATGGCTTATTTATCAAAACTGAAAATAACACCTTTTCACTAGTATAGTTATACGAATCTTACCTGGGTATAGATGATGGATAACTGTTGTTTTCCCGAGGTATAAGCCTCGGGTAGACGTGAGCTAGGGAGAAGGAAGCACGTGAGGTACCAGCAATTTTAACCTACTTATTCAGGATAAAAATGATCTTTCTATACAATGGATACTATGATTTTCCCGTAATGGTACACCAACGGGATAGACGTGGCAGGGCGTGGTGGGTGGGCCCTAGCCCACGTCTACCCGAGGCTTATACCTCGGGAAAACAAGTTATCCATCATCTATACCCAGGTAAGATTCGTATAACTATACTATTTTACCTCGGTATACAGCCTCAGGCTAGCCTCAGGCTAGGGAGACCTTTACATAATTCATTTTTATCCTTAATATCATCCATTCTTATATAATATTCAACGTTTTTGTTCTCACCTATTCTTGTTAGTTGGCGAGCAGGCGCTTTGCAATGCCGGTAGGCTTTTCTAGTCGCTTGTTGTAATGTTTTGCAAACGACTTAGCCGTCTTCCAGCCTGCATGCGCTAGTATTCTTTTCACAGAAATACCTAGCAACCGTGCCTTGGAGACCATGGCACCTCTAGTTGGGCACCTCTAGTTGAGTGGGTTGAGTATTTGCTCGTATCGGGATGAGTATTTGCTTGTATCCACTCCAGCCAATTTCAACACCGTAATTGTCCATCTGGCAAGGGTGTCTCGTGAAATTGCCTTATCTGGCTTTATAAAGCTCACTAATAGTTGTTGTGATGCACGTAAATCCTTTGTTTTAGATATATAAGCCTGTATGGCTGACACAACACATAATTTCCGATCACTCGGAAAACAGTCTAAGTGAACCGTAGATAAAGGGTCACCTAACGTGTTCGATTTAAGCAATTGCGCTAAATCAAACGTAGCTTGTTTCTTGTCTATTTCTAATCCAGTTAAAGACAAAGCAACAATGGTCTGTCCTCTGTGTCCGGTTACTAATAATAACAGGACCGCGACCTTAAAACCTAATTGTTTTAAATCTAACCACGAGTTGTGAGGCCCAGCCTGAAACAACTTAAATACAACAGACACATCCCAAAACCGACTATACTTTGGTTTTGGAGGATTCCTTTGATAAATTGAACGAAGTAGATATCCAAGAACATAATGTTTTCCAACTGTTTCGCCATCAATTCTCGGTAATATGATTGATAACCCACATCTTGCCGCATTAATCGACCCAAAGGATAGTCCCTCATCCTCTAGAGAACGAAGAAAACGAGCTACTTGTGAAATTGTTGGATTTGTTGGCTTAACTTTCATTAACAAACAATGTACACCCCATTTCTTTATATAGGATGTGTACATTTTGACAGTTCCTGGCCTCCAGGCATCAGCTACTATCCTATTCTCAGTAATTTTGTCCAATCCAAATTGCCGCAGCTGGTTCCTTAGAAAAGGAATGCCAATAGGGGCGTCGTTGACACGTCGCCGTGAACCACTAGCGGTCCGTGGTGTGTCAGATTCCCGAGTTTTCTTGGGAAACTTATATGTTCTTTTGCCAGTTGTGAAACTGCTGGCAGCCAAGGTTGCGTGTCCCAATCGGGCACCACCAGTATAGCATGTGTCCTTTCCAAACCGATTTTCCTGACAACTCGGCTGATAATGCTAAACGGTGGGAAAATATAAAAATAATTATTTTCCCAGATAATAGCAAATGCATCTACTTTCCAAGCCTCCGCTTCAGGATGCCAAGAAACATAGCAAGGTAATTTGTTATTATTTTGTGATGCAAACAAGTCAACTTTAGGTGTACCCCATTTTTCACAAATGAAGTTAAACAAAGGTGTAGAGAGAGACCATTCTAAATGGTCATGGAAATTTCTACTTTTATGGTCTGCAAGTGTATTTTGGGACCCTGGAATATGCGCTACAGTCAGCCAGACTTGTTGAGCCTGTGCCCAGTTCCAAACCAGTTTAGACAACTGATTGCAAGGCTTTGATTTTGTTCCACCCATGTTACAAATATATTATCAGTTAGTATTCTAACTTGTGATTTATGTATCTTTACTAAACTACATAAGCCCAGATAAATAGCACGCAATTCTAGCGCATTAATATGGTCTGATTTTTCATCATCAAGCCATCTACCTCCTGTTGTGACCCCATCCGATGAGCACCCCAACCTTCTAACGAAGTCAACAGTAGTAATTACGATTACCAATCCGCATGGCGGATTGGATTTGGTGACTTTGCTATGTGTTGCATCCACCATGCAATATCCTGTAGCCCTTCTTGCGAAATACACATCTTACGCTCAAATCCCTTTAGTTTGTGTGTTTAACGGCAAAATTTGTAATCTATTTCTAGAGATTTAATATGGCCTGTCCCGTATAGAATAGGCGGAGTGCAAACATAATCATTAATGCCCAATAAGGACTGCGACCTGTCTAATTTAGGTTTTGTTAACTTATAGCTGGGTCGATGTATTCATAAACTTAATTAGTTTTTGTTCTGTTATCGACACTGTAAGAGACTGTGTATCCAGAATAAACCCTAAACAATTGAGTTGTTTTGTTGGTTTAAACACTGACTTTTGTGGATGTACATAAAACCCCAATTTAGTAAGTAATGCACATAAATCGAACACTGCATTCTCACAATCAATTTGTGTTGATGCAATAATAAAGGAATCATCTATGTATGGAAACATTATATGACCCTTCCGCGCCATTACTGAAAAAACAGGTTTAAGCAGTTTAGTGAATAAACGAGGGGCACATGCTAAACCATTCGGCATGCAAGTAAACTCATAGAGTTGGTTATCCCAAAGAAACCGAAGAAATTTCCGGTCTTTTTCTCTTATGGGAAGCGTATAATATGCATCTTGTAAATCAACACTAGCCATCCACGCATCTGGCGTAATCAGATCGCGTGCTGTATCTAACGAGAACATTTTAAAATGTCGATATTCAACCATTTTATTAAGGATTGTTAAATCCAGGATCATTCGAACCTCGCCATTAGGCTTTGGTCTCGAGAAGATGTTTGAAATAAACTCTCCTGAACAGTATGTCACTTTTTGTATAATTCCTTTCTCAAAGAATATTTGTACCTGTTTAGTTAGTGCCTCTCGTTCAACCGGTTCAATCTTATAAGGAAAAGGTATACTGCCTTGTACCGGAAATTGTGTGAAGGGAATGTGAACACCCTAACTATTTGTCCAATTTCTTGGTCACTAGTAATTTTGGTGCGCACTCCAGAAATATGATCATTAATATTACCAGCCACATTATTAATATTACCCGCCACAAAGTTGCTCAGCCACAAAGTTGCTTACAGTTTGTGTGTTTTTAGAGGCTGCAGGGACTTGTAAAGTTTGTGTTTGGACCTCTACTTGGACCCGCCCCTGGGGAAAGGTCTCGACGAGTTGAACCCTCGACCTATTGGCCGTGCGGTGTTGTCGGTCCAGCCTGGACGAGCGCCCCGGCCCCGAAACCCTTGACCGAAGTTTGAGGTGCCCCGACTGGTTCCCCTGGTGAACCGCCGTGGACGAAAATCCCCTCGTGACCTTTTGAAATGAGGAGTTTCCTGTTTCTTCTTGCCATCCATGTTTTTGCCACTCTTGGCTGCAGTTTCTACCTCTTTATAGAGGTATTGTAGTTGACCGCCAAACATTTTCGTGTTATCTAACGGTTTCCCTTTAATCGGCTCTGGAGCGAGAAAGAGCGTAAACTCTTTCCCATCAGTATCCGTAATCTTCTTTGAGCGAGCCACCTCTTTGCCAGCGACTGTGCAAACTGACTTGAAAACATTTTCATATCTTCGATACGACAGGTAATTACCTGCCGCCGCCAACAATGCAATACCTTTGTCCATTGTCTTAGCCAAAGATGAGAACTTGTTTTCTTGTTGCATTCTGTTTGCTACAGGAGCAATAGCTGTTAAGGTACCAAGCACCGCCTTATGCACTATGTGCACCACACCCTCAAATCTCTTACGGTCCTCCGTCATATTGACATCTCGATCCATCTCCTTAATGAGAGTTTTGTTAGGGAACACCTTTAGAATGTCCTGTTAACTCATCTGATAACTTAGAAATAATCTCCGCCGGTTTAAACGTGCGGAAATGGCCATTAATGTTCTCACGCATAAGCGTAGTGGTTTTCACACTCTTAGCCCTTGGCTTCTCCACTTTCTTAGCCACTTTGCCTCCAATAGCAGCATAGACACCTTCATATCGCGTGTCTGAGTCCGATTCCGTAGAAGTGGAATCCGTGGACGAGTCGGAAGAAGAAGAATCTTTCCTCTTCTTCTTCTTCTTCTTGGACTTGGTCTTGCGCTTTTTGCGAAGTCCAGTCTTCCCCCTTTCCTTGGTGAAATCATCACCAGAAGAAACGATATGTTTCTTCTTCTTCCTCTGTTTAGGAGAAGGAGGAGTAGCCCTAAGCTCCATCGCTGAATCTGTCTCCGAGAAATCCTCCAAAGAAGACTCCTCTTGAACACTCGGCATTCACCGTTTACGAGACACCGGTGGTTTGAGAGACATAATATGACTCTCCATCGCCGCAAACCGAGTCTCCCAATTTTGAGCCGCGGCGCCGTCAGGCACTATGTCCTCGTCCGCCTCGGACAGAATATGCGGCCCGGGCTGTGTCGAAGGCACTGCCGACAACATGGGTGAGGAGTCATACTCCTCGTCCAATCCACTCGGAACACGCCCCTCAGCTGCTGCTGCACCGCACTTACTCCGCTTCGTGGCCATCGGGAACTGAAACAAAGATTTTTGGTCAGTCCCGGTATATATATATGTCACAATATGGTTGTTTCAACTCATTTGGACATCTAGTGGTGTTAGAGAACGTGTTTATACCGTTATAACACAGGCGTAATAACCTAAATTTGTGCGTGGGTTGTGGGTCAAGCCCAAACCTTACGCGGGGTCGGGACCAGTGTATCGGCCCGCCCATCCCTCTGTTCCGCACACTTCTCCCACCTGTGACTACAACGTCAACAAGTTGGAGAAAATGCTACTAAACTCGGAGAAACGCCTGAAAAAGTTTGTGGGGAGTCTATAAAAGAAACCCAGGAGCATCTCCAACATTACTCTCTATTAGAGTACGAGAGAAATTCCACAGGAAGACCGAGGCAAGCCCACATCTCTACCATAATCACACGGTGACTCGGTGTTGACAGAACCGCTAATGACGGGTTAATCCTTCGAAAGGAATTCTATCCTTGGTTTTTTATAACCAAATAACTCGTCAAATGGACCAAAGAAAGTCTAAACTTTCCATAATGATGCTCTAATGCATCATGATTAAGCTAACCACAGTTTTTATGATACTTACTGCGTATTAGCTTGTATCTAGACTAAATTTGCCGGAGCAACCCAACGACACGTAATCCAGTCGTGAGTTGTATATGCTAATTGCTGGTACCTCACATGCTTCCTTCTCCCTAGCCTGAGGCTAGCCTGAGGCTGTATACCGAGGTAAAATATATTATATATACACACACATTTATCTAGAGAAATATTGGATTGGCATACCTATGTGATTATACAATATTCTTTAAACACCATCCACAAGCCCCTCAACATTATGATTGTAGAAATCCACCCTAATAATTTATATTTTGATAAATAAATGGCAAGATAACACCAAATTGACAGCACTCCAACAAACATCATAACCCTTCAAACAAACCTCGCCAATAACAACAACATTGCTCATCTGCACAAGTATGAGTCCTCCATCAGAAACAATGACCCTACCATGGCAAAACTAACTCACAGTAATAGATATAATCACATGTTAACAACCAGTTCATAAAGGGGTGTGGCACAGACATCTGGAAGTGTTGGGTGCTTTGGGTATCGGAAGCCGATGTCGATTAGAGCTTGTAAAAAAAAAAAGATTATTTCAGATTTCTGATGTTACAAAACCATTTGCAACATCAGTATACCCTCAAATCAGCTTGTTTGTTTAACGACCCCCCAGCACAAAAAGTAGACATCGGCTATTGGGGGGGGGGGGGCTCAGGTCAGCTAGAAGTAAAATAATCTGAACTTTTACATGAGATTTTTAATGTCACAATAATATTAAAGTTGCATGGTCCGATGGCTTCGAGTTTCCGTCATTTTCTGAGATAAAGAAATTAGGTTGATAGTTATAATCTACCTTACTTTAGTTTGAAGTAAGTTTTATTTTAAATGGCTGACTTTTAAGATATTTGAAATGCAAACATAGAAAATTAATTTTGACATGCATGACAAAACTCTGACACCATAGGCTTCTGCCGTAACATATACTATTAAATTGACTCAGTATTCCATTATATGTGGCACCAAATGGTTAATAAGTGTATCAGTATCTAAGTTAGATATGTAGAATAAAATCTAGATAATTATTTTGGTTTTGAAAATGTTATGCTTTCATCGGACTATGCAGCTTTAACTACAGCCTGATCTCGGCTAGATGTAAAATAATTAGAATTTAGACATCGGATTTCTGATGTCATATTTACCTCGCAACATAGACTTACTGCAAAATGAAAGCCTGATGTTGGATAGATATTGCAAATTGATGTTTATTTTGACATCGTATTTTTGTTTACGTCAGAATTCAGCAGGTGGCGCCAAAACGATACAGGCTCTGATGTTGGAACGATATCGAAATGGCGTCACACTGCAGGCTGGGAAGTGAGGTCCCCATACGGTTTAACCCCAGGAAACTGCAACTATGAGTATAGATATTTACACAGGCAGTTTATTGTAATCTTGTTATTCATAAAGTTATTAGGTGGAATTAACTTCATAAAACTGGATTTGTCACCCACAGCAGCACAACGAAGTTTGTACCTAGATGTAAAACTCCCACGAAATAAGTTACATAGGGATGGAAGTATTTGGATAAACAAATTCATTCACCAGCTCAATTAACCTATTTAATCCCGAAGCTACTGCAGAAGATCTACAACCAGTTCCTGAAGAAATTCAACGATTCCTTTTTTTAAGCCTCAGAAAATAAGTTGAACTTCAGTATTTCCCAACCAAATTCCAAATTCGACACATCACTACAAAGATAGCTTCCAATAGGATTTCAATAAGCTAACAGTCGATGTTTTGCCAGCAAACACATCGTATGATTTGCATCGTATCCCAGATAAAATGGGTAACTATGACTACAACTATATCCTGGATGCAATTGATTAAATGTTTGTTGGGATTTTACCTCCTGGCAACATCTGAAGTCATATCAGGGCGGGTACCGACTTGTGAAAATGGATACACATGACGACTTTATAGTGCTTCCCCACTGGGAGACTAGGCTACCAACACTATCACCCGACTTCCCACTCAATCACATTATTTTGATACTAGGCTAACCAGTCCTTGCCCGATCCTAGTAGTGCCAAGCGCTAGACTAGGTAGTAACACATATTAGTCCGGGAGCAGAGAGGGTTAATCCTGCATTGTTGTATTAAGTTTTTTTTACTGTTGATTTTGGTAGCTCCCAGACTATATCAATTTTGTAAGTCATTGGCTTTGACTCGATTGGGAGTCACACTCGCTATCTTCTGCACAGGAAGCCTGCGCTCTTACGGATTCGGCCACTGCGTCCAGTCGTACACGGAGTTAAAAAAATAGCATGATAGTATTTATTTGATTTAAAAACCGTTCGCGAATTATGCCTGTACACAATTTTAAAATGAAAAGAAAACTGTTCTTTCTGGCTTTCACAATTTTGTTGTCACATCAATAACAGAGTAACTGAACGAAATTCGCTCGTAAAAAGGCCCAACTAAAATCACACCATTTGTACCTCTCAATTAGATACCTGGTTACCGTGGGAAGTCGACTAAAGCCCTGCTCACACACGGGCGTTAAGTCGCCTCAACTAGTTTGCCTTGTCTAGTTTGGCTCACATTGGCGACGCTGAAGTGGATTAGGGCTGAGTCGATTCATCTAGTTCGCCTCAAGTAAACCACTTGGGGAGGTGGTTTATATGAAGCGAACTAGCTTAAGTCGGCCCATCTAGCTTGTGTGGACGGTAGCGGTTTACTTGAGGCAGCTTAAGCATGTCACATGCATGCCTGGTCGAGACCTGAGTTTGTTGATTTACCGGTCGATCAAAAGCGCATATTATATAATTTGGTCTATGAAACCGCTAGCTGTGCACAGATATTTTTTCATCATTTATTTTTAGGTTTTCACTGCCCAGGAGAAGTTTTGACCGTTCCAAAACAATACGATTCAGTCTATACATATCTAGGTCGAACCCACACTCTCTCGTGGTGACGTTGACTAACCGAAAGTGGTGCTGGTTAGTATGGACTTGCTCATGCGCAGATATCGATTTCCGCCTTAAACAGCCCCAAGTACTGCATGTGTGGACACGACTCCCTTTCACGCCTAGTTCGCCTTATCTAGTTTGGCCTAAAGTTGTCTGTGTGAACAGGGCTTTAGACGCAGACAGCACTCTCCAGCCAGATCCTGCCATCGTCAGAATTGGGATAAGCTGACTACAAATTAGTATGTGCTTGGAGATGGTGTCGGGACACCTGTGACCCCTCCCTTGGGTATGCGCCCCCCCCCACTCCCCCCCCCCCCGCCCATCCCACCTCCCCGCTTAGAGTGGTCCTGGTGACCTTGGCATTGACAGTCAATTGACCCCTGTCACTCATGTTCCGACTGCGGTTTCGTTCTTCTACCCACTGTAACCCATGTGAAGGCCCTGCTCAGTGTCTCAAGCAGTGGCCAAACAATCGCACCACATAGAACACTTAAAAACAAGTGAAATGGCAGTTGGCATGGCGGCTTGCATTAGTCATGCACGCAGGTGTCCAGCGTCGCCTGTGTGAGGTGACGGTCTGCTTCCCCAGTGCTTCAGTGTGTTGAACCTCTGCATCTCCAGGTGTGTGAACACACTGCACCAGCATACAGCTGGCCGCTCAAATTCGCTCGAAAACTAATTATATTCTAGGTGTGTTGTGTGTGTTTTGCGGTGGGGGTGAGAGGTGAGTTGATTGCGCACTCTTTTCGTTGCTGCCCATGAATGTTCTATTCAGACTTCCAGAGGTCACGAAGGCCCCTCCTTACCACAAAGTGTACCTTCTTCCCTTAGAGCAACTTGAAACATTTCACACGACTCAGCGCATCCGGACAGCAGTAGCGTGACACTGCAGCACACGTATTTACCACTGTTCACCAGTTTATACGTAAAGATTGTCACAAGTGTGCCTTTCGTTTGTTTGTTGGGGTGTTATACCCTAGAAACACCTAAGGTGATAGCAGGACTAGTCGACTTGTGAGAGTATGCGCTCATGGCGACTTTATAGTGCTGATCTACTGGGAGACCAGATCCCAGTAACATGACCCAATATCCCACTCAGTCACATTATTCTGATACTGAGAAAAACAGCCCTTGGCCATGTTCTAATCCTAGTAATGCCGAGTGTCAGTTAGATAGCAACAAGTATCAATTTGGTATGTCATTTGTTTGACTTGGTCGAATTCGAACCCACGACCTCTCACGTGGGAAACCAGCGAGCACATTAGGCTGTGCCTGGAGGAATGACTGACAGGTGACACACCACTTAATACCAGGATAGTTGTTATGCTGATGCGCTAGGAAACACATACCACATGCTCTATTTTGAAGAACGTGCACAGACTGGTCGACATTTATTGCTGTAATTAAAGTTGCATAGTCCGATGATTTTGAGTTTCTGTTATTTCCTGAGATAAAGATATTAGGTTGGTCATTATAATCTACCTTACATTAGATTGAAGTAACTTGTATTTTAAATGGCTAACTTTTGAGATATTTGAAGTGCAAATGTGCGAAATTAATTTTGGCAGACAACACCATAGGATTATGCAGGAACAGGTTATATCAAATTGACTAAGTATTCCCTTATATGTGATGACAAATGTCTAATATGTGCACCAGTATCTAAGTTAGATATGCAGAATCAAATCTAGATAATTGTTTTCATTTTGAAAATTTGATGTTTTGATCGGACCATGCAGCTTTAAGTCAAAGTAGCTTTGATAATTCAAGTTTTGAAGCTGTGATATTTATGGCCGAAATAGAACAAGTTTTAAAATCGTCACAAACAAGAGGTGGCATAAGCTATCTGGAACCTATCTGTGACATAATTATCTGGACAGACCTGTGACCTAGAAAGCTAGAACTTATCTGTGACCTAGGTAGCTGAAAGCTTTCTGTGACATAAATACCTGGAACCTATATACGACCTAGATAGCTGGAACCTGTCAGTGACCTAGATAGTTGGAATCTATCTGTGATTGTCTCTCCTGTCATCTGCTAAGTCAGGACAACCTTGGCTGGGTGCGAGTTTGTCCGTTGAAGACAGGTACAATTGTATATGGAATCCTACAAAACTGAACTTGTTATTTTCACAAATTCGTTTCCACATCTATGGAATCTTATCTTAAGACAAACACCCGCACATTTTTCAGAAGAATAATTTCCCAACATTGCACATTATAAATGCACCCCAAAAAAGGTATGTGAAAGTTCGCAATTAAACTGTAAACCAATCTTTCAGGCAGGAGCACACCCCTTAGTTTCGGTGGTCCCTCGATATTGACCGAAGCTGGGACTCGGCTGGGTGGGGTACTGTCTCCTCCTAGACCCATCCTTCACTATAGGCCCAATTGTTTACGCCCACTTTGAACCCATACCTCCGTGTGCATCTTGCGCTGCATTTGTTTCTAGTGTGAACTGTGGTGAAAGTGTGCCAATTAACATTAAGTCAAAGTTTCTGTTTGTATGTGGAATCGTGTACAGTGCTACAGTGCTTCAGCTACCACAGCATTGCCAGGGGCCAGCATCAGGCTGGGTGGACACCTTTATTGGTATCTTGGAAGTGACATGTTGAATGACTGATTGATTGAGTGATTGATTGATTGACTGTAGTTTTACACCATGTCGGCAACAAAGGTCATATTCATGGTGAGAAGTTATTAGGCAGAATGTAAAAGCTTACAACCAATGTGTGACGTGTTCTGCACGTACTGTATTCTGCGAACTTCTGCAATATACCACACGCATAGGTATTAATTAGGTGGTGCATGACGGCGAATAGTGAGGCACATTGAGAAAGCCACCATCCCCAGGTACATTCCCGGTACAAGGCCCACGTGTTGGCACTCTTTACACCAGTCTCTGCAGTGCGCACAGTGCCGTGAGTGCGCATGTCTCTAACATACAGCCACCCAAGAACCTGTTGTAACAAAGAAAGAAAGAAAGAAAGAAAGAAAGAAAGAAAGAAAGAAAGAAAGAAAGAAAGAAAGAAAGAAAGAAAGAACACAAAGAAATAAAGAACTATATTTTCGTATCCGTATCCGTTTCCGTAATGTGGGTGTGCAACAATAGACATCTCAACTCAAATCTCACGTTTAGCAAAGTGAAAGGCATTGGTTCATTACTACGGTTGTTGTTGTTGTTGAAGATTTATACTGCCTATCATGGATAAGCCTGAATAGGCTTGTTTTCACCATTAGACAGTTTGTCGATAGAAAGCCCGAGCCTACACTTTTACCGACCCAAGGGATTTTTAACCTCCCACACCACATAGACATGGTATGAGAGCAACTGGCCTTTGATGACGCTGTAAGTTATACACAGCGGTGGAAATCCAAATTGGTAGAGGTGGGGGCACAGGGAATCGAACCACTGACCTTCAGATTAGGAGTCCGACCTAGAAAAAAGTCAGACACTCTAACCACTCCGCCACAGAGAACACCACGGTCCCTGTCTGAATGCAGTCAACCCTCGTTAACCCAGACTACTTTGCTCCCGGCTCTCAATGTCGGAATAGAGAGACTGTTGGATGAACATTACTCTGAGAATAAATTGGATAAAACGAAGTGGGGGAAATCTGCTGCACCGATCTTTTAGTCGGGGAGTAAGATTTTCAAATTAACCGGGGTCGGACTAATGCGAGCTGACTGTATATTATACCAGTCTAGAGAGTTATTCATTCAATTCAATTCTTTTATTTTAACTCTCTGCAAGGTATGTTTACAATAAAGTTATAAATATACCATTACCAGCTACTAATAATATTGTTATTCATGTCCTATTCAATGCCGCTTAGCCCACAGAAGTCATCGTACGAGGTGGTTCGCCTTCCTGTGACGTCACACAGTATTCAGTGGACAGTCATGGTGAGGTGTGAAAAAACACGGTACACCCTGAGCTGGACTCTCACCATCATCTACTGAGCTTGTCTACAATATAGACTACACTGCATCAACGCCCTCATTTCTGGTGTTACAACTGTGAGCACCAAGTGAGTAGCACCAGACTAGTAGTAGCAGTGGTCATCTCCGTCACACTGAACCCGTCATCTGAATGTGTTTTACGAGGACCATCAGATTACTGGCCAGGCTAAAATGGGGATAAAGCACACTGCTCCGATCAAGAAAATTGACGCAGTGTATATGCGATTTACAGAGGGCATGCACAGTATTACTAGTAGTACACACAGAGAGTGTCACACACAGAGAAAAAGAGAGAAAAAGAGAGAGAGAGAGAGAGACGGAGACATACAGAGAGATACGGACAGAGAGAGAGAGAGAGCGACAGAGAGAGAGACAGAGACAGAGAGAAAGAGAAAGAGAGAGGTAGAGTATGCGAATATGAATGTGGCTACATCATGTATTGTTCAATATATATCCGGAAAAGACACCCAGTTCCAGAGATGTGGTATCGCACCGGTCTAATTCAGCCATTTCCACTTTTCTACATGCTGCGTTAGGCATGCCTCTAATGCCATCAATGGAATATTGGCTTAATGTGCATCTCAAAGCTGCATAATCTGATGAAAACATCAATTTTTCAGACCCAAACACTTGCCTACATTTGAGTCTTTTGACCCTACATATCCACTT
Organism: Branchipolynoe longqiensis; assembly: GCA_030323885.1. Lineage (NCBI taxonomy): Eukaryota > Metazoa > Annelida > Polychaeta > Phyllodocida > Polynoidae > Branchipolynoe > Branchipolynoe longqiensis. The sequence goes on from CM059190.1 coordinate 12,304,063, forward strand.
AGATACTGCTGCGCGCATTAAAAACTTATTGAGTTTGCTGCTCCAGTGCTAGGCTGCTATGCTCGAAGCCTGGTAAACAAAGAAGCCGGATAAACAAAGAAGCCAGGTAAATAAAGAAGCCGGGTAAATAAAGAACCTGGGTAAATAAAGAACCCTGGTAAATAAAGAACCCGGGAAAATAAAGAACCCGGGTAAATCAAGCCTATGTCCAGCATTTCGGTGTGCACACCAAGAATAATGTGTTCACTTATCTCAAGTTAATCCCTTAAATAAAACTTACTTCATATGAAAGTAAAGTAGCTTAGCATGATCAACCTAATATATTTATCTAAAATATTTGGCAGAAACTCAGAACCATCGGATTGTGCAGCTTGGTGTGCAGACCAGCTGCTAGGTGGTGCTGCAGGCCGCCGTGCTTGTCCCTGATGGAGCAGTCACACTACGACGTGTTGCATCAACGTTGGACAACGCGTGGGAACGTGTTGGGTTTTTGGGCGAAACGTCGGAACGCGTTACTGGCGCGTTAGAAATACGTTACGGGCGCGTCGGTACACATCGGTACATGTAGATTTTGATACAAAACGTCGGCGCGCGTCGGCCAGCGCCGAAAGTTTTGTGTTTGCACAAAACTTTTGGCGCTGGCCGACGCACACCAACGGTTTGGCTAGCGCGTTACGGGCACGTTTGCAGGACGTCGATACGCGTTACCAGCGCGTAGCCGGCCCGCTCGTAGCGTGTCCAGAAACGTTGAGGAACGTCGTGGAATTTTCCCACACTTCCGACGGGCCCGGCAACGCGTCGTTAACGTTCTATCAACGGGTTTGGGGCGCGTTATTGGCATTGCTCCAGCGCGTTTCGACGGGTTGAACGTGATGATGGCGCATGTGGACATGTTGCTGACGCATCTGAACCTGTGGCTGGCGCATGTTAACGTGTTGCTGGCGCGTTGCTGGCGCGTTGCTGGCGCGTTCGCAGCGGTGCGCCAGCGTGCTGCTGACGCGTCGTCCAGCAGTGGAGCCTTATTTATATCAAAGCACCCGATCTAGAAACCCGATGGTGAAGCGCCTTCCCCACGCCAGCAATGCACCGGCAACCCGCCCGTAACGCGTCAACAACGCGTTGATGACACGCTTGCAACCCGTCGACTTCGTGGGAACCCGCCGATAGCACGGCGATAAGACGTTGATAACACGCGGCCAACCCGCCATCTGCGACTGACGCGCCGGCGACACGCCGATAACACGTTGATAACACGTCGATAAGACGCTAGCAGCCGTTGGAATGCGGCGCAACTTTTGAGAAATTGGGTCAAGCGGCAGGGGTTTGTTTGTTTTCCACCCGCGCAACACACTGGCGGAGCGCCAATAACACGCGAGCAACGCGCTGGCAACACGCTGCGATGTTTCGACTTTTCGCAAAACCCGCCGAAAAGTTTGACGTTTCTCGACGCATTGAATATATTTAAGCGCGTTGGCGGCACGCCGCAATACACGTCGTAGTGTGACTGCTCCATCACACATCCCGGGGCTGCACAGCGGGGTCAGCAGTGTGCCAGCGTCACCCTATTGTGTCACAATGGCCGTAATCGATTAACACGACCCGGGTGACTCGGCTCACCCGAGTTGTCAGAATTTCAAATAGAGCACCGCGAGTGGAGTCGACAAATACACGTGCCGTGTGCAAAACGAGCCGACCCCAGTAACCCACCTCTTGGCTGGGGTTTGCGAGGAGCGATGACGTCACATCTGAGCTGGTACCTGTAGGATAACCGCTACCAGCACAACTCCAAAGTGTTATTTTAATGATTTTCTTTTTAATAACCCAGATTGTCAGCTTCTACAATCATAAAATACTTTAAATCCTATTTTGCTGTACATACATCGGTTAGTGAAAGAAACTATTAAGCTTTAGATTAAGCCACCATTTTGTCCACCCCGAGCGTATTCGTATATTCAACCCGAGTCTGTAGGATGTGCGCATGTGCCAAAAAGTGGCTCGGGTGACCCGAGTTGATTAATCAATTACGCTCAGTGTGTGCACAGACCAGGGTGTTACTGTTAGTACAAGGCGGCATGTTCACTGTGAGGGACACGCCTACACTACTACCACATGGGAGCATGGCGCAGAATAGACCACCAGAGGACTGCATTAGTTGTACGGTGTGTGTTCACATTGCAACTGAGTTCTGCATGGAGACCTGCTGCCCAACACTTCCAGGCTAACAGCTCGTGTTGGTACCACAGGCCTCTGCCAAACTACTGATGATGACGACGATAATTGATGACGATCGCTGATGGTTTAACACAGGGATGAAAGTGGTCTCCAGGAAAAAAAGCGGAAATGTGGATATTCTGCCATAGGCTTAGCATTTTTTTTTGTCAGGGAATCGTGAAACATTCCCAGAAGTTGGGTTCCATATATATATATTGGTATACGCTGATAGTGTTGCCGCGTTTGAAGCCAGCTCTACAGAACCTGCAGCTGGATCATCCCGAGACTGGAACCAACAACTTTGTCCCAGGAGCGTGGCGAGAGGGCCCTGGGTGGTCTCGCCCGTCGGAGCAGTCTTATTGCAAGACAGCATGATCTGACAAACATTGTATCTGTCTGTATGCACTGTGTATGTGTACTGTTATGATCTATTTTTGAAAACTTATGTGCTTTTCTTTACCCTGTCCAGTTATCGCTTATTTACATGTCCGTTATGTTGTGACATGTCTACTGTTATATGAGATGGTAATATGTTTATGTCTATTAAAATAAATGATATAATTTTTTAGATATCGAAACCCAATTTAAATGTCTGTTATATTCTTTCGATCCCTAATTACAGTTATCTAGTTAATGTATTTGTAATGAATTTGCTCTCTTTTTAAATTAATTACACTTTTGAAAGCATAACCACTGTTAAGAAGACAGGGAAAAAGAGGGTGGGGGACAGGGAGAGAAAGGGAGGGAGAGAGAAGAGAGGGAGGGGAGAGAGAGGGAGGGAGGGGAGAGAGGGAGGAAAGAGGGAGGGGGGGTAGAGACTTGTGTCCTTAATATTCATAATAATTATTCTTTATTTTCAATGTTACTTTAATTGTACTTTAATTTATAACAATTACATTATGGCATGGCATTATTGAATGCGGACACAATAATTATAGTTTACAAGACATTTGTCAACATATACATATATACATATGTGCATACAAACATTCAAAGATAAACAATACAACAATACATTTTACAAACTATAACTACATATCTACATATTTACATATCTACATATCTATACTATAACTAAATATCTACACATATATACACATATCGACAAATGGTCACTTGTCGTGCGTCCCCCCCGAGCCCCCCTCAGCTGGTGACATCGTGGCTGATGGGGGGAAGAGGTCCAAGTTGGACACCCCCAACACTCCTAAGAGCCCCGAGAAGTTCAACAGTCCGTCGGATGTCGGGCTGGCCGACTCAGACAATGTTGCCGTCGCGGGGGGCAGGAGGGGGGACTCGTGTAGCTGTCGAGCTCGCCACGGCACCGACACCGGAAGGCGACGGCTAGGCCAGGCCGAGAGTGGCCGCACCACCTGGCCGGGCAACAAGTCCTGGAGAGGCCCTGGTGTGGCCCGCCATGCCGAGTGTCCAGCTCCTGACGCAAGTGCAGTGGCAGAGGTTGAGGCAGAGGCGGAAGATGCGGCAGTGGCTGCGGGTGAGGCGGAAGATACGGCTGCATCATGTATCGCTGCACATACTCCTGTGTCTGAGACACCCATGGTGATGCCGGTGGTGGCTGGTGAGTCTACTGGTGGGGTTGAGGCTGGTATGCCTCACTTGCAGACACAGGAGCAGGTGCAGCCACCGCAGCCACAGGAGCCACGAGTTGTTGGCCTTGCCCCTCCAAGTGCTGCGACACCATCCGGTTGATTGGGCCACAGGTCTCAACAAACCACTCCTCTGGCATGGTCAGGATCATGTCGCGGACATAGTTCGCGAACGCCATGCGCTTCGTCATCGCCGGTGTAGGAGGGACTGCATGACCTTCAGCATGTCCCCAGACTCGTCGAACCTCTTCTGGATGGCAGCGAGGAGGTTTGCGTCGTCTGGGGCTGACCGCTTCCCCTTCCCCTTTCCCCGCTCTCGGACTGTAGCGGGAGGAGTGGCGGGAAGGTCCTCCTCCATCCCCACGTCCACATCCGTGGTGACATTCTCCTCGAGGCTGAGGTTGTGATGCGCAGCATCGATGGCAGCGGCCACCTGCAAGACAAAATAATAAAATAACAAAAGTAACATGAACGCAAATCAATCTTTCCACAAAAGACAACACAAGTCAACAATAAAGAAAAAAAAGTTAACGATAAATGACAAAATTGATTTATCAAGATTCATAATGCAAATAAAATATATCGATTGTCGACTTCTCGATTTAACAATAACAACACAACAAGTCAACGTTACAGAAAAGCAACAAACATATAACATTCAACAAATAACTTGATTTACCAAGATTATTTACGTAAATAAGATATATCGGTTTGCCGACTTATGCAGAATAATAGGGTTTTACGAGAATCCTAACGCCCACACTAGTCAGAAGGATAAAAGATTATGTACTTACACTTTTGCAGGGCTCCGGCCGGTGACGGACGAGGGACCACAGGAAACCGAACTTCCGCATGATCCACTCCTCCCTCTCAGTCAGGACAGCCACTCCGTCCCCGCTCTTTTTCTTGTGCAGCCGCGTGTTGGTATCCCGGAGTGACTTGAACCACTTCTGGAGATGGACCACTGTCGTCCCCAGAAGCTTCGCCTGGTCCTCCCACATCTTCCCCTTCCTGTCAGTGTGGCGGTAGTCAGTCAGCTTGACGTTCCAGATGACTGGGTTTTCCTCAAGGAACTCCAGCATCTGCCCCTCCTTAAAGACCGACAGAGAATTGTCGGTCTTCTTTGCCCTCCTTTTCTTTGCAGAGGACAGGCCAGAGGTGCAGGTGGGGGCTGAGGCGGAGGCGTTGGAGGTGGAGGCGGCGGACGACGCCGTGAGCTGCCCCGAGAAGCAGGAGATGGAGAGCTGGAGCGGGGGCGCCACTGGCGCGTCTCCACTTCCATCTCCAGCTCTTCCAATGGAGAGGGGTGTTGTGGAGAGTGGTGTTCTGGAGAGTGGTGTTCTGGAGAGTGGTGAGGTGAGTGGTTAGGTGAGGAGGCAGGTGAGGAGGCTGGTGATGGTGAGCATAGCAAAGTATGCTTCTTCCTGCCTCTCCCACAGCCTAGTCCTCCTCCAGTGGTGACAGCAGCCCTGGAGGCTGGTGTAGCAGCAGCAGCAGTAGTAGCAGTAGCAGTGGTCTTCCTCTTAGCAGGCATGGTGGTAGAATGAGGGGAGAGCTGCTGCTCCAGGGTATTTATACCCAGGTGGCCACCCACCCCCGACCTCGGAGAGATACCATACGCTTCGCATACGCTTTGCATACGCTCATACGCTTCGCATACGTCGCTCATACGTTTCGCATACGCTCACCCTGCCACTCATAACTGTCAAAACAACTCAAGTTACGCCGCGATTACGTCGGGTCACACTTCGCATACGCTACGCATACGTTACCCATACATTACGCATACGTTACGCATACGCTCCAAAAGTACACGTCAGTGCACAAAGGTCACCATACATCGTCCCGCAACGGTTTTCAAATTTTATCGGTACGTTTTATAAAAGCCACCACCATACGCCGTAATGTGACAGGCCCATTAGGGCCATATTCACGATGTAAGGTTAGTGATATTTATTCTAGCAGTTTTGTTAATTTATATACCTACATTGAAATTTACACGAAAATCGGAAAAGGTCAGATTTGTGTCAAGTGACAGCAAAAGATCATCTCAACTGCAATTTTGAATTAAATTTATGTCAAACGACAACAAAATTTAACACACAAACCATAGCTAAAATTGCAGAAGGTGATAGTCCAGTTATTCTTAGGAACTCTAACAAAATTATTTGTGCTTTACAGTTGTTTGTCTGTTGTTGTTTTACATCCTAGCAACATCTAAGGTCATATCAGGACGGGTACCGACTTGTGACAGTGCACACTCATTTCAACTTTATAGTGCTGCCCCACTGGGAAAGCAGGCCGCCGGCAACATGACCCAATGTCCCACTCAGTCACATTATCCTGACACTGAGCTAACCAGTCCTTGCCCTATCCTATTAATGCCGAGCGCCAGGCTAGGAAGCGACAAGTAGCAATTTTAAAGTCATTGGTTTGACTCGACCAAGAACCGAACTCCCGACCTTCCACACGCGAGGCGCACGCTCTACCGATTAGGCCACCGCACCTTTATGGCCCTGTCACACTACGACGTAACGAAGTCAGTGTAGGCACAACGTGAAAATAATTATATTACGTCAAACTTCTCGGCGTAGTATGCAAATTTCGGCACAAGTTGGACGTCGATGCGGCTTAGTCTAACGTGACCGTAACGTCAGACTATCGACACTCCAGCGCGCACGACGCCGGGCTAGCGTGAATTTAACGCTGCCTGATGGTGCAGTCACACTACGACGTTTCTCCCGGCGTGCCGCCAACGCGCTAAATATATTCAACGCGTCGAGAAATGTCAAACTTTTCGGCGTGTTTTGAGGTCCGTGGCTAGGCCGGGGGTAGTCCTGGATAGTCCGGGGATGGTCCGGGTCAAACCGTGGCTCAAAATGACCCCGGACCACCCCCGGACAGCCCCGGTCCACCCCCGAATTACCCAGACCACCCCCGGACCACCCCGGACCATGCTGGATTGAGCCCGGATCGCAAAATCGCTAAATCCCCCAGACCGCCCCGGATGCTTTAAACATTTAAAAACATCTGGGGCTGAGGCTGGACGGCGCCGGACGAGCCACGGATCAGGGGGGGTCGCCATGGATGACCCACGGACGAGCCACGGATCGCCCCGGTCCACCCCGGATGGCAGTCCGGGGCTCGTCCGGCCCCTGATCCGGGTATGTGTGACTGGGGCTTAATGGGTACCACTCGGACCTGGGGCCGTATGCATGGGCGCTGTTAGCGAGGCAAAACTAGTTTTGGACGGGATTTCTAGTTTAGCGACGAAAAGTCAGTATGCACGGAGCGGTGTTATGCAAACACACCGAGTTTAATATGGGGTAGGCTAACACCACTCTGTACCAGGTTTAAGGGCGGTGTTAGGTACCGATTAGGCCCAAATCTATTCAATGCTATATTTAACAGAATTACATACTCAAAAATTAAAATTTGGTCAAATTAACCCCAAAATCCAAGCGATATTAATGCCGCTGCTACATCGGCGGCGATTTTCATATTGTCGAATATAAGCAAATCAAACCACCGCCGCTACCGCCGCCGAATATTGGCAAATAGCGGTCCAGAAATAATTAAATTTGATCAAATTAAACCAGAAATCGAACCGATATTAAGGCCGCCGCCGAATTTTTGTCAAATTAAACCAATAATCGAAGCGATATTAACACCGCCACCACCGCAATATCGGCGGCCATATTGTCAAATAGCGGTGCTCGCCCGGAACAGGCTCAGAGGAATTTCCCAAATCTATAAATAACTTATATGTTAGCTAACGCCACCACGCTTTGGCTCCGTACATACCCCATGACCCATTTCCCAACACCGGCGTTAGCTAACCCGAATGCCACCCTTAACACCGGTGTCGCAGTTTCAGCTGACTGCCATTTTCAGTTGACTGTCAGTTTCATGCGCATGCGTCAAAATCTAACAGCATCGTCACTACCCTTATAAATTGAATATAATGTTTTTGGTAAAGATGTTTTCTATATGTGTACCAAGCGATTTGTTTCTAGGTGGTGTGGTTTTAGAGATATTTCACTTTTCCTGTATTTTCTGTATGAAGATTGCTCACGACCATTGACAATGCCTTGAGTTTGATGGTACGCGCAGTGCAAAACATTAGTTTTATTCAAAATTAATAGAAATCAAGAACCCTAACCTTATAAATTTAATATAATATTTTTGGGAAAGATGTTTTCTATATGTGTACCACGCGATTTGTTAATAGGTGGTGTGGTTTTAGAGATATTTCACTTTTTCTGTATTTTCTGTATGAAGATTGCTCACGACCATTGACAATGCCTTGAGTTTGAGTCTATGCAGTCAGCTGAAAATGGCAGTCAGCTGACACCGGAGCCGATAAATAATTCTTCATGCATACGGCCCCTGCTGTGAGGCAAAGCCATCATTGTGCCCCCCACTGATTGACCAGGTCTACAAGTTAATTATAGTCATCATAACAATTAGCAAAGTGAATTCATTCACCAGAAAAACAATCTAATGTAGCATAAGTACACAATACCGGACTGGAGGTGTGTCAGTGTTGTTCTTTGTTGCTGACTGTGTGGATCGTACTCGACCTGGACGGCCCCACGTGACGTGAGTGGCGTCCTGTGGGCGTTTGGCGCCCTCTGTCGGCGTGACAGCCTTATTAACTCGCCTACCTGACTCCCACCACCCGACTGACAGATTGATTTGTGTTGCCTTTTTTTAGGGGAGGACGGGGAGAGGGGGCGTGTGGAGCCTCAAAATAGTTATGAGAATGGTACTTTATGTGACCTAAATATCTTTTCTTTTTTTATGACAATATTTCCGAAAACTGGAAAATCTATAAACATGTTGCTTTGACAACAGTATTTTAGTCACTTTAATCATTGGCGACAATAGGTGGCACAGCATTAGTAAAATCGTGCAAGGTCCAAGCGCGAATGGAGCTTTCAAGTGACGGTAGAGCATTCGCCTGTAGTGTGGAAGGTCAATGGATCAATCCCATGCCGAGTCAAACCAAAGACTTACAAAGTTTACAGGTCTCTCTTTCTTGCCTGGCATTACTAGGAAAGGACGAGGGCGAGTTGGCTCTGGCTGTGACTGAGTGGGATATTTGGTCATGGTGCCAGTGGCATGGTCTCCCAGTGGGATAACACTATAAAGCCATCATGAGTGTGCACTGTCACAAGTCGGTGCCTGGTATGACGTAAAACCCCAATAACCTAACCTTGCCCCTTACCATGCATCCTCACTATTGCCTACACATGGCATGTACATCAGCTGTCAGAGTGAACCCTTGAGTTTCACGTCAGCCATGACGTGAGCATGCCTAGCTGTAGCTGCCTCGCGACAAAGTGCTGCTGGTCCCTGGTGATCCTGGCGTCAGATGACAACATAAAAGGATCCCAACCGTCGACAGACCGGAATCAGCGGGCCGGCTGACCTCTTCACCCACACCTTGGGCGTAATCGATTAATCAACTCTGGTCACCCGAGCTACTTTTTGGCGCATGCGTACATCCTGCAGACTCGGGTCGAATAATCGAATACGCTTCTCCATGCTTGGGGTGACAAAAATGGTGGCCCTTTTATTTGTTTTTTAATAGCCGATATAATTACAGCAAAATATGATTTAAATATTTTTATGATGGCATAGTTTAGTGATATTTCCATTTCATTAATCTATGTTATTACCATAACAAAATATGCATGAGTGGTACCGGTGGCGGTTATCCTGCAAGACGGTACCAGCGCAAATGTGACATCATCACTCCTTGCAAACCCCAGCCAAGAGGTGGGTTACTGGGGTCGGGTTGTTTTACACACGGCACATGTATTTGTCGACTCCACTCGCGGTGTTCGATTTGAAATTCTGACGACTCGGGTGACCCGAGTCGCCGAATCGATTACGTCCCGGGAGGACGTGCCTCGAATAACTCGAATGTTCTGCACAATATAACCCAACAATTGCACACAAATCTATACGGAGAGCGGAACGAGCTCCATGTTGGCTGCCCCGCTATTATAATCTGGAAAAAATAGTAAAAGAAAAATAACAACCACCAAAATATACCCACCAGCCTATAACACCTGACTAAACCAATAAAACATATACTACCGACAAAGCTATAGTTGACCAAGACAATTTAAATGAGTCATGCAACCATTATTTGCATAATCCAAAATCCACTACTACCTGTATCAGCAAGTCATGCCCATTAATATTAATGTCTTCTCACAGGTATGATCATCAACTCACTGATATAGTCTAAAGGTACATGGCTCTTCTCCAGTCTATGTGTGCAAAATAAGATCCCCACTATATTTGTAATGCCTGATTTTAACCTACTATTGTCTATATTGTTCATACTCATCAGCTCATCCATAAATAGTTCATATGCACTATAATTGTTATGACCGGAAGACCAGCACCTCGGTGTAAAGTACGAGTCGACACCTTGAGTTCCAGTTAGTAACTGACTTTATTTGAGTACCGTCACCATTGGTTACAATCCATATATCGCTGGTTCCCCGTACCTGCCGGATTGGCCTAGATACATGACATCTCCCCTTTTATATATATATATATTTTTTATTTTTTTATTTTTTTTATGAATCAATAAAAGACCGGTCACCATCAGTAAAGGAAAGCGACATGTACTTAACCTAACTTACGACTATTACATGCTTGTGACAAAGTACTTTAGTTATGTGCGTAGAATCTGAGTGACAAACACAACAGCTCGCCTGCGAAACTACACGTTGTGATAAATACAACAATAATTTCCTCACCCTCCCAATTGTGCAATGTCCCTCTTTTAACTTATTGTAACTTAATAGTATCGTTAATCACAGATCCTTTATTTCATTCAATTCTTAATATTAATATAAACAATGTATATTATACATAATACCTTAGCCATTTTACCTAAACGGTTAACAATTTATTTTGTATTTCCTGAACGTGCAACAGACCTGTACTATATAAATTACATGATCATGCCATACATACATGTTAAAAACGCATGCTTAAATGTAATTGTTCAACAACTGTACATATTGGTTTAACGGCATACCTGTATTCTGTTACATTTAAATCAGGTACAGTACAATTTCTATGTCTAGCAATGAATAAATAACTATTATTCTTTGTTAATTATGTACTTTGACTATACGTGCAATGTGAAGGTATTTTGTCGGAAAGTAAATTATTGACATGCATCAGTGAACAGTAAGTTGACACAACATTCAATCAATACCACTGAACATGCCTAAAGTGTTTAAGTTCACATGGATGTAGCGATTATTGTCTTTTATTCACATGCTTTTCAGAAACCCATCCTGTTTACTGGGCGAACCTCTCGGCCGTATCTAGTTGTATGTGGAGTCTTTACGACCGACTTAGTTTGTTGTGTGTCTAGTGTTGCATCAACCATCTCTGAATTAAAAATGTGCTGTCGGTTTCTTTTTATTAAATGATTTTGTGCATTTAGGATAAGGTAGTCACGTGGACCTGGTGTACCTGCCCATAGAATTTTCCCAACCTGCCACTCTCCTCTGTGGTCGAGATATCTCACCCTATTGCCAATGTTTAACTTTTTGTGTTCCGCCCTGCATTTTTATCATAGTAATTCTTTTGTAACTGTTGTCTGTGACGGATTTTGCCCTGTTTTGAGGGTTGTTTTTTCGTTTTTAAATTTTTATCTAAGACGGGAATTTTTTATCTCAGAGTACGAGACATTAGTAACTGAGCTGGAGAAACACCCACGCCCTGCAAAGTTGTATTTCTATAATTTAGTAATGCTATGTTGATGTCCCTATTGTCGACTAGTGATTTTTTTATCATTCGTTTGATAGTCTGTACGTATCTCTCCTACGTATGAATGTGAGCCCCCACCTTTATTTTACCAAGACCTTTAAATACATCAGCAAAAATATTTACCAGGTCACTAGCACTTGTATCTGGGCTGATGCTCGTCGACACGGAATCCACTCTGGTTACTAAGTTCAGGTCGACACATGCAGTCTTGCCGAGAAGGGGTGTCCCTTCCCTCGTTATCTGGAACTTGAGATGATGTCCTTGGATCTCTATCCATGACACTCCAACCGGTTGGATGCGGTGACCAGAATACGTGACAAGGTGACATCGTGATGGAGACATGGTTAAACAACCTATCTTGTCGTAGACCTCCCTCGGGATTATATTCGCCTGGGAACCAGTGTCTAGCTTGAACTTGATCATCGTGTTGTGCACCAGTATATCAGCAAACCACAAACTATTTTGATCAGCATCATCGTCGTTCACCGCACCCACAAACAAATCACATTCCACATCTTGTTGTCTGCTATCACGTATCCACTCCTCCTGTTCATCGGGACGTTCGATGGTCAACTCATCCACAACCGTTCTGCGATTCAAAACACCACGACACATTTTTATGAAATGACCTGTTTTCTTGCAGGCCAGGCACTGCCTGTCCCTAGCAGGGCACCGACCCTGCTCATGCTTGTAACCGCAATTGGGAGACTTTACACCAGCCATATTTGATACATTTGACCTATATAAATGGTCTTGTTGACGATACGGCCGTTTCCATGGCGCCGCATGGCGCTGTGACGTCACGCCGTTATTATTCACTTTTGAAATTACATCGACGTTCTCATTCGACACACTGTGAGAACCATCTTCTAATAAATCTGACTTATGTTCACTTAATCGACATATATCAATGCATTTGTCCAATGATAAATCACTCGTTTGTAACAGTCGGTCTCGTAGGCTTCTGCTTTTGATACCACAAACAATTCTATCACAAAGCAGGGAATCTTCGAGTGCACCGTATTGACAATATGACACTCGGCAACGAAGATTCCTCATGTACGTGTCCATGCTTTCGGTGGACTGGTTAAGAGAATTGAATTTGTATCTTACCACCGTAATGTTTGTTTTTCCATCACAATAAGTCCTAAAGGATTGTATTAGTACCTCAATCTTGTCACGATCTTGCACAGCAATATCCAGGGTTCTATGTACTTTCTGGGCCTCAGCTCCTGCGACGTGTAAAAATACGCAGCACTGAACTTTTTCCGATTTAGAACTAACTCCCGCAGCTGTAGCATAAATTCTGTATGAATCAATCCATTGATACCAGTTCAGTGTGAGATTGCCATCTAGGTTGAGTGGCATCGGGGGTTTTAATCCAGATAATGCCATAATCCGTGAAGGCAAGCCACATCTGACACCATGTAAAGTACGAGTCGACACCTTGAGTTCCAGTTAGTAACTGACTTTATTTGAGTACCGTCACCATTGGTTACAATCCATATATCGCTGGTTCCCCGTACCTGCCGGATTGGCCTAGATACATCACACTCGGTGCTGAAAAAAGATGTTATTCAACTGGAATAAAAAATTTGAACAAAAAAAAAAGAACAACAAAAAAGTAAGTTCATCATTACAACCCACATCTGTGACTTCTGGGGCCGTATGCACGATGCGGTGGTAGCGTGGTGTGGTGATAAGAGCTAACACCGGGTAGCTATCACCGCCATCGCGAAGTAGGTCACGCCGTATGTTGAGGCACCTAAAACCTTCATGGTAGCTAAACGGGCAGTTATTTATAGATCTGGGGTATCCCCCTTAATTGGTACCGGCCGGCTTGCCATCTCCACACACCGCGCACCAGCAAGCCTTGCTATTGTGGACCGTGGCTGTATTTGTGTGTCTGTGTTTGTGTGTCTGTCTGTGTGTGTGTGTCTGTGTTTGTGTGTCTGTCTATGTATGTGTCTGTGTGTGTCTGTCTGTGTGTATGTCTGTGAGTGTCTGTATGTCTGTGTTTCTGTGTATGTGCGTATGTATGTGTGTTTATGTGGGTGTTGGTGCGTGTTTTTCTGTGTATGTGTGTATGCCTGTGTGTGTCTGTATGTGTGTGTATATATATGTCTGTCTGTGTATGTCTGTATGTGTGTATGTATGTTTGTGTATGTCTGTTTGTGTGTGTGTCTGTCTCTGTATGTGTGTGTATGTCTGTGTGTGTGTGTATGTCTGTGTTTGTGTGTCTGTGTGTGTCTGTCTATGTGTGTATGTATGTGTCTGTGTCTCTGTTTCTGGTGTGTGTGTGTGTATGTGTGTATTGATGCATTTTTTCTGTGTATGTGTGTATGTCTGTGTGTCTGTATGTGTGTAATGAGGAAATTGAGTAAATGTTTCGGTTAAGAAAATGTTGTGCATTCATCGGATTGTACAGCTTTAAGTGACTCAGACCCCTGGGATCACCTTTCGATACACCTTAAGGTTACATTTCACAAACACAGTAAGGTTAAGCTTCCAATGTCACATTAAAGCTGCATAGTCCGATGAAAACATAACATTTTCAAAGCCAAAACAATTATCTAGATATGATTCTACATCTCTAACTTGGATGCTGGTGCATTTATTAAACATTTGTCATCATATATAGTCAATTAATAGAACCTGTTACTGCAGAAGCCTATTGTGTTAAGAGTTTGGGCAAGCTTACCAAAATTAATTTTGCACATTTGCACTTCAAATATCTCAAAAGTTAGCCATTTAAAATAAAAGTTACTTCAATCTAATGTAAGGTAAGGTAGATTGCAATGATCAACCTAATATTTTTATCTCAGGAAATAACAGAAACTCAAAATCATTGGACTATGCAACTTTAAGGTTAGGTTCGCAATCCCCTCGCTTCTGGACTAGTATCACCATGCATGTGTTGTTGACTGCTGTTTCCCCTGCACATTATGGGGCTGTCACACTACAACGCTTCTGCCGGCGACCCGTCAGCGTTGAAAGTACTAACTTGCGCGTCGAGAAACGTTAAAGATTTAGGGGAAATATGGGGAAATTGGACGTTGGCGGAGCGTTTCAGTAGCGTGTTGGTAGCGCGCGGGCAACGCTTGTCGATGCGCGGGAAAAACAAAAACAGATGCGATGTCTCGTCTTGCCGCCGCGACTGGATGGCGCGCGCGGCGTGTCGTCAGCGCTACGACAGCGTTCGGTCACATGACCACCCATCCGCTAAGCGTCCGCAAGACGTTGACAACACGCTACCAGCACGCTAGAACAACGCCAGCAACACGCCGGGGAACGTTACCGGCGCGCCGTACAAGTCTCCCCAACGTCCAAACTATCACGAAACGTTAGTCAAACGCGCATAGCCCACCCGCTACCCGTCACCCACACGCTATGGACGCGCTGACCGAATGCAACCAAGCGTTAGAAACAATATCAACACAATATGGACGTTCCCCAACGTCCTTCCAGCGTTCTTGTAACGTGTGGCGGGCGCGTTTTGACGCGCCCCTAACGTCCTCCTAGCGTTCTTACCCATTTACTCTCACGCGTTGCCGGTCGTTGGTGGTTTTTGACATGTTCAAAACACTCAGCGACCAATAACGCGCGCCGACTTTCGCCGCCGACCGTCAACGTCAAAGATAGTGTACCGACGTGTACCGACGCGCCCATAACGCTCCACCAGCGTTTCTCGATATTTCACCAATTTTCGCCCAAATTCACCACACGTTGACGGGTCGCCGGCGAGAAGCGTCGTAGTGTGACAGCCCCGTTACATTGCTGGTGGTGGTTTGTTGAATGATGTTTGTAGAATGCTGTTTCTATGTATGGATGTTGCTGCTGGTGTGTTGTTGACTGCTATGTTTCCAGTGCACATTATGTTGCTGCTGGTGTGTTGTTGACTGCTATGTTTCCCTTGCACATTACATTGCTCCTGGTGTGTTGTTGAATGCTGTTTCCCATGCACATTATGTTGCTGTTGGTGTTTTGTTTCAATGTTATGTTTCCCATATACATTGATGTTGGTGTGTTGTTGAATGCTGTTTCCCATGCACATTACGTTGCTGGTGATTTGTTTAACATTTTTTGTTTCCCATACACATTACATTGCTCTTGGTGTATTGTTGACTGCTATTTATTCCATGCACATTACGTTGTTGTTGGTGTGTTGTTGAATGCTGTTTCCCATGCACATTACGTTGCTGGTGTTTTGTTTTAATGATATGTTTCCCATACACATTACATTGCTGTTGGTGTATTGTTGACTGCTATGTTTCCCATGCACATTACGTTGCTGTGCTGTTGAATGCTGTTTCCCATGCACATTACATTGCTGTTGGTGTTTTGTATTAATGTTATGTTTCCCATACACATTACGTTGCTGTTGGTGTGTTGTTGAATGCTGTTTCCCATGCACATTACGTTGCTGGTGTTTTGTTTTAATGTTATGTTTCCTATACACATTACATTGCTGTTGTTGTATTGTTGACTGCTATGTTTCCCATGCACATTAGGTTGCTGTTGGTATGTTGTTGAATGATGTTTCCCATGCACATTACGTTGCTGTTGGTGTTTTGTTTTAATGTTATGTTTTCCATACACATTACGTTGCTGTTGGTGTGTTGTTGAATGCGGTTTCCCATGCACCTTACATTGCTGATGTTTTGTTTTAACGTTATGTTTCCCATACACATTACATTGCTGTTGGTGTATTGTTGACTGCTATGTTTCCCATGCACATTACGTTGCTGTTGGTGTGTTGTTGAATGCTGTTTCCCATGCACATTACATTGCTGGTGTTTTGTTTTAATATTATGTTTCCCATACACATTACATTGCTGTTGGTATGTTTTGAATGTCGCGCTTTCCCGACACATTGTTGGTGTGCTTGATTGGAACATTCCTCCTGTTCATTACATTGCGCTGGCTGTGCCGACCTGTTCCCGGCCTGCTTTGTCAAACAGCACAGAAACGCAACATCACATACACGGTCACCATGGGAACACGACTTGGTTTATTGGGGTCTTATGCTCTAGAAACACCTGAGGTCATACCAGGTCGGATACCCGTCTGTTATGGTGTGCACCCATAATTGAGAAAGAAGATGGGAATATTATATAAGTATCAGAGGTTGAGAAGGCTATCAATGATCTAAAGTCAGGTAAGGCTCCTGGAAGTGACCAGATAACATCAGAAATGATAAAAGGACTAGATGAAGTGGGGATTCAAATCATTCATAAGCTAGTAAATGACATCTATGAGACTGGATTTATACCATTGAATATGAATGAATCCACATTTGTACGACTCCCAAAGAAGCCAAAAGCAACAATGTGTACTGAGTACAGAACACTAAGCCTGATGAGTCATATGTTGAAGATGATCCTGAAAATAATTTTACTGAGAAACAGACAGAAAATTTAAGAACAAATCAGTAACATACAAAGTGGGTTTATATCTGGAAGAGGTACACGTGAAGGGATTTTCAATATGAGAATGATTTGTGAACGTTATTGTGAAGTGAACCAGGATGTTTATGCCTGCTTTATTGACTATGAGAAGGCCTTCGACCGAGTCAATCATGAAATGTTAATCAAATGTTTACAAGATATTGGTGTCAATGGCAAAGACATTAAACTAATTGTGAACTTATACTGGACACAACGTGCATTTATAAAAATGGAGCAGGGCCTATCGGATGAAGTTATGATTAAACGAGGAGTTTGACAGGGGTGTGTATTGTCACCATGTCTTTTTAACCTGTACACAGAGATGATTTTCAGACACATTGAAGATTGCAAGGGAGTGACAATAGGTGGCATGAACGTCAACAATCTTAGATATGCCGATGACAGTGTAATACTAGCAGACAGTGAGAAAAACCTACAAGATATTGTGAATAGAATCAATAAAGCTGGAATACTATTCAACATGAAGATGAATGCCAGGAAGACCAAAACAATGGTTATAAGTAAAAAGACAGATAAACCAAATATCAATATAACCATAGATGGCACAAACATAGAACAAGTATCCGAATTCATATATCTCGGACAAAAGATTACAAATGATGGGAGATGTGAGGAAGAAATTAAAAGAAGGATAACAATAGCCCGAACAACATTCTCCAAAATGTATAGAGTGTTAACATCAAGTAAGATATTAATACAAACAAGGAAGCGTATTCTTCAGTGTTATGTGTGGTCTACTCTAATGTATGGGGCAGAGACATGGACAATCTCTAAGAAAATGTACAAACGTTTAGCAGCATTTGAGATGTGGACTTATCGAAGGATGATGAAAATATCATGGACAAAGAAGATCACCAACAAAGAAGTTCTCAGAAAAATTAAAAATAAGAAAAGCTTGTTTGCCACTATACAGACAAAGAAACTTATTTATTTTGGCCACATCATTCGTCAGAGTTCAATATACTACATTGTTGGAAGGGAAGGTGAATGGCAGCAGAGGGAGATGGAGACCAAGAACATCATGGTTTACAAATATTTCACAGTGGACAGGCTTGAATTATTCAGTCTATCAGAACAGCACACCATCGGGACAAGTGGAGAACCATTGCATCCAACCCTCGACTAGAGGATGGAACTATTGATTGATTGATGGTGTGCATGAATGACCCATTATCTCATCCAATCACATTATCCTGACACAGGGCGGATCGGCCATTGCCCTATCCTAGTAGTGCCCAGTGACAGACAAGGTAGCGACAACAATCATCAGTGTAATAAACTTATGACCCCTTGACCCCCATGATGCAAAGTGAACGCTCTATCTACTTGGCGACTCCAAATGGAAGTGTAGCTAAATGTACAGAGGCATCTCCAGCAACTAAGCACATAAATACCATGCTCACATGCCATGCCCTAAATTCCTTCATACTAAACTATGGTTTGAATGTTCACTCCATTGGCTGACTTGAATGTTGACACTGGTTTCCCTTTTTTCCCTTTAAAATCTCTTTTTATATATATTTATAAGTATGTATGTGTGTATGTATGGACGTATGTATGTATGTATGTATGTATGTATGTACGTACGTACGTACGTATGCACGTACGTACGTATGCACGTACGTACTACGTACGTACGTGCGTACGCACGTATGTACGTGCTACGTACTTACGTACGCACGCACGCACGTGTATATATATATGTATGTATGTACGTACGTACGTACGTACGTACGTATGTATGTATGTATGTATGTGTATGTATGTATGTATGTATGTATGTATGTATGTATGTATGTATGTGTGTATGTATGTATGTATGTATGTATGTATGTATGTATGTATGTATGTATGTATGTATGTATGTATGTATATTGTGTGTTTGGCTACAGAGCGAGGCATTCACCCAGATAGTGTAGAATTACTGCACCCAACCTTGTGGCTGCGTGGGTTATCAACAACAACAAATTACGTATGTTGTAGAGGCAACATAGTTAATTTGCGAGCGAGGTAAGAGTGTCCCCCCCCCCCCTTCACCTTGCCCACCTGTCACGTGACCAACCCTCGCCCTTCACCGTCACTTTCCGCCACGCTCTCGTCCTAGCAGGTCAGTTTTCCCCGCCCACCCAACCCTCTTTGACATGGGTTAAGGGTTGATATCGCCTATTGACTTTACTGTTTGGATTGTCTAAATTCAATTACACTCATGTCGCTCAACAACCTGTCATCAAATGTACTTACTCTTAAGACTCATTTCGCTACATTCCGGAAGCCAGCGCTTCCATGATCTCGGTGCCAGCCACCAATGACAGAGCCAGCCTCTCACGCCCCAGCGGCACCGACAATTTAATTATCCTGAACCATGATGTTATTGATGCCGAGATTCCTGATCTCGAGTTTATCTGATTGCAAATATTGTTTGTTGTAAATAAATTTGTTACGGAAAATATGTCTTTCTCCTCTTTCCGAGCGTGGCGAATTAAAGTCGCATTATTGGGTTTTCCAGCTTGGATGATTCGGACACAGCTTGGATGTCGCCCGGACACAGAGGAGACTATGGACACGCAGTCCATGTCTCCTTCTTCAACCCATTCACGTGGTTCGTCTGCAGCCTCCACCTCATCCACCTCACACAGTCTCGCAGGAAAAGGGAAAGGAAAAGGAAAGAGGAGGGTGCGGCAGTTTGACAGCACCCTGCCTGCAGACGAGGAGGAGGTCCTGGTTGACTTTCTGCATGAATCGCCAATATTATGGAACGTCAAGTTGACGGATTATCGGAGGACGGACAAAAAGGGCAGGCTGTGGGAGGACCAGGCCCAGAAGATGGGGAGAACCGCCACACATCTCCAGGGGTGGTTCAAGTCCATGCGTGACAGCCACACCAGGCTTCACAAGAAGAAGAGCGGAGACGGTGCGCCCGAGTGGACAGAGAGGGAGCAGTGGATCCTAGACAAGTTTGGCTTCCTTCGGTCATTCGTCCGCCACCGGCCGGAGCCCTGCAGAAGTGTAAATACTATATTTTTTAATTTGCATTAATTGCTAATTTTTGTATTTAATTATTTAATTATTTAATTCCTTTACACCTCATTTTGCACAAATCTAATACTTAATGGCATTATAATATGTTAGCATGTGGAATTTTTTATTATTGGCCTCTTTGTGGATAAATGATTGTATATGTTTCATGGCATTGTTGCATGCATTAATTTATTATTGCCCTCATTATGTAATGTCACGTTGTCTTGTATTCATTGTACTTATGTTGCTTTATTATTTTGTCTTGCAGGTGTTGGCCGCGGTTGATGCAGCGCAAGACGATCTGGGGACTGCGGAGACTGCCTGTGCTGACCAGCAGATCGGGGAGGAGCCCCAACAACCAGCCCTATCCGAGCCGCCACGCAAGGGCAAGCAGTTGAAGACGGCATATCAGGACCTGCTGGAAGCCCTGAAACAACGCGTCGATGTCTCGGGCGACATGTTAGAATCTCTAAGCGTGCGCACACCTCGGACGGCCTTCGCAAACTATGTGAGGGACTGTCTGCTGACCACGTCAAAGGGCCAGTTCAACTACACGCGGGCGGCCATGAACATTATGCTGGGCCAGGTCATGGAGTCAGATGTGGCGGGATACGGGACCATGATCTCGGGGCCGGCCCTGTCGCAGGTCAGTCCCCCTACAGGTCCCCCTACAGGCCCCATGAGTCAGATCGTGCGGCCCCCCTCTGCGGCGTCTGGCTACTCGTCGTATTCAACCTCCAATACCTCGTGCCAGTCGCCGATTGACGCCTCCCAGCCCAACCCGTACATGTGGCGGCACCAACCACCCGCTGGGACCCAATGGGCATCCCAAACCACGGATTACATGCACCAATACATGCTGCAGCCACTGCAACCTGCGCCGGTGCAACCTGTGCCGCTGCAACCTGCGCCGATGCGTCCTGCGCTGCTGCACCCCGGCCCGCTGCTGCCATTGCTGCAGGCCACGACCCCCAGAACTTTCAGGCTCCCCGGCCCCATGATGGGTCCGCCGGTGTCTTCTCGGTCACCACGGCCGCAGCCTCCAGCACAGGCTATCGGCAGCGCATCTCCTCCCGCCTGGGTGGTCAAACAGAGTGCCAGTACCCCAAGGGGAGGCGGAATGACAGCCCCTGATGGATTGTTGAATCTGTCAGGGCTGTCGGGCATTTCTAATGTCTCCAACCTCGAGGCGGCGGACCTATTTGGGGCCACGGACATGGCCGAGGACCTGGCCAGAGACGTGGACCCCCCCCCCCCCGCGAAAGTGAACAGAAAGTGACAGTATTGATTGTTGATGCCTGTAGATGTTTTGGTTATGTTTTCTGATTTCATTTGTTTTTTTTCTGACTTCGTGCCTGTAATATATGTGTGCGGATTCCAAACAAATTGCTCTAAATATAATTTATATTGTAAACGAGATTTTGGTCTCTGAGTGTATTTCTAGTAAACATTATCATATCATTATAATAAAGTAATACTCAATTTCCCCCCCCCCCCCCATATAGAATAGAACAAAATAAGGCCATTTGCCCATATGGCAGTATCTGAAAATAATTTCTTCTCCGCCCCTCCTTAAAATAACTTACATGTAAATGTTGTCAGTCTTAATTACAGTAATCTTCCCCACGCAAATATAAAACTGACATGTAAATTTGTCAGTGTTAAATGGGCCTTTAAAAATTTAGAAATAATATCCGTCCCCCCAACAAATGTTTAACTACCATGTAAATTTGTCAGTGTTATGGGCCCTTAACAATAAAGAAATAAAATAACTGACATGTAAATGTTGTCAGTCTTAATTACAGTAATCTTCCCCACGCATATATAAAACTGACAGTGTTATGGACCCTTAACAATAAAGTAAAAATATCCCCCCCCCCCCAACAAATGTTTAACTAACATGTAAATTTGTCAGTGTTAATCAACAATAAAGTAATAATATCCCCCCCCGAAACAGATGTTTAACTGACACGTAAATTAAGATTTGATATCAATAACAGATTGATATCTTTTATTAAATGAGCTATAACATATGAACATCTCACATTTTTTCATATCACCACAGTACATAAATATCGCGGCGCACACACTTCATATAGTCATATCATATTCTCCTGCCATTCCACTGAACCCGCTGGTGAGTTGACCCAGTTTTTGAGGAGATTCCGCTGTTCCTTTCCTGCCCTGGAGCTAGTGTTCTGGCAACATATTTGTCTTCCTATGTCCGGCAGGTTTCCACCCCTCTCCATGATCCGGGGATGAAATTCTCGTTGCCGTTCTCTGGACGGTCTAGCTGCTGATTCTGGAGCGTGGGATATCGGATCCTCATCAGGTTGTGTAGGACCATGCACGCTGTGACGATGAGCTTCACGGTGGAGGGGTGGTGCTGCATCGTGCTGAGCAGAACCTGAAATCGGTTTGCCAGGATCCCGAACGCATTCTCCACGACTCTCCAAGCTCGGGAAATCCTGTAGTTGAAGATGTGTTCATCATGCGCCATACCCCTCCTGCTGTATGGCTTCATCATCGTCAGGCATAGGCCAAAGGCATTGTCACCAATCAGGAAGTATGGAATGCTCCTCTGGCCGGCCACAATAGGCTCGGGTTCCGGGAAACCTATGGTACCATATTGCTATGGAACTTTTGGGTTTCAGAATTTCATTGTGTTACATGGTGCAAATTGTCTATTCAACAGGTATCGTACACCTTATTCTATGTACCTTTTGTGTAAATAACCCTGAATTGAAAAATGGCTGGAAGACCAGTGCTTCGGCACTGACAAAAGAATTATTCAGCAGAATAAACATATTTACAACAAACAAAAAAAAGCATTGAACACCTGCACATCTGATGCGGAGCCTGTACCACCAGATGAACTTGTAGTCTGGATGAACTTGTAGTCTGCATCAACGAGTGCCATGAGAACTATGGAGTAGAATCCCTTGTAGTTGAAGTACAGGGATCCACTCTTTGGGGGACACCGGCAGGCCACATGCTTCCCATCAAGTGCCCCTCAGGTATGGGGGAAGTTCCACCTTTCCAAGAACTTGTCGGAGATGGCACGCCATCCCTCCGGAGTGGTGGGGCAGGTCATCACCTCGTCGATGTACTCTGCAACAATGGCCTTGCACACCTCTCTCACAATGAGAGAAGGGTGTTGTGTGGTACCCTCCACCCAAACTTCATGGAAGCGTACTTGCTGCCCGATGCGAGGTGACGCAGAGTGAGGGCAAGGTTCAGGCCGGGCTCAAGCGGCTTCCTGTAGGTCGTGTAACTTTTGGTGATCCGCGGACCGACTCTGGCTAGCATCTCGTCGAACATCTGGGGAGGCATTCGCATGAAGTTGACGAAGGAAGCTGTGTCCTCGCTACGTAGTTCCACCAGAAGCTGGTCATACAAGCCAAACTCATGCCGCCTCGCGATCCACTTCCGCACCCACAATCGCTTCGCCCAACATTTTTTCCTTCTCCTTATAGCCTCGATATAGCGCACTAACAACACATTTGTCTCGTGGTAATATTTGAGAATGGCCAGTTGGTAGTCCTGCATGACCCACTCCGGGAGATGTGTCTGCTGCGAAGAGCTGACCTGTTCTGCTGACAGCCGGTCATCGCAGCTCTTTATATACTCAAAGGCAAAACGTTCAGACCACTTTCACAAAACGTTCGCAACACGTCAGCGTCGTTACGGACACGCTAGACGATCGTCGACTACGTCGACGACGTCGCAACATGTTTGCGGAATGGTAGAGCAACATCACGCACGCATCACAGACACGCAGGACCAACGGTGTGTCACGTTAACCCAACATTGTCTTGTCTTAGCGCTACCCGCACGTTCCTCCTCCCCGGGTGTCATGTTGACGTAAGAAAAAGGAGCTTGAGCAGGGAGGACGACTGGGAGGCGAGTGACTGAGGGAGGCCGGCAGGCGGCCTTATAAGGGAAGGAGCGGGGAGGCGAGAGGCGTGAAAGGTTAGAAAGCGGCGGGCAGGGCGAGGTGGGAGAAAGCTGAGGGGAGGATGACAGGGAAGGTGAGAACGCCGGGCGGCGGCAGAGGCGGGGGGAGGGTCTCTTCCTTCCCTCGCATCCAACGCAATGCGAGCATTACGACCGATGCACGAAAAGGAAGAAGGCAAGGTGGGGGTGGGAAAAGAGGCGCTTTATTGAAAACACCTCAGGAAGTAAAGACAGTATATACAAGGAAAGGTGAAATAATCTTAAGGCTGGCAGCTCAGGAAATAAACAGAGTATGTACAAGGAAACGGTAAAATAAACCTAAGGCTAAGGAGCTCCGGGGGAGCTTTCAGAGTTTGTGGCGATGGGCGCCGAAGAGCCCTCCACCAAAAAAGGAGGAGAGGGCTCGAGGCGCGCCCGAGGCGGGGGCACGAGGCGTAGGCCGCGTCTGTGAAGTCCAGGGCCTGGGCCGGGATAGGGCGCGAGGGGTACCCAGGCGAGGCTTGGGCGGCGTCCTTGGCAGAGGCTGGGGAAGTTGAAGGTCTGGGTGTGGTGATGCGTCCGGGGCCTACGTCGACAGGGAGCGGGCGGCCAAAAGGTTGGGGAGGCCCGCTCCCTGGAGAGCTGCGGTGAGGAGGTCCGGCGAGGGTTGAACAGGGGGGCAGCGAAGTCCTCAGGGCTGGGCGGGGTGGGGGTCGGGGTGGGCGGGCTGATGAAGGCGGTGTCGTGGAGGTCATGATGGTCGGCGGCTGTGATGTCTGGGGGGGATTCGTCGTCAGAGTGGGCGGCGTCTGGGGCCTGCGGTGCGAGGTGATGGGGGGGGGGATCAAAAATCCGCCGAGGCAGCTGGGGTCTGGCGATCACGGGGGGCATCGAAGTCCTCAGGTCGGGGTCGGGTCGGGGAGGTTGATGAAGGCGGTGTCGTGGAGGTCGTGATGGTCGGTGGCTGTGCTGTCTGGGGAGGATTCGTCGTCAGAGTGGGCGGCGTCTGGGGCCTGCGGTGCGAGGTGATGGTCCCCGGCTGTGTCTGGGCGGTGTTTCGGTCGGTGGTCGCTGGGGGGTTGTCGGTGGTGGTCACGGGGTTGTCGGCAGAGGTGTGGGTGAGGCGCCGGGGATGGCCCCCCGGGCCGGCCGGGGGGCGGCGGCTCAAAAATCCGCCGAGGCGGCCGGGGTCTGGCGCTCACGGGCTTGCTTGGTGAAGCATCGGGCCTCGCTGTGCATCGTGAGGATGCGCCGTACGTTGGCGCAGTAGGCGCATACGTGCCGCTGTCTGTTACCCACCTCGCCGTGGGCCTCCCCGACGGGGGCCCGGTCGCACAAGGCGAGCTCGCGGTTCCAGGCGGCGCAGGGGGCCCCGTGGGCCTGTCTGTTGTAGGCGATGCGGGTGTCGGCTTGGGCCCGGGGCTGCGGTGCGCCTCGGGGAAGGTCCTCGCCTCGGGGGGCTGGTGCTGTCGGGAGGGCCTGGGGGGCAGGCAAGCTGAGGGCCTCCACCCTCACCAGGTTCAGGGCAACAGGGTCGTGCCATCCCTGGGGGAGCCTCCCGTCCGCGATCCAGGTGAAGATCGTCTCGGAGTAGTTGCGGATGGTCGGCCAGGGGTAGGCCAGGTTTTCCCTGAGCACGGTGAGGGTGTGGTTGTGTAGGCCTGGGATGGAGTGTGCCGGGAAGCTCGGGTGGCTGATGAGGGTGGTGAGGGCGAGGCTGTATTCGTCCTTGGTGGCCTCGCCCCTCTTCACCGACTTTCGCTCAGGCCCCCTCTCAACGAGGTCAGAGGGGAAGAGGTAGTCGGGGGAGATGCCCTTCCGTCTCCCGGTATGCTGCGCCTCGGCCGATGCCAGGATCTCCCATACGGCGTCGGCCGCGGATGCCGGGCTATGGTCGACGGTGTCCTGTAGGTACGGCGGGGGGGCGACGGCGGTGCAGCGAGGCGGCTGTAACGCTGGTACTGCGGGTGCAGTGCCCCCGGGAGCGGTGCCTGAGGTGGCGGCGGAGGGTACGCCCCCCCGAGGACGGGTGCCCGAGGTGCTGGGATGGGCGTCGTGCTGTACGCCGTCCACCGCCTCGGGCTGGGCGGGGGGGGGGGGTCTCCTCGGGCTCGCGGGCGGCCCCGGACTCCAGGGCGTCCAGGGGGCCCGTTATTTGCTGAAGCGCCTGGAGGATAGCGGCCTCGGCGCCCGAGGGCCGGTCCCGAGGTGCCGGTGAGGACCCGGGGGCCGAGCTCGGCGAGGCGCCTCCCGGCGTGCCCGAGGCGGGACCCGGCGTGGCCGCGGTGGCCGCGGCGGTCGTCCGGGCTCCCTTCCGTCGCTTTCCCTTGCCGCTCCAGGCATGGTGAGGCGGGGCCGAGGTGGAGTGGTCCGAGGTGAAGAACGGCCCGAGGTGAAGGCCAAATAGTAGAAAAAGGAGCTTGAGCAGGGAGGACGGCTGGGAGGCGAGTGACTGAGGGAGGCCGGCGGGCAGCCTTATAAGGGAAGGAGCGGGGAGGCGAGAGGCGGGGAAGGTGAGAAAGCGGCGGGCAGGGCGAGAGGGCGAGGTGGGAGAAAGCTGAGGGGAGGATGACAGGGAAGGTGAGAACGCCGGGCGGTGGCAGAGGCGGGGGGAGGGTCTCTGCCTTCCCTCGCATCAAACGCAATGCGAGCATTACGACCAAGGCAACGTTGACCTAACGTAGTTGACGTAGCCATAACGAACGCCTAACTTTGTCATAATGTGAGCGTAACGTGACGCGAACGTCATACCATCACGTCGAGCTATGTTGAAAGTTTTCAACATGTCCAAAACCTTGACGTGCCCCAACGTAACTGGATGTGATTCCATGTGACTCAACGTGACTCTAAACGTCACCACAACGTAATTCGCCGTCCATCAACATAATGACCAAAAGTCACCCACATCGGGACACACGTTGGCTTTTACGTTGTAGTGTGACAGCACCATTAGAAGCCGATTCGCTGTAGCGCTTGTGTACTTACCCTCCCAGTCGTGCCAATAGAAATACGGCAACCACCTGATCTCCACCCTCCATACATGAGAATTCGAACCACAGCAGCTAATTAATATCTATTCAATATATGGGAACCAGCGGGGTTTTAAAACCGCAACACGCAAGGGGGAGGGGCATCTAACTATAACAACATCGACCATTGAGGCCAATTTACCTACTTATCTATTTTATTTACAATTCCATTAAAATATTATTTAATACATCAGTTCTATGTTTTCTTGACATCTTCAAAGTTCACTAATTAATCTCCAAAGTTCATTAATTACCGACAGGCTTCTAATATATTTATCTAAATAATATGACACAATTTCAAAACTTTAATAGATCCACAACCAAATCCAAAACATTCTTCACTATTCCTACACACCCAACCTGTTGTATTCTGCAATTCTTGTGTTCTCTGTGGCAGAGTGGTTAGAGTGTCTGACATTTTACTAGGTCGGACTCCTAATCTGAAGGTCGGTAGTTCAATTCCCCGTGCCCCCCACCACTGCCAATTTGGATTTCCACCGATGTGTATAACTTACAGTGTTATCAAAGACCAGTTGCTCTCATACCACCATGTCTATGTGGTGTGGGAGGTTAAAAATCCCTTGGGTCAGTAAAAGTGTAGGCTCGGGCTTTTTATCGACAAACTGTCTAATGGTGAAAACAAGTCTATTCAGACTTATCCATAGCCGTGTTCACACCCACAACTTTAGGCCGAACTAGATGAGGCGAACTAGATGCGGCGAACTAGTGTCGTGTCCACACACGGAGCGGATTAAGGCGGAAATTGATATCTGCGCATGAGCAAGTCCAGACTAACCAGCGTCATTTTGGGTTCGTCGACGCCGGCACGAGAGAGTGTGGGTTCGACCTAGATATGTAATGTCTGAATCGTATTGGTTTGGAACGGTCAAAACTTCTGCTGGGCAGTGAAACCCTAAAAATAAATGATGAAAAAAATATATGTGCACCTCTAGCAGGTTCATAGACCAAATTTACCGAAAAGTCAACAAACTAAGGTCTCGACTGTGACGTCCTTAATCCGCCTCATCTAAACCGCTAGCGTCCACACAGGCACTATGGGTCGACTCAAGCTAGTTCGCTTCATTTAAACCACCACGCGAGGCGAACTAGATGAGGCGAACTACATGAGGTGACTCAGCCCTAATCCGCCTCAACATCGGGTTCACACGACCAATGTGAGCCGACTTAGATTAGGCGCACTAGATGAGGCGAGTTAACGCCCAGGTGTGAACACGGCTCATGATAGGCAGTATAAATCTTCAAGAAATTAACGTGACTCGGACATTATGATATGCATGCTCCTGTGAGACAGGCTATATAAAATATTACAAAGTAGGAAGTAATACCTTGTCCTGTTCTTATTTAAGTCGGTGAACAATCAAGCGAACAATCAAGAGTGGGCTGCTGACGTCACAGAATGTGGTCATATCGAGCTGGTTATACTTTGGGGGAACTACCTGTGGGTGGGGCGTGGGTGGGGAGAGTTCTGCCAATGCCCCGCCCAGTAGGGATTAAATGAGCCAGCGCTGCGGTTTTAATTCTCCGCAGGTTTAAAACCTACACTTTCACCCTGCGCATGCGCCAAAATCAAACGGCATTTCCACCAGATTACGACCGTCGAGTAAGACAGTATCCTGCATCCTATGTCAAATAATACGCCTAAATAACAGAATTTCATTTTAAGCAGTGAAAAATGTATTCTGCTTTTTTTGTTTTATTAGGCTTGCTCGTGCATGAGGCCGCTGCCGCGCGCTCTACCAAATAGCTGTTGACAGGGACTGGCGCTCGCTTGGGTGTTTGCTCTTTTCTATTTTAACACCATTTTTTGTTATTAAGTCACGCTCCTAAACTTGTAACATTTTATCTGAGGCACTGGACTATCCATTGATATTGTGTTTTTTGTTCGTTTTTATTTTATTAACGTTTGCTCGCGCGTGTTGACAGTGACTGGCGTTCGCTTGCTCTTTTCAATTTTAACATTGTTATTAAGTTATGCTCCTAAATAACATAATTTGATAAATAAAAGTACACCCCCTCCACCTCAGAGATACAAAGAGAATTACTAAAAATAATCCCCTCCCCCTCCCGAGATATGAAAACAAAATTAAAAAAGAAGTACCCCCCCCCTCACATCCCGAGATATATAAAACAATAATTAAAATAATCCACCCCAAAATGCTAAGTGTATGGCTTAAACCAGCGGGGTTTTAAAACCGTGACATGCTGCAGTTTGAAAGCGCCATTCGATTTTGACGCATGCGCAGGACGAAAGTGTATGTTTTAAACCCGCGGAGAATTAAAACCGCGACACCGGGTTATTACCGCCCTCCACACCTGCCAGTGTGGTGGTTTCAGCGTGTTCCCGTACTCAGACGTGTCCCTCGCTTCTGCGCATGCATCAGAATCTAGTAAACATGGCCGTAATCGATTAACACAAACCGGGTGACTCGGGTCATCCGAATTTCAAATAGAACACGCGAGTGGAGTCGACAAATACACGTCCCGTGTGCAAAAAAAGAATAACTTAGATTAATGAAATGGAAATATAGGTAAACTGGGCCATGATACAATACTTTAAATCCTATTTTGCTGTACTTTTATCGGTTATTAAAAAAAAAAGAACAAACTGTCCACCCGAGCGTATTCGATTATTCAACCCGAGTTTGTAGGATGTGCGCATGCGCCAATAAGTGGCTGGGGTGACCCGAGTTGATGCGAAATCCGCGCAGAAGCAGAAGCAACGGGACACGTCTGAGCACGGGAACACGCTGAAACCATCACACCGGGCCCCGCACGACCAGACGCGTCACCATGGCGACGGCAGTGGTGGCCGCACGCAGGTGTCGAGGTGCGAGGTGTCAAGGTGCGAGGGGGTGGGTAGACCAGTCAGGTGCCAGTCTCAGAAGGTGTGGCTCAAAGGAGAGGTGTGGGGGCCACTGGCGGATGTGTGGGCGAACAAGTGGATTGTACTGAGTCCTGGACACCATCTTTGAAGGTTTGTTGGTTTGTTGTTGCTTTACGTCCTCCATCTTTGAAGGAGGTGTGCAGCAGTAACAGGTTCTATTAAATTGACTCAGTATTGCCTTCTTCCCAGAAACAAATGCTTAATAAGTGCATCAGTATCTAAGTTAGATATGTAAAATAAAATCTAGATAAGTGGTTTGGTTTTGAAAATTTGATATTTCATCGGACTATGCAGCTTTAACCAGCAGCCTAGTTATTAATTCGCAATTGCTAAGTTAGCTGACCTAAAGGGCCTGTCACACTACTACGTATCGCCTCAAAGTGCGCCAACGTATGTGATTTTCGACCAACACATCGGCATATGTTACATGTATGTTGGGCATACGGCGTATACGTTCTGGATACGTCGTCTTACGTCGAGGCTCCGAAAAGAATTTGTGCATGCTCAAAATTTTCGACATGTGGCTCGTACGTTAAACGTACGCTGCATTTACATTCAGGATACGTCAGCATACGTTGGGAGTACGTTAGGGATACGTTGCTGCACGTTAGCTGTACGTTCAGCTGGTGGGAATGTGACGTCCACATACAGCCCGCGTACTGCCAACGGATGCATTCCGTACTCCTAACGTATTCCGAACGTATGCCTGCCGTATCTCCAGCGTATTTAAAATATATGCCATACTTCTAGCGATGGAATAACGTATGTAACCTTGGTCAGCGTTCCATGAGCATATGCGAGGCACACAAACACTCTCATACGCTAGGAATATGTCAGAGATACGTTAGCATACGTTGTGTACGTCGTGTGTACACCCCTTTTTTACCCCCCGCCGCTGAAAAGTTTGATGAATGTTGACGTACTGGCAAATTTTCTAACATTGAGCATGCACTGATGCCGTATGTCGTAGTGTGACAGGGCCTTAAATGGCTAGAATAGTTTATAAACAAAATAATATCGTTGCGATTTAGTAATGGAAAATTTAAAATAATTAATTAGTTTTGGAACGATCAGTAAGGACTATATTTTATATGAATGGACAGAGAAAATGACTAGTAGTAACACCATAAGATATCATACGGGGTGGGTTGTTTTTTTTAATTGTGGGGGGGGGGGGGGGTGATTTTGTTGTTAAAGGAAAGAACTTACATATGACAACGAGTTGGTGAAGTGGTTCTTTATACAATCGTGCAGAGCACCACCAAGTCTACATTCCCACCAACCAGCGCTGTCTACTCACATGGGAACACTGGGCAGTTGCCCAGTAGCCCCATTATTTTAGGGGCCACAAAATTCAATTTGAAAAATAAAAGTAAAGTTTATATTAAATAGTAGAAGAATTAATGTGAAATCGGGGCTTCTTGTATGTAAAATGAATGTAGGATCGGGGCCATACAATTCATTAGTGATGGGTGGTTGGGGGGGGGGGGGAGATTAGGGGCCCCAGTACATTGCTTTGTCTGAGGGCCTCACATATTCTTACCAAGGAACTTTTGAGGGGCCGTAGTGTACACGAATGGATGGCAGCACCAGCGGTCCTATCCGCGTATCAAAGAAGTTCCCTCTTGTTAGGAAGCGACAATTGAATTTGGTAGCATCTTCATAGTCAATGCCATAGCTAGGGAAGCACTGGGCGAGAGCGGGGCGCGGGGGCTGGGGGGGGGGGGGGGGGGGGGGGTTGGGGGTATTCCTCTTACTGCAGCTTCTCATTACACGGCGGGTTTTACCAATAACTCTATGCAAGTTTAAATGCCTTCATTACACGTGACCTTGGCAGCCCCAATGTTGCCAGGCGACTACGTGGGTTTCCCTTAGGTAAATAACGGCTGGTACTTCACGAGTCGGCAAGTCAGAGTTATGGCAACTCGCGATCACTCATTGTTTGTGACTTACGAGACAAGGACTGAAACACAAAGTCATGAATCACTACTTGTAAATTACTGACAAATTTTAATGTAAAAACTAACAAAACAAGTATGACAACACAGACTTCCTGAGCATCATGTGCGGGTCCAATTAACGGTAGGAATTAATCTAATTACGGTGAGGCTATTCAATTAATGGCAGTAAAACCCCACAGACTGCGTGTGATGGAGGGCTAACGACTCTGCCATGAGTACTTTAATATCCCTTAGAAGGTTAGGTGGTGCCTTACAGCCACTGGCTTTGAAGTAAAGTTCATTCCTTTTGCAAACAAACGAAACACGATGCCCAGAGCGGGATTTGAACTCACATTTCTACCTTTCCGTGGTGAGTGTTCTAATCATTGGACCTGCTGCAATCATCCATCCCAGACCCACATGTCTGTGGCGTATATTTTAATATAAATAGTTCAATGGCAAAAGCAATGTATAACTTGTTCCATACTAACTACACTGTTTCGGACATGCTATTTGACTATGGCTGATTTACTACAGATGGACACCTGGGCCCATATATAGCGATATAGCGAATGGTAGACAGGAAGTGTGAACACATATTTTTTTTTTTGGTACATTAGTTGTCCCAAGCAGGGGAAATCCCAGTCACAGACGACTGGTCTTCCCCCCTCCACTGCTGGTCGATAGAAAGCCCGAGCCTACACTTTTACCGACCCAAGGGATTTTTAACCTCCCACACCACATAGACATGGTATGAGAGCAACCGCCCTTTGATGACGCTGTAATTTATACGCAGCGATGGAAATCCAAATTGGCAGAGCTGGGGGCATAGGGAATCGAACAGCCGACCCTCAGATTAGGAGTCTGACCTAGAAAAAAGTCACACTCTAACCACTCCGCCACAGAGAACACCATATGCATGAATCGGTGTTAGGCTTAGCCGGTGCTAGCTCTGGGGTAGCTATCCGCGGCTAGGAGGGGCTTGGTTAATTAGGTCAAGCTGTATGCACCGATGTCCAAACCGGTCCGGATAGCTAACCGTGTACTTATTTATAGATTTGGGAAATCCCTAGATTCGACAATATGAATAACGCCGCCAATGCGCCGGCGGCGTTAATATCGGTTCGAATTTAGGGTTAAATTGATCAAATTTCACTTATGGCGTCTGTAATTCTGTTAAATATGACAGCATTGAATAGATTTGGGCCTAATATATTGCTGCCGATGCTGCGGCGATCTGCTTTGTTGATATTCGACAGTATGGATATCGACGTCGAGGCGGCGGCGATCTGTTTACTTTACATTCGTCGATTCGACAATATTAATATCGCCGCCAATGCGGCGGCGGCGTTAATATCGGTTCGAATTTAGGGTTAATTCGATCAAATTTCACTTATTGAATATGTAATTCTGCCAAATATGATAGCATTGAATAGATTGAGACCCACACACGCAGACTGGGCCGCGTTCAGGGTCCGTCTCGGAGGCGCCTCGGCGACGTCTCGGCGATGCTTTTTGCTCTATTTCCGTTCAGGGTCCGTCTCGGCGACGTCTCAGCGACGCCTCCCTTTTCAGGTTGGAGACAGAAAGCGTCTCGAAAATGGCCGCCGGGCTCAGTGGTTTCATCCAATCAGAGCGCAGCATTTCGATTGCAAATGGCCGCCGCCTATGGGGGCGGCCATTTTCGAGGCGACCAACTGCTATTGTTGTTCAGACTAGCCTGACGTCACGGGCGCCTCCGAGACGGAGCACTGGTTGGGCCTAATATATTGCCTTCTCCACCTCCCGGGAACCAGCGCGCTTGTTACGGGTGAGCCTGTTGCCGGCGAGAACTGGTTGGGCCTAATATATCGCATTCTCCCCTACTGGGAACCAGCTCGCTTGTTACTGGTGAGCCTGTTCCCAGCGAGCGGCGATTCGTGTTTAGTTTACATTCGTCGATTCGACAATATTAATATCGCCGCCGATGCGGCGACGACGTTAATATCGGTTCGAATTTAGGGTTAAATTGATCAAATTTCACTTATTGCGTATGTAATTCTGTTAAATATGATAGATTGATAGCATTGAATAGATTTGGGCCTAATACTAGGTATATGAGTCAAAAATTAAAAATCCTCCAATTCCAGTGTAACTGGGCTCATTTGAAAGAGGATGAAGAGACAAAGAAAATGACACTTAGATCATTGCAATCCATTGAGAAATAAATAAGTTATGATTTTTTCATTATTTTTAATTAGCCAAATTATGTCCTCACAATTAACCTTAAACCAAATGAAGAAGGTGTGATCAAAACATACTGTGTTGTTAGGGAAAATGCTGTAACATTCTTATTTCTCAACAAATTCACTAAATCTTTTAAGTATCTGAATTGCAGAAGAATTCTCTATCTAGATCAATCACAAAAATCATCATTGAAAAGCTAGAAATAATTATTAATAATGATCAAACATAATAATTATTAGGTTAATGCCATATTTTTTGTATTTCTTGAGTTGCCATTTTGTTTTCCCATTTGCTAAAAAAAACTTTCCTCAAGCTTGTTACTGCATTTCTCTTGCAAATTTCCTCATGGTATTTCACAGATACATCAATAAATACATATAGAATGGGAACTATATATTATAATTAGGGACCAAACCTTCTTTGATGTCGAATTTTGATGAAGATGTGCAATTTGCAGAATTTCTTGAGTCACCATTTTGTTTTTCCCATTTGGCATTATTTGTTATAAAAAGAATTTCCGCGAGCTCGTTAATACACTTCTCGTGCTAATTTCCTCCTGGTATTTCATATATACAACAATAAATACATATATAATGGGACCTATATATTAAAATTAGGGACCATAGCTGCTGTGATGGCGAATTTTGATGGTGATTACTGTCAAAAATCTTTAAAGTTTGGTGAAATTCTTCCTGTAGCAGAAATAAACAATCTTTCAGAAAAAAATGAAAACGAGGCTATAGATTGGGAAATCCTCTATGACGTCATGCTCATTATATATGCAAAAACGTATTTCTAGCCAATCAGGAGGCAGTTATTTGGAACGATGTAAGTGGGTTGACCAATAGAAAACGGAGATCGGCGTCACAGGAAAATGGCGCCCGCTATGACGGCGATCGGCGAGTTTGGCTCACATACCTACTAATACACGATAACACGGTTTGGCCATATATGGGCATGTCCTAATTTCGCGAGAACGAGGCCACTTCCGGATATAGGTAAACAAAGCCCTGATAGCCTTGAGTTTGCCGGAACGCACAGTGCAAAGCAGTAGTTTTATTCAAAATTAAGAGAAATCGAGAACCCTAGCCATATCAATTTAATATAATCTTTTTGTTAAACATGTTTTCTATATGTATTCCAATTAGTTTGTTTCTAGGTAGTGTAGTTTTAGAGATATTTAACGTTTTCTGTATGAAGATTGCTCACTGCCATTGACAATGCATTGCCGAGATTGCGTTTGCCGGTACGCGCAGTGCAAACCGTTAGTTTTATTAACAATTAATAGAAATCCAGAACCCTAACCTTATCAATTTAATATAATCCGTTTGTTAAACATGTTTTCTATGTGTATTCCAATTAGTTTGTTTCTAGGTGGTGTACTTTTAGAGATATTTAACGTTTTCTCTCTGAAGATTGCTCACTGCCATTGACAATGCATTGAGTATGCCGGTACCAGCAGTGCAAAACGTCAGTTTTATTCAAAATGAATAGAAATCCAGAACCCTAACCATATCAATTTAATATAATCTTTTTGGTAAACATGTTTTCTATGTGTATTCCAATCAGTTTGTTTATAGGTGTTGTACTTTTAGAGATATTAAACTTTTTCTCTCTGAAGATTGCTCACTGCCAGTGGTGATACTGCCATGTGCGTTTTGTTTACCTGCAAACAGGAATTAGGTCAAGATGGCCGCCAAACCGTGTTATGGTGTATACGCGATGCCACGGTTTGGCCATATATGGGCATGACCTAATTTCGCGAGAACAAGGCTACATCCGGTTATAGGTAAACAAAGGCATGTGAAGCTGTGTTTAACGTGATTTCAAGCGATCAGTTTCCTTTAAACCACACTACCTAGAAACAAACTGATTAGAATACACATAGAAAACATGTTTAACAAAAATATTATATTAAATTGATATGGTTAGGGTTCTGCATTTCTATTAATTTTGAATAAAACTGACGTTTTGCACTGCGTGTACCAGCAAACTCAATGCATTGGACAATGGATGATTGATTGGCAGTGACAGGTACATCACATGAAAATTGTAAAATTGTTGCAGTCCTGAAAATTGGTAGACAGACAGACCTCACAGAATAGATTATAGGGTTTTTTAATTCGAGTAAATATAATTAGTCGTTCCAAAGTTATCTACAATTTAGATTTCCTAGAAATCAACATTTTGTCATATTGGTTATAGCTAATAAGTTGTGACCATTTGTGTTCCAGGATAGGTACATTTCTTTGTAGTTTCTTTATTAATGGTCAGATCCTGATCAAACTTCAGACCAAGGTTCCTCTTCATATGGCAAATCACCCCAGCTTATCAAAACTGATCCCAAAAAATGAGATCACAGAAAAATGTAGGTTTACATGGCAACCGTAATACAATCACTCCCACCTACAATATCCCAGCCAACATGCCCTGGAGGGCCCTACATGGGTTGTCAATGGGCGAGCTGGGCACAGCTGGGCAGGGGCTCCAGGTGGGCTCTGAAGTGGGCGTGAGATGGGCCCCACATGGGCTAGATTCCCAGCTTTAAAAAAAAAATCATCATATTTTGTCTATGATATAGTGAACATATTCAATAACTGAGATAGGCCCACCTGGGCTAGCCCAGGTGGGGCCCACTTGGAGCCTGTGGCCAAATTTAGCTGGGCCCCAGATGGGCTGCCCAGGTGGGGCCCACCCAGGGCCCAGCTGGCAATACACAAATTTAAAATCACTCTCCCAGATAGCACACAGCCGTCGGGCCGACGGCGGCCACGCCGTCAGCCCAACGGTAGAAACCGCCGTCAGGCCGATGTTTTGTCCAACCTCCCGCCGTCGGCTCGACGGCGGCTGCCGCCATAGGCCCTACAGCGGGAGGGCGGCTGTCGACGTTGGCGGCTGTCGTCGGGCCTACGGCGGCAGCCGCCGTCGAGCCGACACCGGGAGGTTGGACAAAACAACGTCGGCCCGACGGCGGCAAACGCCATAGGCCTGACACAATATAGTTATTCAAAATTAATAGAAAACCTTATAAATTTAATATAATCGTTTTGGTAAAGATGTTTTCTATATGTGTACCAAGCGATTTGTTTCTATGTGGTGTGGTTTTAGAGATATTTCACTTTTTCTGTATGGGTTAGGGTTAGGTTTAGGGTTAGGGTTAGTGAAAAGTGGTTAGGGAAAAGTGAAATATTTCTAAAACCACACAACCTATTAACAAATCGCTTGGTACACATATAGAAAACATCTTTACCAAAAAGATTATATTAAATTTATAAGGTTTTCTATTAATGTTGAATAAATATATTGTGTCGGGCCTACGCCGTTTACCGGTGTTGCGGTTTCCGAGGCACACCAGTTTGCCAGGGACACCTCCATTCAAATGCATTGTTAACGGCTGTGAGCATATCTTCATACAGAAAAAGTCAAACATGTTCAGTTGTTGCATACACAAATTTAAAATCACTGTAGTTTTGTCAATTACACTGAAGTGCGCTAGGTGGCGGCAGGCTAGCCAGCGGGCAGACCCCGACTCGGCTGCCCTCTACTGCGTTTGGCTAGCTCACCCCCCCCCCCACCTATAGAGTCGATGTGGGACCTGGCGAGGGAGGGGGCGGGTCAGATGACTGTGGACGCCGCGGAGAGCAGATTGGTTCAATAAACCAAGTTGAAGCGTACTTACTTATATTGGATCTTGGCGTCCTTCCGTGTGCGCGTGGCAGGGTGAGAGTTGGAGGGCCATGGGCCATTACATTGGTGCCGTTGACCAGTGTCATGGGGGGTGATGAAAATGGGAAATATTGCGCCTAGAGCAGGACTCGAACCCACAACCCTTTGCATTCTGGGCCAGTGTGCTAACCATTACACCACCTAGGCTCACTGATATCACCATTGTACCCACGCCTACCTGTCTATGTGGCTCCTTGCCTGAGAGGTCAGTGCAGACCACTACACTCGTCCCCCTGGAATTGTAATTCTTTTAATGCTTACAATTACATACATACAGGCAATGTACTTACACATACATACACAGGGTAGGTTCAACAACCATACAGCGCGTAGCTTGTACAGGATCCTGGTCACGGCAACCAGTGTCATGGGGGGGGATAGAAACCCACTTCCGGTCCCAGTCGAATAGGAATTTATAAGGAAATATTTTGATATCTGCGCATGCGTCAAAATCCACCCAGATTCAAACTGTCGGCTAAGACAGTTGACTAAAACTTATTTGGATATTCACTACAACCAAAATGAATGTACTCAAATTTGAGTGATTTGCTTACTCAAAGTCTGGAAAGAGTATATATAATTGGCTTATTTATTTTAACCTAGGAATATGTGTTAACTTGCCCAAATTCTGTCACTAATGTACCGATATGTACTGAATAGCGTCAGCTTAGGGTTGAGATGATCTAAAGAATTCCTAGAATACCCCCGCATAACCCAAAATGTTGCAGTTTGATGAGAATTTGTTCATTGTTATCAAAAGGTATGAAATATAAATTCTCCTGTGTCTTGTTTGTCCAAGTGTGGTGAATTCCTGCAGTAGGAAATAGAGATACAAAAATAATAATTAAAAGAATGTAAACCTCCCCCCACCCAAAAAAACACCACGCCAACAGCTGTGAATAGAGGTAGGAAATAACCCCCCCCCCCCAAAAAAAACCCAAAAAAACAACCCATGTGCATGAATAGATCAAATAAAAGTACCCCCCCACCTCAGCGATACAAAAAGAATCACCTCCCCCATTCTCAGATACAAAAATAAACAAGAATTACCCCCCCCCCCTCTCAGAGATACACCCCACCCCCCAAACCCAAGCTAGGTACCCGCATTTCCACAGGGTACGTTTTTGTTGACACATTTGGCATTCGCTGTCGATTTCCTTAAATTCTATTAAACTATGCTTTATTTTATTTTTCAACTCAAAGGTAGCGGGGAAACATGAAAACATATATAAAGAATAACACAGTACGGGGGTGAATCCTTTATCGAGGTTAGGGTTAGCACAGAAGCAACAGAGTACGGCGGAAACTGAAAGGCAGCTGAAACTGCGACACCCCTACTGTCACTGCCATACACTTATTCGGGGCTGTCCCACTATTAAATAGTTCAGATCTTTCTCTACAATTTCACATTCAGCTTTTTTTTAATCACCCAATTGGAAGTTCTTGAATTTATTTAGCGAAAATAGTTTTTGAGGCCATGATCTGGTAAGGCTAACACTGGCACTGACACTCAGAACATCCCAACTTTCACTAGTATCTCTGTTTTTAATACTTTCAGAGTAAATTGCTCTTAGGTTAAATTAAATACTTCAGATCTTCCTATTCAATTGTGCATTAAGATATTTTTAATCGATCCAATGAAAGCTTTTTAATTCATTTTGCC
Source organism: Branchipolynoe longqiensis (assembly GCA_030323885.1). Lineage (NCBI taxonomy): Eukaryota > Metazoa > Annelida > Polychaeta > Phyllodocida > Polynoidae > Branchipolynoe > Branchipolynoe longqiensis. Next base: position 12,343,598 of record CM059190.1, read on the forward strand.
AAAAAAATGCTCCACATAGACATAGCATTGCTGCAGCACACGTAACTGTGGGCTGGTTTCCGGGGTTGTGATGCGATGCCGACATGAGAATGGCCTAAAGCTAAGATTACTTTTATTAAAACTTAATAGAAATGCAGAACCTTAACCACATTAATTTATTATAATCATTTTGGTAAACATGTTTTCTATGTGTATTCCAATCAGTTTGTTTCTAGGTGGTGTGGTTTTAGAGATATTTAACTTTTTCTGTATGAAGATTGCTCACTGGCATAGACCCCTTTACAGCTTGTAGCAATTCCACGTGCATTTGTTTACCTGCGAACATGAATTAGGTCAAGATGGCCGCCAAACCGTGGCATATTGGCGCCATGCGGCGGCGGCGGCGATCTGTTTTGTTGATATTCGACAGTATGGATATCGACGTCGATGCGGTGGCGATTTGTTTAGTTTACATTCGTCGATTCGACAATAATAATATCGCCGCCACCGCATGTTAATATCGGTTCGCTTTTAGGGTTAATTTGATCAAATATCACTGTTAGAGTATGAAATTGTGTAAAATATGATAGCATTGAATAGATTGACATGACGGACGCACACTAACCGGTCCGGGTAGCCTGTTACCCCTGCTCTGAAAGTAGTTTAGCTTAGCCTAGGCTATGGTCAGCGGCTAGCACTGGCACCGGTTGATGCATACGGATTTTCCACCGTTAGCCGTGTGGTGCCAGCCAAACCGTGGTTAGGGCCCTAACACCGGCTCATGCATATGGCCCCAGGGCCCATATGCATGGGGCGGTGTTAGCGCTCCAAACCTGTGGTTAGAGGCGATCTCCGGGTTAGAGGCGAAAAGTCGGTATGCATGTGACCGGGTTATGGAAACCCCGTGAGTTAAAAGTCGGGTAAGCTAACCCCACTCCGTAGCAGGTATAAGGGTGGTGTTAGGGACCGACTCGGGCCAAATCTATTGAATGCGATCATATTTAACAGAATTACATACTCAAATCGTGAAATTTCATTAAATTAACCCTAAATTCGAACCGATATTAACGTCTCCACTACATCAGCGAATGTAAAGTAAACAAATCGCCGCCGCATCGACATCGCTATCCATATTGTCGAAGATCAACAAAACATTGCCGCCTCCAGCCCATGACAGGTTTACCGTCAGTGTTAGGGACCAACTCAGGCCAAATCTATTGAATGCGATCATATTTAACAGAATTACATACTCAAATCGTGAAATTTCATCAAATTCGAACCGATATTAATATTGTCAAATCGAGGAATGTACACAAAACAAATCGCCGCCGCCGCTGCATCGACGTCGCTATCCATACTGTCGAAAATCAACAAAACATCGCCACCGCATCGGCGGCAATATATTAGGCCCAAATCTATTCAATGCGATCATATTTAACAGAATTACATACTCAAATCATGAAATTTCATTAAATTAACCCTAAATTCGAACCGATATTAAAGCCGCCGCTACAACGGCGGCGATATTATTATTGTCAAATCGACGAATATACACAGGCACAGAGGGATTTCCCATATCTATAAATAACTGCTAGGTTAGCTAACGCCTCTGCGCTTTGGCTCCGTGCATACCCCGTGACCGAATTTCCAACGCCGGCGTTAGCTAACCCGGACCCGGCCCTTAACACCAGAGCCGATAAATAATTCTTCACGCATACAGGCCCAGGTTGTCACGTTGTGGGGTGACATCTATCTTCAGACAAGTTAGTTGCCCGCACGGTAAAGTGGGGCTGTCGGCCAAGTGGACCTCTTAATTCACAACCATGGGGCTACCAACACCGACCAGCATGTTGTTCTTATCATGCTGTATCAATATGACAAGCCGACCACTGGGTTCTAGTAAGTAACCCCGGCAGAATCTAATGGGGGGCAACACAAACAGCGCACGGCCCGGGTCACTAAAACATCGCCGACTACCAGGAGCTCATAAAACCATGCGTTGCACTCTGCGTGATATATAGTATAGTTATACGAGTCTTACCTAGGTACAGATGATGGATAACTGTTGTTTTCCCGAGGTACAAGCCTCGGATAGTCGTGGGCTAGGGAGAGGGAAGCACATCCGGGTTCAGCAATCTTTACCTACTTATTCAGGATAAAAATGATCTTCTACTAACATGGATACTATAAATGTTTTTGTTTTGGCACAAGCAAACATAATAGTCATTGTAGGGTGCGGAGGTCGGGCCTAGCCCATGACTATCCGAGGCTTGTACCCCGGGTAAACAACAGTTATCCATCATCTGTACCTAGGTAAGACTCGTATAACTATACTATTTTACCTCGGTACTTCACCTCTGGCTACTCGTAGCCCAGGGAGACTTTACGTAATTTCATTTTTATCCTCTTAGTACTTCTTTTGTAAATTTCTTATTCTTCTGCACTACCAAACGTACCATATATAGTATACATTATTGTTAATACAAACATTTAATACATCGTTGCAATAACCAATTGTTATGTTGTTCTCACCTGTGTTGTTAATTGGTGAGCAGTTGAGTTGCCAGGCCACGAGACTTTTCTAGTCGTTTGTCGTAATATTTAGCCAACGATCTAGCTGTCTTCCAGCCTACATGGCCGAGGATTCTCTTAACTGAGATTCCTAATTGTCTTGGCTTTAAGACCATCGCCTCTCATTGAGTGAGAAGCATAGCGGTCAGTATTGACCCCTGCTTCTTTCAACACCATAATAGTCCATCTACCGAGTGTGTGACTCTAAAAGGATTTATGTGGCTTAATAACTCTTATCAATAGTTGTCTATAGTTCTATATTCCTTTTGTCTTGAAAATATTCCTTAATTGTAGACACAACCCAAATATGTCGCTCCTCTGGGAAGCTAGTGAGATGCACTGAAATAGTGGATCCCTTGTACGGTTTGATTTGTAAAAAGTATTTAAATCAAACGTCACCTCCGTCATGTCTATCTCTAATCTATTTAGAGTCTGCCCTCTATGTCCAGTTACTAGCAATAATAATATTGCTAACTTATAACCTAACTCTTTAACAGCTAAATGTTTATTTGAAAGCCAATCCTTAAATAACTTAAACCCTACTGATACTTCCCAAAACTGATTAAATTTTGGCTTCGGTGGGTTTCTTTCGTATACATACCTAAGAAAACAATGAACTACGTGATGTTTCCCCAATGATTGTCCATCTAATCTTGGTAAAATAATAGCGTTAATTTCACCAAATCCTAATCGTACATGCTCAAGCATTCTGAAAAACCGTACTACCTGAGCTATTGATGGTTTCAATAGTCTAGCTTGTTTTAGTAAACAATCTAAACCCCACTTCTTGAAACTTGTATAAAATTTCACTGTTCCTTTTCTCCAAGCATAAGCTGTAAGTCTCTGCTGAGTAATCTAACGTAATCCAAATTTTTCTAAATATTTATTCATAAAAGGAATGCCACAAGAGAGGTTGTAGTCCCGTCTCTATAGGTCAGAATCGGTCCTTGTTGCTAAACCTTTCATTTCAATATTGTTAAGCTGTCTCTCACTCCTATTGTTATTCTTGCCAGCCATGGCTGTGTGTCCCATTCTGGCACTGTCAAAATGGCATAAGAGTGCTCCATTCTGATCTTCCTAACCACTCTGCTGATAATGCTGAATGGTGAAAAAATATAACAAAATGAATTATCATCCCAATCCAGCGAAAACACATCAACTCTCCAACCGTCCGGTTCAAGATATCAGGAGACATACTTTTCAAGCTTGTTATTGTTACGTGAAGCAAAAAGATCTACTTCTGGCTTTCCACATTTTTGGCAAATTTCTTTCCCAAAATTATTATCATCAAGCAACCATTCTAAATGTATTCTGACTGCCTTGGATATGTGCTATTGTTAACCATATCCGGTGTTCTTCCACCCCATTCCAAATGAGTTTGGCCATGTGGTTACACGCCTTTGAGCGGGTCCCACCTATATTCCTAATATAGGCCATCTCTGCGGTGTTGTCTGTTAACACCCTCACCTGGAACTTGGGGACTCGTACCCAACTTTACAAGCCTAAATCAATAGCTGTTAATTCCAACACATTAATGTGAACAGGAATCTCATCTTCAAGCCAACGTCCTCCCGTTGCTTGATAATCTCCATGAGCTCGCCATCCTTCTAATGAAGTATTCTAATAGGATTTTATGAATTCCCTTTTTGGTACTAGCTAGCAGTAGATACTTATCTTTTTAGCGACTTAATGTGAGCCTTGCCATATAAATATGTGTCGCGTAAGCTGTCATTAAACCTATCAAAAATGCAACTTGTCTAATTTTTGGTTTATGCAACCAACGCAGTTGTTCTGCTGTGGTTTTAAAACCATTATCCATCTTTTGTTGTGTAAACGTTATGGTGATCTTAACCATGTCAATAAAGAATCGTAAACCCTTTAAATTCTTTCTTGGTTTACCTATTTTGTATCATGACTAAAAACTTCTCAATTTATTGTAAATGTTTGACAACGATCATGTAATGCTTGTTGACAACCTTGTTGTGTGTGAGCAACTAAGAAAGAGTCATCAATGTAAGGGAACACATATGTGCTTTACGTGCCATAAGTGACCAAATTGGTTTTAACCATTTTGTTAATAGTCTGGATGCACAACTAGCTCATTTGTCATATATGTCATCCCAAATAAACCGTAGTAATATTCTATCTAGTTTATCAATAGGTATGGTGTAATAAGCATCCCTTAAATCGACACTCCCTCAGTGTTTCTAGTGAAACTATTTTTAAAATGTTTAAATTGAACCATTTTGCTTAACGTAGTTAAATCCTAAATTAACCTAATATCACTATTAGGCTTCAGGTGTAGAAAAGTAAATTTGCTAACTCCTCTCAACCATAAGTTATTTTTCCCTCCTGGAAAAAACAGTTTCTGTGGCCATCTGAGTTTGCCTTGCAACCTCTACTTGTTCTCTTCTGAGATTTAGCTGAGAGAATTTGCTCCAGCTTCATGAGCCGCTTCTCTAGCCCAGCAGGCCCAGCGTCTGGCCTGCTTTCCTCCCCTAACACCGGGTGTACCAGGGAGGCTTAAACCATCACCCCCGGTGACGAGTAATTATCATCAGAAATGGGAGCGTCGGGCTTACTGCACTTCGTAACCAACTAACCCTTAAATCAAAGATCTGTAACGATCAAATGAAAATTTGAGTGCTCAACCAACTGTTTGTTTGTTGTTGTTTTTCGTCCTAGAAAAATCTATAATCATATCCAGACGGGTACAGTTTGTAACAGTAGATACCCATGGCTAATGATGGCCAAAGTACCTCTCAGGTCAGAAACAATCAACTGAAAGTTTGAGTGTGCCCAACCAACTAATTGTTGTTGTTTACATCCTAGAACATCTAAGATCATATCAGGATGGATACCGACTTGTGACAGTGCACACTCATGTCAACATTTTAGTGGTGGCCCACTAGAAAACAGGCCGCTAGTACATAAAAGGCAGCCCGTAACAATTTGTAAGCCATTTGTGTGACTCTACTAGGGTTCAAACCCACAACCTCATGATCTAACAATCATGGGAGACGGACACTCTAACTCATTCGGCCATCCAGTCTGGTGTCAACCAACTGTCACAACAGGCTAAAAACCTCAGTTTGAGCATTCACTGGTATTGGTGAAAGTATTTACACCGTCCCAACACAGGCACGAGAAATTAATCTCGTGTAATTGCCGTATGGTTATGGTATAACACCAACACCAATGAGGGGTACGGACCAGTATATCGGTAGCCTCCCACACTCTCTATTCTGTACACTCCTCCCACCTGTGACTATTATGCCAACAAGTTGGAGAAAATGCTACGCAATACGGAGGTACGCCTTAGTAACACACCCTGGGGAATCTTGTCAGAACCCCTAGGAACAAGTCCCAACGAGGTGTGGCTGCAACCACACCCCTCTCCGTTCGGCAACGGGCGGCAATGACTGGTGTTGGAGAACATATTTACACCGTTCCAACACAGGCATGTAAGCTAATGTGTCATGTCGTAGGTTAACGGTATGGAAGCCGAAACCAAACGAGGGGCAGGGACCAGTATATCGGTACCCTCCCACACTCTCTCTTCCGTACACTTCTCCCTCCTGCGGCTACTGCGCCAGCAAGTTGGAGAAAATGCTACGAAACTCGGAGGTACGCCTAAATATGGGGAATCCATTATAGAGACCCAGTATAAAAATCAATGGCAAATTCATAAAAGAAATCCATGATTTATCCAAACGATGACTGGCACCAGCCAGTCACCTCTCCATTCGGCAACGGGCAGCAAAAAACACGATGACTGGCGCACCAGCCAGTCACCTCTCCGTTCGGCAACGGGCGGCTTGTTGAAACAATCTTACCTGTGATGTGGCAACCACCAACATCCACATAAACAACAGTGATGTCTAACACTCTCTTTCAGCAAATCTACACAAGAATTTGTATCCTCCAGCATTCTTGGGTTTTACCCGATAATAATAATGCTAAAAACCCATAGCGAACATCTCACCCAAGTACTGAGGAGTGTCAACGTTGCTTAACTTCAGTAATCCAATGAGAACCGGAGGTTTAACGTTATATGGGCGTCAACAACGCTGTAAATAACACGCATGTTTAATCCATAAAACATACTCGTTTAACTCGAAAACCACCACTAAATGCACAAATAATTTGTTTAATGAAGTTATAAGGACCAAATCTCCACAAGAATTTGTATCCTCCGGTATTCTTGGGTTTTAACACGTTTATGCACGCAAATTCTGAGCAATAATCGAGCCGAAAAGATCTTGACACCCATAAACCAAAATGGTGAATGTCAAATCTAGCGTGTTAATCGTTTAACTCGAAAAACGGGCCTAAACGCACAAATAATTCGTTTAATGAACTAATAAGAACCAAATATACACAAGAATTTGTATCCTCCGGTATAAGCGAGTTCAGCATCTCGGGCGTGCGGTGGTTGATGGGAAGTCATCGGGATAAACAAACCCACGTGCATCATTACTGCATGACTACGCGCAGTGCAAAACGTTAGTTTCATTCAAAATTAATGAAAATCCAGAACCCTAACCTTATCAATTTAATATAATCTTTTTGGTAAACATGTTTTCTATATGTGTACCAAGCGATGTGTTTCTAGGTGGTGTGGTTTTAGAGATATTTCACCTTTTCTGTAAGAAGATTGCTCACGGCCATTGACTCTGATAGAGTTTGCTGGAGCGCGCAGTGCGAAACGTTAGTTTTATTCAAAATTAATAGAAATCCAGAACCCTAACCGTATCAATTTAATATAATATTCTTGGTAAACATGTTTTCTATATGGGTGCCAATCGATTTGTTTCTAGGTGGTATGGTCTTAGAGATATTTCACTTTTTCTGTAAGAAGATTGCTCACTGCCATTGACTGATTGAGTTTGCTGGTACGTGCAGTGCGAAACGTTAGTTTTATTCAAAATTAATAGAAATCCAGAACCCTAACATTATCAATTTAATATAATCTTCTTGGTAAACATGTTTTCTATATGTGTACCAAGCGATTTGTTTCTAGGTGGTGTGGTTTTAGAGATATTTCACTTTTTCTGTAAGAAGATTGCTCACGGCCATACGTGCAGTGCAAAACGTGGCTTTGTTTATACCTACAGCGCCGACCGGAAATCGGACCCACACATGCGCACGGACAATGCTGAACTCGCTTATTCTTGGGTTTTAACACGATAATAACGCTAAACTACCATAGCGATAATCGAGCTGTCACAAATAAAACAACATGGCGAATGTCAAAACTAGCGTACCGGAAAATTCCACAGTTTAACGCCAATAATTCGCACAAAAGCTCCCAAAGGTCTTAATAAAGCATTGGGTGAATTATTTCCATAAACTTACTGAGAGTTTTGGAGTTATTTGTTGGAAAAAAGACACTGAATCTACTCGCGCATGTCCACCACTTGCGAGTCCTTTATGCTAATTGCTGAACCCGGATGTGCTTCCCTCTCCCTGGGCTACGAGTAGCCAGAGGTGAAGTACCGAGGTAAAATATATGTATACCCTATATATACCCTGATTTGTATAACCTACTTTACTTTGAAGCAACTTTATTTTAAAGGGTTAACTTTCGATTTATTTTAAGTGAGAACCTTCCTAATTAAGTTTAATGTGCACACCGAAATGCTGGACATAGGTTTTGCTTATATCCATTTCTGAATGTAGTGCACAGGAGCACCGAACTACAATAAATGTTCAATGAGTGCACTAGTGTCTACTTTTGAGATGTAGGAACAGTGACAGTGTAAATGTTGTAAATTTGATGCTTTCATCGGATTATGTAGATTTAACTAGGAAACGTTAATTTAGCCACCAATTCGCATTGGCTTATTTTCAGGAATATTGTCACAAATTATTAACAAAAAAAGTCCATGACATTTAAAAATCAAAATAACCCTATTTTCCTGTTTTCCATCATTTCCTATTTTCCTGTTTTCCATAATCGGCGCATTTTGTGTGTGTGTGTGTGTGTGTGTGTGTGTGTGTGTGTGTGTGTGTGTGTGTGTGTGTGTGTGTGTGTGTGTGTGTGTGTGTGTGTGTGTGTGTGTGTGTGTGTGTGTGTGCGCGTGCGTGTGTGTGTATGTGTATGTGTATGAGTATGTGTATGTGTATGTGTGTGTCTGTCTGTCTGTCTGTGCGTGGGTGCGTGTGTGTTTCATCTAGTCAGTAGCAAATCAAACGACTAAAAAAACCACCCTACCAGTTTGTTTGTTGGTGCTTAACTTCCTAGCAACATCTAAGATCATATCAGGACAGTACCAATTTGTGACAGTGCACACTCATGGCGACTTTATAGTGTAGCCACATCGGGAGACCGGTATACTGACACCATAACCCTATATCCCACTGAGTCATATTGTCCTGATACTGAGAAAACCAACCCTTGTCCATTCCTAGTAAGTCTGAATGCCAAGCTAGGTAGTGACAAGTATCAATTTTAAAAGTCATTGCTTTGATTCGGTCGGGGTTAGAACCCACGACCTCCCACCAGCCAGCGCTATTAACTGTGCTGCCATCCTGCCTGGTCATCACCCCACCATATTAAATGGTTAAATCAAATAAAATCATTCAAAGAGGTGTGCCTAGCACTAATGAGGTCGACCTACACAAACTGAGGTTCTATCCTTGGCGTGGACCGCCGGGTTGTGCGGTGGTTATGTCTCGATGCAAATTGGTTTTGTCACCACTCATGACGTAGATTGGTGAAATATGACCATATGCATTATTCCTACTGTACACAACCAAGCCGCAGTAACTTAAAGCTCACACCGTGGTCGTGTGCCGTACGTCACCATTCTCCGGGGAGAAGGCAGGGCAACATCCGGTCAACTATAGATGCAGACAGCAAGTAGTAATTAACTAGTCAGTCTTTAGTTCAAGGTCAAATTGTGTAAGTAGCATTTCAAAAACTGCTCTATTTGGATGAGAAACGCAAATTGGTCAAGCTTTTACTATATCTGTAAAAATCATTAAAAAAATATATAATAAAATTTGAAAAACAAAACGGCCAAAGCAGTCAGGACAACAATGATGGTTTCGCTTCATACTTTGTGACAATGCCTATAGGGATGGGCCCTTTTAGGCAGTGAGAGAAGGAATGAAAACAAAACCACCAGCAAACGTGCGTGGGCAGTGTGTGATGAAGCCACCCTGAAACAGCCATTACAGCTGACACAAGCAATAACCAGAACACCTCTTATCTGGCCAGCTAGGTGCTTTCCCTTCTTTCTAAAGCGTTAAAGACTACAAATTGTAATTTGTTTGTTATTTGTATGTTTGCATATGTGTGTCCTTGCCTTCTATGTGCCCACCCCACTCCCACCCCCGTGTGTATTATGTGTTTGTCTACTTTGTCTTGTATTACGTTCATGTAATTGTAAGTAGTGGAGATCACCTTGCAACACAATCTCCAGCACCTACTCGTTCCACCAAACCAAACCCCCTGCAGACAATAATACTGGCAACCCTCGTGCCACCAAACCTGACACCTGATTCCATGACACCAGTAAGTCTACTCCAGAATACTACGATATTGGCAACCCTCGTGCCACCAAACCCAACACCCTGCAATGCTGACACCTGATTCCATGACACCAGTAAGTCTACTCCAGAATACTACAATACTGGCAACCCTCGTCCCACAAAACCCAACATCCTGTAATGCTGACATCCCTTATTTCAGGATACCACCACACTACAACACTCATATGTGTAAATACAACAAAATTAAATGCTGGACATCATATGGTGGTGTGTCCATCGACTTTGGAGCATAGACAGGTTCTATTAAATTGACTTGGTATGTCCTTCTATGCTGAAACAAATGCTTAATAAGTGCACCAGTGTCTGGATGAAGCAACTTCACAGTTGGCCGACTGTGTCCATATAGTACATCAGTACGTATGTTCTGCTCAGTATCTCAGATTCTAAACTCAGGAAAAACAAGGGGGAAAACTCAAACTCAAAAAAAGCTTTCAATAAACGTAAAACTGGTTCTCCCTGCCTAAAACTGATAACACAATATCACCAAATCAGTAACCCTTTCCGCCCTGTCTAGGAGGGGGGGGGGGGGAGATAACCCACGTCCCACACCTGAGCTCCACATTAACACATACATGTCACAAATACCAGCTTAGTAATTCCATAAGTCAATCCTCAATCGGTGCATTCTACATGCACTCTGAATGACGTAGACTTACTTTGCTGTATTTATTGTTTTAACGTTAACCTGATTTTAACATGGGGTTTCCCTATTCCCGCTATATCGGCAAGTAGGCAGAGTGCCAAATTTGAAATTCCCAAGATACGGCATGACAAGAGTTAATACTAACAGCATTTTACTGCAATGCATGACTTCATTCGAGAAGAGAAATAAATGCTCAGAGAAATGAACAGTGGCTGACCACTTGTATTCTGCCCATTGCCCAGCTATGGGCATCCATAACTGTGATGAATAAACTACATCGCCATTCCAGCTGCGCGGTGCATTGTGGGATGCGTGGAAGATAAACAAACCCCCGTGAAGCACATGGCTAATGCTAAGATACTGGGTGCAGCTATGAAATGTGCTAGTTTCAGCTCATATCAGCCCTTGTTTGAAACATAGAATACCAACTAAAAAAATATATAAAATAAATTAAGATGTTAATCTTTTATCTAGCATTGCATTTAGATCAATCTAATCAGCACATCTTATACCATCTGCATTTAGATTGAGAAAAATCTGGGCACTCAGACTAGTGTTAGAGCCATAGCCAGTCAGTTTTACTCATTTTATTCATGTTTTTATTTATATCCTATGGTTAATAACATTTGTTGGGCTAGGAAATGTGTAGGGTTAATTAGACATTGGCTATATATTTCTTTGAAACAAGTTTTTGTTGACACATTTGACATTTTAATATTTAGAACAAGAATTACTTATGTCTAATCGATGGACCGAATGGTGACGTAAACATCAGCCTGTAAAGTGACTGAAGTTGTATGTTTCTTAGCTCAAAATGCTTAATTATGGAGAGTTGTGTCTCAAACATATTCATTATATTATTATATTGCATCCATCCATCCATGTTTGTGCCAAATTGTTATGCATTTTTAACAAATTAATTTTGAATAAAATCAAAGTTTTGCTCTACGAGTACCGGCAAACTCAATGGCTGTATGCCCTTACTTTGCCGCCAACGCCGTTTTCAGCGCATGCGTACTCGGAACGGTGATCTCGTTTATACTTAAATGGCGGTACTCACGGGGCCGGTGGACTAGGCGCCTCCTGCTGCCGGTTCACTCCTCCAGGGGGCGCTGGGGGCGCCTGCTCCGAAACAACGTGGGACGTCTGCAGAGAGAAGCACGGCAAATACACATGTTGACACGGACACTGCCCGCACCAGGCGGGGCACCAGCCGAGGACAGCCGACCAGGGGGGCCAGTCCTGCATGGTGGCGGGTGTGGACCAGACAGGGTCAGAACTCGTCGTGAATGGACATCGCGTTTCACTTAATGTGTACATCACGTGGGAGATCATCTACGTGTTAGGAGGGGGGGGGGGGGGCGGGTTAGTGCACCTGTCACGAATTATCCACATTTATATAGTCACCATTTCCACACTTATTCAGTGCAGTGCAAGAGCTAGCTAATAACGATTAGCCTAGCTAATAACAATTGGACTAGCTAATGTTGATTGATTAGCCTACCTAATGATGATTAGCCTAGCTAATGAAGATTAGCCTAGCTAATAATAATTAACATCGCTAATAACGATTAACCTAGCTAATAATAACAATTCACTGATCTAATAATGATTAACTTAACAAATAACATTTGTCATAGCTAATGGTGATTAGCCTAGCAAATAACGATTAGCAATGATAATAACAATCATCCTAGATAACGCTGTATATATCAAGTAGGTATACAAAAATGTATCTGAAATTTGGAAAATAATTTAGCATCTATTCAGTCTTGTTGCAGTTTTTCAAGAAAATACCATCCTTTGAAAATGGTACTTTGGCCAAATCAGATTAAATTTTATGTTATAAATGGCAGTTTTTGGCATGGTCTTATTTTAAAAATCTGCTTAACTAATTGATTAGACAATTGACATTCTAAATTCCCTTATATGGAAATTGGTTAGCAGAACTCATTTCACGTGGTTCAACTTTTTGTTATATTTGGTCAAAGTTCCATTTTTAATTCAATATTAAAACATATTTATATATTACATCTTAAAACTTGATTATCTTAGAAACGATAATAGATATATATACTTCCCGTTCTTGGATTTCAGCTTGTAATTATTTCTACAGGAAGCAATCAAAATATTGCACATTATACATATCTTTTAATTTCGAAACATATCTTTTAATTTCGCTGTCGGTACCTAGATACATGCATACACACATACACATACACACACATGGGAAGGCTAATAAGGCTAAAAAGCAGGATATAGCGTGGAATAAAGATTTGAGTTGAAGTTACCTCCTCGGCCCCCAGTCGAACCATAGTGGTCAAACCCCCCCCCCCCCCCCGGCCCCACCTCTCCAACTGAAAGTCCAACCAGCAATGTTGTGAACAAGCCCTGGAAGAAGCCCTGATTGTTTATACAATGAACGCTGCATAGTCCGATGAAAACATGAAATTTAAAAAACCAAAACAAATATCTAGATTTTATTCTACATATCTAACTTAGATATTGCTGCACTTATTAAACATTTGTCATCACATAGAAGAGAATACTGAGTAAATTTAATAGAATCCTATGGTGTTAGAGTTTTGGCAAGCTTGCCAAAATTAATTGTGCCTGTTTGCACTTCAAATATCTCAAAAGTTAACTATTAAAAGTAAAAGTTACTTCAAACTAAAGTAAGGTAGATTATAACCACCAACATAACATATTATTCTCAGAAAATGACAGAAACTCAAAATCATCGGACTATGCAACTTTAACTGCGCTGACCGTAAGCTGTGGTGCTTGAATAAACCTGTGTGGGCATGGTTCACAACTGAAGGGATGGGGGTGGGGGGTGATGGAGGGCGCCTAATGTGGCGTGGTGCCCCGAGGCGCCAGGTGAGAACAGAACACAATTGATATAAATAGAACGCAGCCTCGCGCCCTGCCCCTCGTGCAATATAAAGAGCACACGTGGAGAGCTAACATGAGAACCAACTCGCCATGCCCACGGCAGGCCCACGTACCTGTCAGCACCAGTTACAATTAATATAATGTACTGTAACTTGTAGGTGTACTGACCCAATAATGACAGACCATCCACCGACCGTTCAGACAATGCAATCACGTGGGCATTCTCTATCTAATGTCAGAGGTCTGAGTAGCGGGATGACAACGAATTGGATTTTTTTAATATAATTTATATTGTAAATTTATAATCTATATTGTGTACCTGCTTGCACTCCTCCTCGCATTGGTAGAGTAACTGACTTTATCATTATCTAAGGCTGAACCTTTAAAACATGAAAGGTCGAGTAATTTAATAAGCACATGACCACCCTAATGTGGAGTCCCTCAAACCTATGGAAAGCGTATGCACACATATTAGTCTATAGTCCCCTGGCCTTCAAATGATTCATTAGTCGAAAAATTATTGATATAACATAGCTTTAGGGTAGTGCTTGTTTGTTCTTGTTTTACATCCTAGCAACATCTAAGGTCATATCAGGACGGGTACCGACTTGTGACAGTGCGCACTCATGGTGACTTTATAGTACTTCCCCACTGGGAGACCCAGCAGCCAGCACCATGACCTGATATCCCACTCAGTCACATTACCCTGACACTGAGCCAACCAGTCCTTGCCCTATCCTAACAACGCCGAGCGCCAGGCTAGGAATCGACAAGTATCAATTTTTAAGTCATTCATTTGACTCGACCACAAACCTATGGGTTCAGATCCCCCAATCTTCCAAAGCAGGAGACAGATGCTCAACTCATTCAGCCATCCCGTTTGGTGTACATATAAGGTAGTATGACTACCTACAAGATATAGGAGTTATAAATGACATCATATAAGACAACATATGGGAAGGCGTACACGACGGACAATTACTAATTGCATAGTTAAAGTGTAGTATACACGCAGTAATACTAATACGAATGTGCACTTGTAACTTAATGTAAGTGTGAGTGTGGTATGTGGGCTTTTGGGTGTGGTGTGTGGGTTTTCAGGTGTGGTGTATGGAATGTGGATTTTGGGGTGTGGAGTGTGGGTTTTGGGGGGCGTGGTGTATGGAATGTGGATTTTGGGGTGTGCAGTGTGGATTTTGGGGCGTGGTTTGGGATGTGGGTTTTGGGGTGTGCAGTGTGGGTTTTGGGATGTGGAGTGTGGGATGTGGGTTTTGGGGTTCGGAGTGTGGGTTTTGGGATGTGGAGTGTGGGATGTGGGATGTGGGTTATGGGGTTCGGAGTGTGGGTTTTGTGGGATGTGGGTTTTGGGGCGTGGTGTGTGGGTTTGGGGGTGAGGCGTGTGGGTGCTACTGACCCAGGTTCACCTGGGTCTTTGATGTGATACAGAATCTGACTTTTTAGTTATTAGGGCCAATTGAGTAGTGCAATGCACTTGTTGGATCATCCAGAAATATTTCCTAGAACTGTCGACTACACACATGTCTGATAAGTAGCTGGACAGGATCATGAATGACACCGAGAACGGGTCTAAAATAAAGTAACCAGACCGGGCGCTCTACACGGCAGGCCGGACTGTGCGTGCTGATGCACATTTCGGAGTATTTATGGCATTCAATTCAATTCAATTCTTTATTTCAGACTCAGGATTATGGTAGTTACATAATTTGGTCCATAGTAGATAGATATAAAAATTAATGTGAATATGATATAAGTAATAGTATGAATACTACCATACTAGCCAATATCAAAATGTTGATCTACATACAGTAGTTTGTACCAATGCCTCCATATGGCAGACGTAAATCTGAGATCACTCTCTTCTATTTTTACAAGTCCCTGTATTATAACATTTTCTGATTTGTCAAGTCTAGTAATAAATTTGAATGTTAGATTCCTGATAACAGCCTGGAAGGCTGGCACATCAATATTGGCAAACAGCTGACTAGCACTGTGATACCTAGGTAGCCGGAGTAATAACCTCATAATGTCATTATATGCTACATTCAGTTTTCTAATGCTATACATTCTATAGTTCCACCAAATCTGGACACTATACAAGGGAGTACAGAAAGTTCTAAATAAATTTACCTTCACATCGGCTGTACACATATGAAATTTCCTGATGAGCATATTTCCCTGAGCATATAACTTGCGACACTGTCTATTAATATCCATGTGTGCATTACAGCTAGTATGTCATATATCCTGGATGCTCGGCATTCGCCCAGGTCAAATTGATATACACCAGAGGTCACCCCAGATACACACTGGTACGCGGTGTCCTAGTTGGCGTAGCGTGTGCGTGAAGTAATTAGAACTAATCTGTGTGGTTTAAACACGGCTATGATTGGTGAGTGTCGGTAGATGCAACCAGATGACCTCAGTGTCTGTGTGCAGGCATGGTGGCACAGGGCTGTGTACGACGGGCCACAGATAGGGTCATAGCTACAACTAGGTGTGACAGATGCACATCCATCACAAACAGCGGTCCTCGTGGTTTAAACTGTAAAGGTTCTACACACGGTACATGTCTATCGTGAGTGCTCAGATGACGCAACAGTAGTACATGTCAATAGCTGATTTATTTTGTTTGTTTTGTTTTACGCCCTAGCAACAAATATGGTCATATCAGGACGGGTAGTGACTTGTGACAGTGCGCCCTCATGGCCACTGGGAGACAAGCTGCCAGCAGAATGACCCGATATCCCAATCAGTCATATTATCCTGACACTGAGCCAACCATTCCTTGCCCTATCCTAATAATGAAGCGACAAGTATCAATTTTTAAGTCACTGGTTTGACTCGACCAGGGTTCGACCCACAAACCGATGGGTTCGGATTCCCTGATCTCCCAAAACAGGAGACGGACGCTCAACTCATTCGGCCCTCCCATCTGGTCTGCCGATTTATTGTAAATGGATAATACTTAATGGCGGCTGAGTCATTTTCAGCTACAAGATCCAATCAGTAATCAGCAAGTTATAACAATTAAACATTCAAAAGGCCACATTAATTATTAATTAAAATAAACAACCCATTTTCATCACTATGAATAATACATTGATTAATAACATATAATTTTATATAATTTTAATAATTATAACAAATAATGTCTAGTGTATTTCCCCAGTCAGTATGATCTTATGAAGATGACCATGAATGTGTGATCTTAGCTTCATGATCGGAAATGTGAACCCTGGTGCCAGTTACTGTAACAACTATGTCTATTTCTATTTCTAAATCTAGATTTAATTAAAATGTAGATCTGAAATATCAGATATGTCAACAAGAACTTGGTAACATCACTTTTATTCAATGTCAACTATTCCCTGCCCTAGCCATTATTCTTTATTGAATCAGGATAAATGACAACACAAATAAAATAAGACAATAATTGTTCTTGCTCTTATTCTAAATCTAGGTTTTCCTAGATCTAAATACAGAAAATATTAAATGTCAACAAGAACTTGCTTTAGTCTGGAGGCAGAATCGAAAAAGTCACTTAAATTTTGAGTTTGTTCAACCCGAGAGAGCAACCACCATCCTAATTTCATGTATAATTACTAGCTGAAGCTTTGTAGGGCAGTGGTTGTGATGTATCTAGGCCAATCCGGCAGGTACGGGGAACCAGCGAGATATGGATTGTAACCAATGGTGACGGTAATCAAATAAAGTCAGTTACTAACTGGAACTCGAGGTGTCGACTCGTACTTTACATGGTGTCAGATGTGGCTTGCCTTCACGGATTATGGCATTATCTGGATTAAAACCCCCAATGCCACTCAACCTAGATGGCAATCTCACACTGAACTGGTATCAATGGATTGATTCATACAGAATTTATGCTACAGCTGCGGGAGTTAATTCTAAATCGGAAAAAGTTCAGTGCTGCGTGTTTTTACACGTCGCAGGAGCTGAGGCCCAGAAAGTACATAGAACCCTGGATATTGCTGTGCAGGATCGTGACAAGATTGAGGTACTAATACAATCCTTTAGGACTTATTGTGATGGAAAAACAAACATTACGGTGGTAAGATACAACTTCAATTCTCTTAACCAGTCCACCGAAAGCATCGACACGTACATAAGGAATCTTCGTTGCCGAGTGTCATATTGTCAATACGGTGCACTCGAAGATTCCCTGCTTTGTGATAGAATCGTTTGTGGTATCAAAAGCAGAAGCCTACGAGATCGACTGTTACAAACGAGTGATTTATCATTGGACAAATGCATTGATCTATGTCGATTAAGTGAACATAAGTCAGATTTATTCGAAGATGGTTCTCACAGTGTGTCGAATGAGAACGTCGATGTGATTTCAAAAGTGAATAATAACGGCGTGACGTCACAGCGCCATGGAAACGGCCGTATCGTCAACAAGACCATTTATATAGGTCAAATGTATCAAATATGGCTGGTGTAAAGTGTCCCAATTGCGGTTACAAGCATGAGCAGGGTCGGTGCCCTGCTAGGGACAGGCAGTGCCTGGCCTGCAAGAAAACAGGTCATTTCATAAAAATGTGTCGTCGTGTTTTGAATCGGAGAACGGTTGTGGATGAGTTGACCGTCGAACGTCCCGACTGGTGCACAACACGATGATCAAGTTCAAGCTAGACACTGGTTCCCAGGCGAATATAATCCCGAGGGAGGTCTACGACAAGATAGGTTGTTTAACCATGTCTCCATCACGATGTCACCTTGTCACGTATTCCGGTCACCGCATCCAACCGGTTGGAGAGTCGTGGATAGAGATCCAAGGACGTCATCTCAAGTTCCAGATAACGAGGGAAGGGAAACCCCTTCTCGGCAAGACTGCATGTGTCGACCTGAACTTAGTAACCAGAGTGGATTCCGTGTCGACGAGCATCAGCCCAGATACAAGTGCTAGTGACCTGGTAAATATTTTTGCTGATGTATTTAAAGGTCTTGGTAAAATAAAGGTGGGGGCTCACATTCATGTTGATACCAAAGTACCCCCTGTTGTTGATGCACCTCGGAGAATCCCCCATGCAATAATTCACGATGTACGTAAGGAGTTAGATAGAATGTTAGAATTAGGAGTAATTGTGAAACAAACAGCACCAACTCCATGGGTTAGTTCCATTACTATTGTGAGGAAACATAACAAGATACGGATTTGTTTGGATCCTACAAAATTAAATAAAGCAATTTTAAGGGGCCCTTACCCCACCCGCAAAGTTGAGGAGGTTGTTGCAAACACAAGTGGGGCCAAAATATTCTCAGTAATCGATGCTAATAGCGGGTATTGGCAAATCGAATTGGATGAAGAAAGTTCTCAGTTATGCACGTTCAACACACCATGGGGTAGATATAGGCATACACGTTTACCTTTTGGAATAAAAACAGCTGGCGACATATTTATAGAAGAAATGAATGGTATCCTGGGAGGGTTAGAAGGTGTTAATGTGATCACAGATGACATTTTGATTTATGGCAAAGATATTGTTGAACACAACAGTAGACTGAGAAAAGTTTTTGAGAGAGCCAGAAAATTCAATTTGAAACTTAACCCCAAGAAGTCTGTAATTTGTAAATCGTAGGTTAACTATGTTGGTCATTTGATAACCTCAAATGGATTGTTGCCGAACAAGGAACGTATTCAGGCCATTATTGATTTGCCAACACCCCAAGACAAAAAAGCGGTACAAAGGTTCCTGGGGATGGTGGGATACGTAAATAAATTTATACCGAACATGGCGGAATTAACCAAGCCTTTACGAGTCATCCTAGGAAAGGATATCGCATGGCACTGGCAGACAGAGCAAATAAAATCATTTGAAACTCTTAAACAGCTACTAACGAAAGCCCCTATACTTACATATTTCGATGTCCAGAAAGACATAGTTTTGCAAGTAGATGCTTCCAGGTCTGGACTTGGCGCTACATTATTTCAGGACCAAAGGCCAGTTGCCATGGCGTCGAAAGCATTAGATAAAACCCAATCTAATTACGCTGTAATAGAAAAGGAATTGCTAGCGATTTGTTTTGGTTGTAAAAAGTTTCACGAGTATATATTTGGAAAAAGTATAACTGTTGAGACGGATCACAAACCTTTGGTAGCCATTATGAACAAGCCAATACACACATTGTCTGCAAGAATGCAGCGCATGAGAATGCGTTTACAAAATTATGACATCTCTGTTGTCCATATTAAAGGCACCCTAATGTTTTTTGCAGACGCATTATCCAGGGCACATACAACAGTAACAAGCCCTGATGAGTTATTCGATGACGACATGACCGTGGCAGCTGTGGACATGGACAATAACATTTTAGACAAAATCAAACTAGAGGTAGCAAAAGACAGCACCCTACAGAGGGTTATGTTGTTCACTAAACAGGGATGGCCCAAACATGATAGGGGTTTACACCCCGCGGTGAAACCATTTTTCACGTACCGATACGACATGACAATACAAGATAATATCTTACTCAAAGACAACCGCATAGTTATCCCTGGGCCGTTACAAAAAAACATGTTAGAAAGACTACATGAATCCCATTTGGGAATAGTTAGATGCAAGCAGTTGGCGCGGGATACAATTTTCTGGCAGGGTCTGAGTAAGCAAGTTGAGGACAAGGTATCACGCTGCCAGATATGTCAGGGTTTTCGGAATAAACAGGCCGCTGAACCTTTGGTTAACCATGAAATAATAGATATACCCTATTATAAAGTTGGAGTTGATCTGTTCTATGTCGAAAACATTACATATTTACTGTTAGTCGATTATTATACAAAATTCCCAGAAGTTGTGGAATTAACAAGTACAACAAGTCTGTCTATAATAGCTGCTATGAAGCAAGTTTTTGGTAGATACGGTATACCCAGCTATGTGGTTTCCGACAATGGGCCACAATTCAGCAGTGCGGAGTATTTGCGTTTTGCAACTGAATATGAATTTATCCCCATATTCTCAAATCCGATGTACGCACAAAGTAACGGTCAAGTGGAGAGATACGTACAGACTATCAAACGAATGATAACAAAATCACCAGTCGACAATAGGGACATCAACATTGCATTACTAAATTATAGGAATACAACTTTGCAGGGCATGGGTGTTTCTCCAGCTCAGTTGCTGATGTCTCGTACTCTGAGATAAAAAATTCCCGTCTTAGATAAAAATTTATAAACGAGAAAACAACCCTCAAAACAGGGCAAAATCCGTCACAGACAAGAGTTACAAAAGAATTACTATGATAAAAATGCAGGGCCGGAATGCAAAAGTTAAACATTGGCAATAGGGTGAGATATCTCGACCACAGAGGAGAGTGGCAGATTGGGAAAATTCTACGGGCAGGTTCACCAGGTCCACGTGACTACCTTATCCTAAATGCACAAAATCATTTGATAAAAAGGAACCGACGGCACATTTTTAATTCAGAGATGGTTGATGCAACACTAGACACACAACAAACTAAGTCGGTCGTAAAGACTCCACATACGACTAGATACGGCCGAGAGGTTCGCCCAGTAAACCGGTTGGGTTTCTGAAAAGCATGTGAATAAAAGATAATAATCGCTATATCCATGTGAACTTAAACACTTTAGGCATGTTCAGTGGTATTGATTGAATGTTGTGTCAACTTACTGTTCACTGATGCATGTCAATAATTTACTTTCCGACAAAATACCTTCACATTGCATGTATAGTCAGATTACATAATTAACAAAGAATAATAGTTGTTATTTATTCATTGCTAGACATAGAAATTGTACTGTACCTGATTTAAATGTAACAGTATACAGGTATGCCGTTAAACCAATATGTGTAGTTGTTGAACAGTTGCATTTAAGCATGCGTTTTTAACATGTATATATGGCATGATCGTGTAATTTATATAGTACAGGTCTGTTGCACGTTCAGGAAATACAAAATAAATTTTAACCGTTTAGGTAAAATGGCTAAGGTATTATGTATAATAGACATTGTTTATATTAATATTAAGAACTGAATGAAATAAAGGATCTGTGATTAACGATACTATTAAACTACAATAAGTTAAAAGGGGGACATTGCACAATTTGGAGGATGAGGAAATTATTGTTGTATTTATTACAACGTGTAGTGTCACAGGCGAGCTGTAGTGTGTTTGTTCACACAGATTCTACACACATAACTCAAGTACTTTGTCACAAGCATGTAATAGTCGTAAGTTAGGTTAAGTACATGTCGCTTTCCTTTACTGATGGTGACCGGTTCTTTATTGATTCATTAAAAAAATATATATATATAAAAGGGGAGATGTGATGTATCTAGGCCAATCCGGCAGGTACGGGGAACCAGCGAGATATGGATTGTAACCAATGGTGACGGCAATCAAATAAAGTCAGTTACTAACTGGAACTCGAGGTGTCGACTCGTACTTTACAGTGGTCAACTTCTCTGACAGCGCATAAGGTCACCAGAGGTCATGAAAGGTCACATTTAAGGGGAAAAGAATGTAAACAACTTTTTTTTTCAAATAATATTTTCTACATCATCTTGTTCATATGGCACCATTCCTAGGTGAAATCACTACATAATTACTGATCTACTAACTATGTAAATCTTCAATTTGTACAGTGGACAGTACAAAATTTAAACTAAAATATCTCAGCTTTATAAAATTGGGTATGGAATTATTAAATAATGTCACTCATCTGCATTATATCGAGGACAGTGAACCTTGTCTCTATTCTTACTATATGCAGAATATACTCTACTTCATTGTAAGGACTGTCATCTTATTAGGTGAGCTGTCGATTAGATAATCACCAATACCAAGAAAGTTTGGTAATTCAGAAGTATGTACCATAGATACGTAATATTTAAATTATAATGTTAATTTGTTTATGTACACGCATTGAGTTATTAGACGCCCTAGCTTCTGTATCAATTAACCACAAATATATCATTTAGATTGTAATGTCACTTTCTTGATGAACAGTCAATTGTGTACCTCTTTAAGGTGTACAACAGTTTGCTTCAGTGATCTGAATCTGAGGAATCTGCAGCAATGATGCTTAAAGGATTGTAGCATCTGGTGCCATAGCACCCACATGATCCAATGCATCCGACATGATATTTCACACAGGTACATGTTTTGCTTTTACATTGTTGTTTGCATTTGCAAGTTTGTAGTTCAGGACATGCTCTGGGAATCGGTTCCAGCATTGTCCATTGTGGCTGGAGGTGTCCAGTACTGCTCTCGTTCCATCCAAATTCTTGAGGAGGAAGGCACTCAGGAGTGCACTCGAAAGCTGCATACCAGATTCTTGCTTGGAAGTGGGCTCGTTTGACATGTAGAGCTAGTGCATCCTTTGTTGGAGGGAGTGCTTCTGGATTCTTGTGCCGGAACATCTCAGCACGCAGACTATTGATGGAGTTTTCCAATGATGACCGTGCATAGAGTTGTATTACAAACTTCTCGGCGTCAGACTGGGTGTCTTCGTCTAACAGATCCCTACATTGCTTGCAGTGACCCGCAAATTGACTGGTAGTGTCGCAACCTGTTATTGCATGAAAACCTGGTAATGCATTGCAAATGTCATCAGATAGCTCTCTCCGTATGATGTGTACTGGGATGAATTTTGGCTTTGCCTTTGTTCCGGAACACATACACTGTTCATTGGATGAAATCCGATTGCAGAAGTGCACTAGGAGTACAAGAACATCTGTATCCCTACACTGGATAATCAACCGTTGGTATCCAGCTTGAACGGCATCAAGGGCATGAAGGATAAGTCTTGTATCGGCTTCCTCATGTGTGGACTTCAGCGATTCTGCAACTCTGCCACATGATGATTCTGCATGGGTAGATTCCGCGTAGCCACCGGCTGTGACCACAATCTGCCCATCTGTCAATACATTCCACGACTGTTGGATTAGCTGATTGGACAGAAAATCCTCAAGATCAGATATATTTTCGGGAAGGTCGATGAATGCTTTCCATTGTTGCGGTAGTGGTAAATCTCTGTTCTCAATCCTTCTGCGGATAGGTCGATGATGAGAGGCAGTATGTTTTACTGTCGTGTCCCCTTTGATGGAAGTGGCTTCATAATGGTCGAATGCAACATCCACTCGAGTGCATGTGTTACTAATGTGGCTATGCACACCTCGTACGAATACGTCGGCAAGGTCACCAAATGATTTGATGTCAGCTGGTTTGCCAACGCTTTGCACCATGGCCATCCCATCGATGATACAGCAAGTCTTCGTGTTATCCACATTGGAGAGTTCTTTCTTTACTTAATTCGTCCTTGTCCATTCGTTCTAGTTTATGCAAAACAGATCAATGAGCTATTGCCAGCCATCTAAGCATACAATTGCTATATGCTAACATGAAATATAGACAAACATAGCTTTTATTAAATAATAATGCATATTTTCGTTATTTTGGATATCTCTGACTGATGTATGTACCCAGTATTTCATGTTAAAGTTTATATCAATACATAATAACAATCAAACAAGCATAGAAGTCATATTTGATTAAAATAAAGATAGTTTAAAGAAACAAAAGGCATTGCAAACATGCTACATTTTGTTTTACTCGCATTTTGTCACATTTTATCATTTTCCCTATAGTTCAAGGACTCATAATTTCTTAAGCCGTTCTATATATTCCCCAATTTTCTTTTTTTAAATTTAATAATTGCCAGACATGTTTTTTTTAAATTTTTTAAATTTTAATGGGGTTTTTAAATTTTAATTTCTGTTTGGCCACTAAATGATCCCAAAGTGCACTAAATGACCCCATTTTTGTTCCTAACACACGCTTTTAAACTTGACCACCGGCCTAAGCATATTCAAAAAAATATTCTGAATTTAATTAGCATGGTGGTTGCTTTTACTCTCTCGGGTTGAACGAAAATGTAAAATTCTGGTATCTGCCCCCAGACTACTTCAAAGAGTGAATAAAATTGTAGAAGCTGACAGTGAAATTGCAGATATCTCAGCATTGTCTGCTTATGCAGCTCTGTAGGACTTTTGCATGGGTTTTCTAGATATATAGACCGATGACAAAATATATGCTTGGAGAGTGAGTCTAATTTATAAACAAGTTTGAATACCACCAGGATTTGTTTTAAGTTGCATAGTCTGATGGTTTTGAGTTTCTGTCATTTTCTGACATAAATATATTCGGTTGATCGCTATAATCTAAGTCACTCTAGTTTGAAGTAACTTTTCTTTTAAATGGCTAACTTTTGAGATATTTGAAGTGCAACCATGCAAAATTATCTGGCACCATAGACTTCTGCAGTAACAGGTTCTATTAAATTGCCTCAGTATTCCCTTCTATGTGGCGATAAATGTTTAATAAGTACACTAGTCTAAGTTAGATATGTAGAATCAAATCTAGATTATTGTTTTGGTTTTGAAAATTTGATGTTTTCATCGGACTATGCAACTTTAATCTTTTGCATATATCTGTCTATGTATAATGAATGACTGAACCACTAAATTCACTTAGATATATATATGCTTCTGACTAATAATAAGGGGTTTCCTGCATTCACACATCTTAGTAGTATTCAAGGTACATAAACAAAAGAGATATGTCAGCATTATGCCATAAAAAAAAAAATTTTAAACCCACATAAAAACTACAACTTTCCAATACAGAATAAGTCTGATTTGGAGTAGTGCTTACATGAATACTTTGAAACCCAGTTAGATGGCTTTGGTATGATTCACCCTTTCATGCTTTAAGGGCCTGTCACATTACGGCGTATGGCGGCGGCGTATATAAGACGTACCGATAAAATTGTTAAACCGTTGCGGGACGACGTATGGTGACCTTTGTGCACTGACGTGTACTTTTGGAGCATATGCGTAGCATATGCGAAGCATGACGTGAGGTAATCGCGGCATAACTTGAGTTGTTTTGACGGTTATGAGTGGCAGGGTGAGCGTATGCAAAACGTATGAGCGACGTATACGAAGCGTATGAGTGTATGCGAAGCGTATTGTATCTCTCCGAGGTCGGGGGTGGGTGGCCGCCTGGGTATAAATACCCTGGAGCAGCAGCTGTCCCCTCACTCTACCACCATGCCTGCTAAGAGGAACACCACTGCTACTGCTACACCAGCCTCCAGGGCTGCTGTCACCACTGGAGGAGGACTAGGCTGTGGGAGAGGCAGGAAGAAGCATACTTTGCCATGCTCACCATCACCAGACTCCTCACCAGCCTCCTCACCTAACCACTCACCTCACCACTCTCCAGAACACCACTCTCCAGAACACCACTCTTCATAACAACACTCTCGACAACACCCCTCTCCATTGGAAGAGCTGGAGATGGAAGTGGAGACGCAGACGACGCACCAGTGGCACCCGCACTCCGGCTCTCCATCTCCTGCTTCTCGGGGCAGCTCACGGGCGGCGTCCGCCGCCTCCACCTCCAAAGCCTCCGCCTCAGCCTCCACCTCTGGCCTGTCCTCTGCAAAGAAAAGGAGGGCAAAGAAGACCGACAATTCTCTGTCGGTCTTCAAGGAGGAGCAGATGGTGGAGTTCCTTGAGGAAAACCCAGTCATCTGGTACGTCAAGCTGACCGACTACCGCCGCACTGACAGGAAGGGAAAGATGTGGGAGGACCAGGCGAAGCTTCTGGGGACGACAGTGGTTCATCTCCAGAAGTGGTTCAAGTCACTCCGGGATACCAACACGCAGCTGCACAAGAAAAAGAGCGGGGACGGAGCGGCTGTCCTGACTGAGAGGGAGGAGTGGATCATGCGGAAGTTTGGTTTCCTGCGGTCCCTCGTCCATCACCGGCCGTTGGTGCAACGGCCGTCTGTGGCATCCTGTGTCCCGCCTCACAGCACTGAGGCGGGACACAGGAGTACATGCAGAGATTATGTAAGTACATAATCTCTGCATGACTGTCAGAGATTATGTACTTACTGCAAAAGTGTAAGTACATAATCTTTTATCCTTCTGACTAGTGTAGGCGTTAGGATTCTCGTAAAACCCTATTATTCTGGATAAGTCGACAAACCGATATATGTTATTTACGTAAATAATCTTGGTAAATCAAGTTATTTGTTGAATGTTATATGTTTGTTGTTTTTCTTTAACGTTGACTGGTTGTGTTGTTATTGTTAAATCGAGAAGTCGACAATCGATATATGTTATTTTCATTATGAATCTTGATAAATCAATTTTGTCATTTATTGTAAACTTTTTTTTTTTCTTTATTGTTGACTTGTATTGTCTTTTGTGGAAAAATTGATTTGCGTGCATGTTACTTATGTTATTTTATTATTTTGTCTTGCAGGTGGCCACTGCCATCGACGCTGCGCATCACGACCTCAGCCTCGAGGAGAATGTCGACACGGATGTGGACATGGGAATGGAGGAGGACCTTCCCGCCACTCCTCCTGCTACAGTCCGAGAGCAGGGACAGGGGAAGGGGAAGCGGTCAGCCCCAGTCGACGCGAACCTCCTCTCTGCCATCCAGAAGAGGTTCGACCAGTCTGGGGACATGCTCAAGGTCATGCAGCCCCCTCCTACACCTGCGATGACGAAGCGGATGGCGTTCGCGAACTATGTCCGCGACATCATCCTGACCATGCCAGAGGAGCAGCTTGTTGAGACTTGTGGCCCAATCAACTGGATCGTGTCACAGCACTTGGAGGGGTAAGGCCAACAACTCATGGCTCCTGTGGCTGCACCTGCTCCTGTGTCTGCAGGTGAGGCATACCAGCCTCAACCCCACCAGTGGACTCACCAGCCACCACCGGCATCACCATGGGCATCTCAGACACAGGAGTACGTGCAGCGATACATGATGCAGCCGCATCTTCCGCCTCACCCGCAGCCACAGCCGCGTCTTCCGCCTCTGCCTCAACCTCTGGCGCTCCACTTGCGTCAGGAGCTGGTCCCGCCTCAGCCTCAACCTCAGTTGGTGCAACGGCCGTCTGTGGCGTCGGCGCAGCTGCCTGCCCAACTCCGGACACTCGGCATGGCGGGCCACACCAGGTCTCCCCCCCCCCCCGCCCCCGTCAGCCTCGACATCACCAGCTGAGAGGGGCACGGGGGGGGGTGCGCATGACAAGTGATCATTTGTAGATATGTGTATATATATGTGTAGATATGTAGATATGTAATTGTTATAAATTAAAGTACAATTAAAGTAACATTGAAAATAAAGAATAATTATTATGAATATTAAGGACACAAGTCTCTCCCCCCCTCCCTCTTCCCTCCCTCTCTCCCCTCCCTCCCTCTCTCTCCCCTCCCTCTCTTCTCTCTCCCTCCCTTTCTCTCCCTGTCCCTCACCCTCTTTTTCCCTGTCTTCTTAACAGTGGTTATGCTTTCAAAAGTGTAATTAATTTAAAAAGAGAGCAAATTCATTACAAATACATTAACTAGATAACTGGCCTGACAGACTTCACGCACTATGAGCGACTGTGTGTTGTGGGGGACCCTCCACCCAAACTTCATCGACGAGTATTTGGTGTCAGATGCCAGGTGCCGCAGAGTAAGTGCGATCTTCAGTGCAGGCTCGAGCGGCACTCGGAATGTGGTGCGTTTTTTTTCAATCCTCGGTCCCACTCGTGCCACAATCTCGTCAAACAAAGGGGAGGCATCCGCATGAAGTTCACGAACGACACGGTGTCCTAGCTGCAGAGCTCGACCATTAGCTTGTCGTACAAGCCAAACTGTGGCCGCCTACCAATCCAGGGTCTGACCCACACTGCGCGCCGCCGCTGCTGCCTCCTCCTTCTCCTCTCAAGACGGGTCGCCAGAAGAACCATGAGGTAGAGACCTAGCTCATGCTGATATAGGGCAATTGTGTACCGATACTGGAACTGTATTTGGAGTGCCTGGACATCCATCCTGTCTGAGCAGCAGAGCCGGACTGACAGAAGAAGCCTTGCGACGCCTATATATACCGAGAGCATACGCCGGGCATACGCTGCACATACGCTTTGTATACGCTAGGCATATGCTACGAATACGCCCAAATACGTTACATGCACGCCAGGAGCAGTTTTAATGTATGTGTAACATACGACGGCATACGTATAGCATATGCGCAATGTATAATGGCATACGCATAGCATATGAGGAGCGTATGAGCCTTACGGCGCCATACGCTGGAATTTTTTGAGCATGCACAACAAATTTAGGACAGACGCGCGTATGACGGGATACGCCGGGCGTATATGACGTATGCGCAGTGTATGACGGTGTATGCTGGCGTATGTGACGCAAGCTGTTACGTCGGCATACAATTACGCCATACGCCGTAGTGTGACAGCCCCTTAGCACAGAATCCACTCTGCTTCAGTGTGTGTGGGAGGGGGGGGGGGCTTCGAAAATCACGAGACTATTGGAGCTACCAGGTGGTCTCCCCGCCCTCTCAGTTATAAATAGCTTTGTAATTGCACATAGATATTTAACAATTAAGTGCGCGTGCATATTCAACCACATCCCAAGAAATTTTTTCCACATATTATTATTATTATCATAAATATTATTCCTCCTACTTGTTCTTACGTGATTACGGTGTGAGTTAGGAGGGTCGAACAACATGACGGCAGCCTGCTGTGAGACGGCCCGACCCAATGCCGGACACTACGCTGCCACA
This sequence comes from Branchipolynoe longqiensis, assembly GCA_030323885.1. NCBI lineage: Eukaryota > Metazoa > Annelida > Polychaeta > Phyllodocida > Polynoidae > Branchipolynoe > Branchipolynoe longqiensis. Next base: position 12,372,906 of record CM059190.1, read on the forward strand.
GGCTACCCAGCACAAGGCGCTACAGAAGTCTATGGGACCGGGCTCCACTTGGCTGATCTTGCTGGAAAGTAGTCCCAGCCGGTCAGGACTAGGCACTTACATGACATTGGTACCTTCTATAGTTCCCGGCACCATCTCTCTGGCCTTGTACTGTCAGCTGCATGACTTAGAAGAACTGTCCCCAGGTTGTAAGTTGTGGAAGTGGCGTTAGAGTTTATGTCATTTCATTCAGCAAGTTTAATGAGGCTACAAACCGACCCTGTGCCGTGTACTACGACACAACAGCTTTAAGTAGAGCTCACACGCCAAAGGCACGGATACCACGTGGCCCCGTCTTCAATCGTCTTGGATCTTCAGTCACCAAGTAAGAACTACAACGGCACATTATTACATATTCCCAGCCATGTAGACGGACCGACGTTAGGTCTTCTCTATTAGCACCAGGGCGCGGTTTACTTCAGTACATACACAGATCACGCCGCCATAAGCTAGGCTAGTAATTGCTGTTGTCGTGCAAAGACCTCTTCAAGATGCTATGACGATGTTATTGGTACCTACAAAATAACACAACTTGTGACGTCAATACAACTTATGACGTGTGAACAGCTTTCGATAACCATAAATGTGTGCGGTTGTATTCATTACCCCCCCCCCCCCCAACACACACACACTTTGTTGAAAGTGTATTTTAGTTGAATACGGCTGTTATCGTTGCTTTTCCTTGGATTGGATTGAAAGCTGTGTATTTGAATTATTTAGAAATGAGATAATGCGCTATGAATTAAATATCTGTGCACTGCTTGTTTTGAGCCATTGTTATTATTGATATGACTTGCTCGCTATGCTCAACACGATCAGTTGTAGATTTCCTGTTAGGTACAAGATTCACCCCGTACTGCTGCAGTAGGGGTGCAAACCAACCCTATGTAAAAGGTGGTGAAAATGCGGGTCAAAGAATTGAGAGCCTAATTTCACAATCTAAGAAGCAACATTTATTCTTTACATCTGTCTTATTGAGAGCCCGCTACCTTTGAGTTGAAAAATATAATATAATATCTAGTTTAATAAGATTTAAAAGTGAAATCGACGGCATTCTGCGGCCGCCATCTTGTCTTTTTGCATTCTCTCCCATTTCACCAACTCTGCGCCTATATAAGTATCCATTTGATACTGGAGCCACAGTTCATACTAACGCTATTTTCGCCTGTATTTATATAAGGCTGATCTTCACCCGTGTACTACAAGTACGGGGTGAATCTAATTTCCTGTCTGATTAGACTGATACCAGTATGATTGTATCATCGACAAATAGATGTTATCTCTCATTGCTTAGGATAAATCATTCATAAAAAGAAAAGACGCACATTAAGTTCCTCTACTTTGTTATAACACCTGTATAATTAGTCCTGTTCGTACATAAATAAATAATTGAGGTTGCTTTGAAGTGGTGCACACAACATGTGGACGTATTATAATATTACTTTTGTGATTATATTCAATATTGGGTTGTGCAAATTGTGATTTACACTACATAGTTCCAAAAGTGTATTTTATCACTAAATCGTTGGTAAGTGGGGTTGTTTGGTTCATGTCATGGAGTAGATTTGTCCAATTTATACCCTTGTTGCTGTTATTGTTTCCCGTAATTCAATAGATTTGTGCTACAAGTACCGGGTGAATCTTTTATCTATGAAACCACGTGTACGAAAGGGGGTGTGGCGTTTCCGATTCGTGGGGTAACGACAAAATGCTAAAAGTAAAACACTCTACTCCAGCCTATGTATTATCATTATCAAGACAACAGGAGATACTCCCCTAACAATGAGCATGATAATGATTGATATTATTTTAAGAACCAATCAGCATTATCCACTTCCTCATGATACAGTAATCTGAGTAATGTATTTATAATGTAAGCGTTTGGCCTTTGCTGGGCCTTGGGGCGTGAGTAAAGTCAAGACAAGTCAATAATAAACATGTCATTGCGTGTGGATGCTACTACTACTTAAGACTAGTCTACTACCACTGTACCAGTGCACATGCCGACATGGAAATTACTGAGATAACTCTGTTGTTAATGTTTGTGCTTTGGTGTTATTATTGGTCAAATATAACGTGGTGCACAAATGGAGTATATAATAGTTGGAGAAGATCCACATAGTAGGCCTATATTAATATTATTATAAATTTGAGCTATACAACACACTTACACAGTGTCACTGTCAGGTTCATACTGTTCAGAACGTGTGCACACACGTTGCACAGGAAAGTATCTAGCATGGGTGACAGTCCATAACCCCGTGTTATTTCCCAATGCAGATCCATAAACCCGCCAAACAAACCGACCAACGGTTAAGGTAACGTACACATGGGCATGTAGCACTAACGGACCAACAATGAGGTAAATATATTTGCAGTAAACCAAACGAATATCAGCTGTGTTTACAGTTTTCACCCACTACGCCCGCCAGTCTGTCGCGTATCCAAAATATTATGACGGTGCTGGGGACGAGCTCGGGGATTCTCCACTGACCTGGTTCAAACGCAGCCCTGTTTGCTGATCGGTAATCTCAACAGACGCGTAAATATCCACTATAATTTAGTCAATAGCCAGGGAAACGATATTAATGTATAATAGCCATGGCTACACGTCAAGGGTGAAGGGAACAGGGCAGGAAATACCGAGCGAGCTTAGCTCTAGGCCCTCCCCCGAAACGCACTGATGACATCACACCGTGAAATCAGGTCAGCCAGGGAATCAGCCGCGTAGACGTGCGCGCGGCCCGCCAATACACTAGCTGTGCTCTAGGCTCACCCTTAAAATCTTTTTATTATTTAATATTTATTCCTTTCTTTTAATAGGCAAAAACTTGGGACGTATTCACATGACCTACGGGGACGCTGAATTTGTAATCTGCTTCTTCACTAAGTACTCAATTGAAGATACCGGATCTAACGTATTTAAATTTATAGATTTTACCTCGGTATACCGCCTCTGGCTAGCCGCAGGCTAGGGAGAAGGAAGCACATCCGGGTCCATCAATTAGCATAAGTAACTCACAACGGGAGGACGTTTGTGAGTTGCTCCAACAGGATTTATCTACTAACTCTACTTATTCACAAAGTAAGTAATGGAATCTTAGTTTAAACTGTGTATGATGCTTTATAGCATCACATTATGAAAGTTCAGAACTTTCTCAGGTCCATTTTGGACTTTGTACGTGTTTTTTACTTGAGGATAGAACACTGGGTGCCGCTGGCACATACGAAACCGATAGTCCTTTGTTCTATCGACACCTGTTTTTGAGACAGGGAGAAATGGTAACCCGAGTTGCTCATTTCCTAAGAAAATTCTCCCGGATCCTGAATAGAGGATGTTGTTGGGGATGCTTCTGGGTGTTTTTTATAGACACCCCAGACCGGTTTTAAGGCGAACCTCCGAGTTTCGTAATATTTTCTCCAACTTGCTGGCGTCGTAGCCGCGGGTGGGAGAAGTGTACGGAACAGAGAGAGTGGGCGATCTTTGGATCGATACCCCCCGTTTGGTTGGTTTCGTTACCATAACCCTACGGCAAAATTTAGCTTCACGCCTGTACTGAAACGTTGTAATACACGCTATTCTGTACCATTTACCTCAACCCAGTTTACTGGTTACACTTTGTGTAGTTGAGATGATTCCGGTTAAGTAACACTTTTGTCGTTACAGGAACCGATGGCCACTCGGCGGAATAAGCAGCCTGCGGCAGCAGAGGGCATTGCCCCTACGGATTACGATTCGTCACCAGCGCCTACGGCTCCGCCGTCTCCACAGCCCGGGGCACAGGTTTCCGACCGGGACCGTGATCAGCCACCTCAACCAAGTGATTGGGAGGCTAAGATGGCAGCCATGATGGAGGACAAGATGCGCCAATTCCAGGCTCTTTCCTTTGCAGGCCCTCCCCAAATCCCTGATGAGGATTGGGAGGACTTTTCTGAGGACGAGGAGGACACGGTTTTGGCGCCCGAGGTTCCGAAAGCGAAAGCGCGCGGCAAGAAACGCCGCACTGTTAGCAGCTCAGGTGATGAGTTCACCAAAGCCGCAAACGCTAAACGCCCTAAGAAGTCGAAGAAAAAGAAAGACTCGTCCTCGGACTCGTCAGACGACTCCTCATCCACGGAATCAGATTCCGATACGGAACGCGCTGGAGTGTACGCTAAAATAGGCGCTAAGGTTGGCAAGAAGATTGTCAAGAAAAAGGCAAAAAAAGGTGTGTACCACAACCATGATGAGGAATACGGTCAATGGCCATTTTACAACTTTCAAACCAGTTGAGGTCATTAATAAATTGACTGAACAGATTTCCGGCATCAAAGGTATTCCCGCTACGGTGTGTAAGGAGATGGATGCTGGCATCCATCTGTCCGACGAACGTCGCCACTATGAAACTGCCCTTTCTGTGATCCATAAGGCAGTGTTGGGCTCCTTGACTTCTATTATCCCCATTGCTAACCGCATGCAGACCGAGAATAAGTTCTCGTCCTTGGCTCGGGTAATGGACAGGGGCATTGCCTTGTTCGCTGCAGCGAGCAACTACATGACACATCGCCGCTTCGAAAATGTGTTTAAATCCGTCACTACCGACGCGGGCAAAGAGGTCGCCCGGTCAAAGAAGATGACGGATCATGACGGCAAGGAATACACCGTCTATTCCGGACCTACCCCCATCAAAGGCAAACCTCTGGACAAGTCCAAGATGTTTGGGGGTCAGCTTGCTTATTTGTACAAGCAAGTAGAGGTGGACACTAAGAGTGCCAAGAACACGGAACTCAACACGGAACTTGAATACCAACATTTCAAAATGTTTTCATTAGAAACAGCTCGAGACTTGATCACCCCAGAGTGTTGGCTATCGAGAGTTGATTTAAGAGATGCTTACTATACCGTCCCTATTCAGGAGGGGTATCGCAAATATTTACGGTTTGTTTGGAATGACCAGCTTTTTAAATTTACCTGCGTACCTAATGGTTTGGCGTGTGCGCCACTACCTTTTACTAAGTTGTTGAAACCGGTTTTTTCACACATGGCTAAACTTGGTCATTGTATGTTTCCATACATTGATGATTCTTTCATTATGGGACAATCTTTCAAACAATGCGAGCTCGCCGTTCAAGATTTATGTCAACTGTTCTCAAACTTGGGTTTCTTCATTCATGATAAGAAATCCGTTTTTTCTCCTACTAAGCAGCTTAAGTGTCTAGGCTTCATTTTAAACACGACGGCTATGACCATGTCACTTACACAACAAAAGAAAGATAAGTTGTGGGACACAGCGATACAGCTGTTAGACATTTCTAGGCCAAAGATAAGACAGGTCGCAGTTTTAACCGGTATAATGATTTCATACAGCCCTGCTATTTTATATGGGGCCGCACACATTAAGTCCCTGGAAATTGATAAAAATCTAGCTTTGGCCCGAGCCAAGGGTAACTTTGAAAGGACAATGTTTATCTCTGAAAATGGACTAGCCGACATTTATTGGTGGCTAAGTCACTTTGATAACTCCCCCAATCCCATTCGAATGGGTGAGCCCAATACTACAGTTACAACTGACGCGTCACTCCAAGGTTGGGGGGCACATCGCAATGATGTAGCAACGGGAGAACGATGGCTAGAATCAGAAATTTCTGAACATATTAATGTTTTAGATTTGCGAGCCATTTACTTAGGTTTAACCAGCCTTGTTAAAGTACCCAAACATAATGTTTGTATCCTTACGGATAACACCACGGCCATGGCTTATGTCAGAAATATGGGAGGTACAAAATCTATAAAGTGTAATGAGTTGGCACTACTCATTTGGAATTGGGCGCAAAAGTTTGACGTCTGGTTAACAATAACACACATACCCGGTACGCAGAATTGTCTTGCCGATAAGATGAGTCGCCATTTCCATGACCACTTAGAGTGGTCACTAAACCCATCAATTTTCAAACAGATCTGTAACTTATGGGGCTGGCCGGGTATAGATTTATTTGTTTCATGTAATAACTTTAAACTGGAGAAATATGTTTTGTGGCACCCTGAACCCAATGCTTGGCACATAGATGCCTTCTCGCTAACTTGGCAAAATCATTTCTTTTACATTTTCCCCCCTTTTACCATTATTAGCAAAGTCGCCCGAAAGATACTAATGGAGAAAACACACGCCATCCTCAACCGTGGCTAGCGAGATTAGTCGCGACGGCCAAAAGCAGCCTACGCTTCCCAAGATACCGAGGAAACCTGAAACATCAGGGACCGTTAGCACGCCACGGAAACGTGTCGACGACTCCTTTGGTAGCATTCCTTTTTTAAATAAATATTTGGAACAATTCGGCTTGGATAAGATTACACAACAACGGTTGGTCTCTCACGCCTGGAGGAAGGGAACTGTGAAAATGTATACAACGTATTTAAAGAAATGGGGTATATATTGCTTACTTAAGAAAGTTAAGCCAATGAACCCAACAATATCCCAGGTAGGACATTTCCTACGTTTCTTAGAAGACGAAGGTTTAGGATATGGCGCTATCAATGCAGCCAGATGTGCGCTCTCAATAATCATACCTAGGATTAATGGAGAAACAATGGGAAAACATCATGTTATTTGCTGGATCGTACGATCAATTTATCAGAGGAATCCTCCCAAACCCAAATATAATAGGTTTTGGGATGTTTCTCTTGTGTTTAAACTCTTCAAGGAATGGCCAGAGAATAAGTTCCTGGACGTTAAGCTATTAGGTTTCAAAGTAGCTTTGCTCCTTCTGCTGGTTACAGGACACAGGGGCCAAACAATAGTCGCCCTGTCGCTCAATGGTCTTGAAATCGATAGCAAGGAAGCAACGTTTGATCTAACAACTTTGTTGAAATCAAATCGTCTAGGTGATCCCCTGTCGACAATAAGTGTCACTAGTTTCACAGAGGATCGCAAATTATGTGTAGTCTCCGCATTACGAACATATATATCCAAGACAAGAATAATAAGCAACTCAAGGCAGCTTTTGGTGAGCTTTATTAAGCCACACAAGGGCATTTCGAGGGACACCCTCGCCAGATGGACCATGACTGTGTTAAAACTTTCAGGAGTTAACACAAACAGATATTCATCGCACTCTACACGTGGTGCAATGGTATCTAAGGCCAGATTACTTGGCATTTCCGCGAAACGGATCCTGGCTCATGCAGGATGGAAAACTGCTAGATCGTTTGCAAAACATTATCACAAGCGACTAGAGAAGCCTCAACCTATCGCACAGAGGCTACTCACCAACTAAAAGACACAGGTGAGACAAAGTGCACTTTTCGCTTTATTGTCATACCAATTGTACACACATACTTAAATAAGACTTGATAATAGAATCATAATAACTAACAGGAATATCAGGATAAAAAAGATATTACATAAAGGTCTCCCTAGCCTGCGGCTAGCCAGAGGCGGTATACCGAGGTAAAATAGATTAGTTAGACGAATCTTACCTGGGTATAGATGATGGATAACTATTGTTTTACCGAGGTAGGAGCCTCGGTTAGACGTGGGCGAGGGCCCACCCACCACACCCTGCCACGTCTACTCAATCACTTGTACCAAGGTGAGGTCATATGACCATGGTTTTTTGGTTTTTTGGAATCATTTTTATCCTGAATTAGTAGGTAAAGATTGCTGGACCCGGATGTGCTTCCAGCATAATATACCGTATGATATATAGCTCCCCCTGTGAGAATCTTAACAAATTAAAAAATAAATATATTATTAAGAAAACAGCGCCGTTTTAATCCGTGTAGTATTTTTCGTTGCATATGATACAAAATATTATAATCGGCTATAATCATCATATTGCCTTGCTCAATAATAATAATAAACCGATTTATTATAGTTTCCCTGCCGTGATTTTGGTCAGTGAACGTCCCTGAATACCTCAATTCTACAATCATGCAATCCGGTGTGGTGGTTTCAGCGGGTTCCCGTGCTCAGAGGTGTCCCTCGCTTCTGTGCTGCTTCTGCGCATGCGCGGATTTCGCATCAACGGGCCGTAATCGATTAACACGACCCGGGCGACTCGGGTCATCCGAGTCGTCAAAATTTAAATAAAACACTGTACGGCGAGTGGTTTTTTGGAATCATTTTTATCCTGAATTAGTAGGTAAAGATTGCTGGACCCGGATGTGCTTCCAGCATAATATACCGTATGATATATAGCTCCCCCTGTGAGAATCTTAACAAATTAAAAAATAAATATATTATTAAGAAAACAGCGCCGTTTTAATCCGTGTAGTATTTTTCGTTGCATATGATACAAAATATTATAATCGGCTATAATCATCATATTGCCTTGCTCAATAATAATAATAAACCGATTTATTATAGTTTCCCTGCCGTGATTTTGGTCAGTGAACGTCCCTGAATACCTCAATTCTACAATCATGCAATCCGGAGCAGACAAAGCTATTAAATGATTTAGCAATGACATAATTTGTAATTAAATACCTAGCATCTCAGATCAACTTCCATCATCAGATGAATGGAAGATACTCACTCTCCAACAGTTGGGTTCACCGTTTGTACTCACCAATACATCTATCAATCGGCAGTAGCTAAGAGAGCAGTCAGATCAACACACGACGAACACAGTCCAACAGTAATGCGCTTCCCTGTGTTGAACTTATCTGATCTTTGACATATTCTAATCGAGTGATTTATTTTTTATATAGTTGAAATAGAGGTTCATATAGACTGATAGGCCTATATATGGCCACCGAAAATAACATTTGTGTTCTGAGCATAGGCTACCACTAGTGCTCTCGGACTAAACTTTAAAATGCTATGTAGCAGACTGTTTTCTGTTATAGAAAAAGTTCTGAAATGGTCAATACAGTTTTAAAAGAAAATGCACGAATAACGAAAGAAAACCATGTGATTCTATTAGTATGAAAGTATCCCTGATTTGTGTAATCTGCAGGGTAGTTATTACTACACACCCCCATCCCCTGCCAATGTTCTTGCCCTATAATATAACAGAGCGGACTATTGGTTTATTTTGCTAATTGCGGAAAGTGGGGGGGGGGGGGGGGGGGGGTCAGGTATGTATGTGTGCGGGGATGGGAGGTACAATGTGACGAGTTCCGCTGGTCCCTCGGGAAGGACAGTGGCTGCGAATCAGCGCACAAGGTTGCAGCTGAAACCATGCTAAAAGGTGAGAGGTGATGAATACACTAGATAAAAGATTCACCTCATACTGTGTAAGTACGGGGTGAATATTTTATCTATGAATACACATACACCATGATACTCAAAGTATCATATAGGACAATTTCACTGCACTTTACATTAGAAACAAATATATATAAAAAGGGGAGCTTAAAGTATGGGATCTGTAGTAAAGGTCAGGGTTGGAAGAGCCGCAGCAACCCCAGCGTCTGGCGTGTAGCTGAAGCTTCCAGCGTATTGGGTCGTAGCCTTAGTCCTCTGTGGGGGACCAGCGGAACTCGGAACACCCGTATTATCACAGGTTGGCAAGCAAGCGTGTGTGTCAGTGTGTCTGTCCTGGGTCCGTATGCATGGGCTGGTGCTACGCATAGCCGGTGCTACACGCTAGCTCTGGGGTAGCTATCCGCGGCTAGGAGGGGCTTAATGAATTAGGTCAAGCCTTATGCGCCGATGTCCAAACCGGTGCGGATAGCTAACCATGTACTTATTTATAGATTTGGGAAATCCCTCTGAGCCTGTTGCCGGCGAGCACCGCTATTTGTTTTGTGTATATTCGTTGATTCGACAATATTAATATAGCCGCCAATGTTGCGGCGGCGTTAATATCGCCATTATCCGTTCGATTTTGTGGTTAATTTGATAAAATTTCACTTTTGGAATATGTAATTTTGTTAAATATGATAGCATTGAATAGATTTGGGCCTAATGAGTACCTAACACCGCCGGGCACCAGCTAGCCTTGTTATTGCTGAGCCTGTTCCCGGCCAGCACCGCTATTTGTTTTGTGTACATTTGTTGATTCAACAATATGAATATCGCCGTTAATATCGGTTCGAGTTTAGGGTTAATTTGATAAAATATCACTGTTAGAGTATGTAATTCTGTTAAATATGAGAGTATTGAATAGATTTGGGCCTAATTGGAACCTAACACCGCCGGGCACCAGCCAACCTTGCTATTGCTGAGCCTGTTGCCGGCGAGCACTGCGGCGGGCAGCGGCGATTTGTTTAGGTTACATTTGTCGATTTGACAATATTAATATCACCGCTGATGTAGCTGTGACGTTAATATCGGTTCGATTTTAGGGTTAATTTGATCAAATTTCACTTATTCAGTATGTAATTCTTTTAAATATGATAGCATTGAATAGATTTGGCTCTAATATATCAGCGGGTGGCACACTAACCGGCGCGGCTTGCAGTTAAACTTGACTTGAAAGCAGGGTAGCTTAGCCTAGGCTACGGTCGGCGGCTAGCGCTGGCACCGGCTCATGCATGCAGATTTTCCACCGTTAGCCGTGTGGTGCCACACTAGCCGCAGTTAGGGTACTAGCACCAGCCCATGCATATGGCCCTGGGGCCGTATGCATGGCTGGTGCTACCGCCCTAACCACGGCTAGTGTGGCACCACACGGCTAACGGTGGAAAATCTGCATGCATGAGCCGGTGCCAGCGCTAGCCGCCGACTGTAGCCTAGGCTAAGCTACCCTGCTTTCATATCAGGGTTAAGGGGGGACCCCGAGCGGTTAGCGGTGCTATCCAAGATGGATGTGTTTATGTATCGACGCTATCATAGAAGAGAACTGCGTAGGAACCATATTTTTCGGGACAGAAGTCATCCCTTTGAGAAATTCGATGATTTCGAACTATTCACGAAGTTCAGATTTCGCTGGCACAATATTTTGGTGATCACAGACAGTGTGCGCGATGACATAGAACACACGCAGCGGATGGGGGCACTGACACCACTACTGCAAGTGTTGGTGGCATTACACTTCTATGCGACTGGGAGTTTTCAAGATGTTTGTGGTGAACTCATAGGGATCAATCAGTCTATTGTGTCATGGACAATACTCAGAGTCACGGATGCTCTCCTACAGCAACTGCCGCGGTCTGTCAAGTTGCCAAGTCAGGAGAACGCTGACAGGAGCAAGTTGGAAATATACACTAACTATGGCTTTCCGGGTGTATTTGGGTGCATCGACGGTACACATATACGGATCGAGGCCCCCTCCGACTACGAACATGAGTTTGCTAATCGGAAGAATAATCACTCGATAAATATGCAGGTACGTTTGTATTTTAATTTATGTCTGTTAATGTATGTTATCGGCGGCGCACAACTCTGTTTATGAATTACTACAGCTGGTGACGATATAGCCCTGTGATCATGTAAAGATAAATGGTTAGAAAAACAAAGAATTTATTATGTTATTGTAGCGTAATGTTGTCAACAGGTTTCATATGTCTGTGTCGCGCACCCTTGTGTAAATTGACCAAACCCATTTATTAAATTTGATTGTCATGTGGTGTATGTGCTTTGTATTTGCAGGTCATCTGTGATGCCGACCTCGTCTTCATTGACTGCATCGTGAAATGGCCCGGGAGTGTTCATGATGCTTGGATTATACGTGAATCGGACCTATTCGAAGCATTCGAGAGCGATGTTCAGAAACCCATCCAAGGTGTCCTACTTGGGGACAGTGGGTATATGTTGCGAGACTGGCTGTTAACACCATTCCTCCACCTGAACTCGCCTCAGGAGAGGGCATACAATGCGCACCACAAGTCAGCAAGATCAATAGTAAAGAGGTCAATCGGTATTTTGAAGAGGCGATGGCACTGTCTGCGAAGGTTGCGGTTGGAGCCAGTGAAGACTTGCAACGTGATCACGGTGTGCATTATCCTACACAACCGAGCAAGAATGCTTAACCTGGCAGAGCCGTCAGACTCTGAATCAGATGCAGAATCTGAGGGGGAAGATGATGCACACTATGACGAAGACGTCGATGGTGAGGTGTACCAGCGCCCAGACAACTATCACCGCTCGGAATGGGTTCGAGCTGCTGTCAGCAAAGCTGTCCAGCAGAGAACAGTCGACAATTACTTTGTAAGAGAATAGCGCAGTAGAATTAGCACTCAGGTAAATAGTCTATGCTATAGAAGACAATGCATGCTGCTACAATGGATAACAACAACAATATATGTGGGTTTGTTCAGAGTGACGTTTATATCGGAATGAAAGACATACAAAAATATTTATCGAAACAAACATGTATGGGCATTAATGCCTCTTCCCCAGCTCCTTTTGCAGCTTCTCAATTTCCAGCAGTTCGCACCTATGCTGCGCTTCTAATAGGAGCGTGTGTGCCTTGATCCTTGTTGCGTTGACGATTTCTGTCACATACTGTGCTTGCAAACAAAGTAGTCTTGGCATTGCTTTCGTCAGAGGAACTCTTCAAAAACTGTATAAACGAAGCCCGTTCCTCGATGTCGCTGGTGTTTTCATGGGCTGGTGTTTTCATGTGGTCACATCTGCATGGTGTTCCCGGTCGTCAGGTTCTGCTGTGACAGTGATGTTACCGTCTTGAAGTTCTGCCACAACCATAGGCGAGGAGACATCAACTGTCGCGAAAAAGGAGCAGTTTAGTGTCACAGTCAACTGTACTTTACCTGTCATTGCAGCAACTGTGGTGGTGAAGGTGGTGTTTATCTTAATTTGTTTAACGCTCAAACCTACGGTTAGATGGTTAGGTCGGTGGTGTAGGTCAAACTCTTTGTGCTAACCACTGCTGATGTTAAAACATTTTTTTTTTTAAACCCTGCTGCATTTTCTCCTTATATTTGTCATATTCATGTTTGTTTTTATGTGCATAGGTAGTCGCATTTGAAGGGTATTTCCTCAGGATTCTCGCAGACAGTTGCTTCTAGTTGAAATTAGTAACACCCTCAGTGTCTAGTCCTTTAAGTTGCATAATGGGGGAACAGGGGTCGATAAATCGATTAATCAGTGAATAAAGTATGCCTGGAAACGAATGCCTACCTGGTAGAGAGAAGGGTACGCTCAGGGTACTGGGCTCGCTGGTTGATGATCCTGGTAGAGGGGTAGATGAACCGATGGGTCGCCTTACGTCACCCATGGAGAATGATGCAGACATGCCAGAAGCGGCCAGGCTAGGGGTGCAGCAGGAGATGTCCTCATCCGCTGTAGTCGGGTAGAGTGTCTGGGACAAGCCCATCTCACTACCTCCTGTCAGCACACAGGGCCCTGAAAATTATTTATATGAGATTGAGATGGTGTCATACCATTTTCCACTGTAGCTGCACATGCAGCAACACCAGACCCCCCTTCGATTTTTGTCACAAATTCCTCTATTGTGATTTTTTCCAACTGTAGGGAATAGAGGTGAATTGAATATTCTATTTTTCAATGTGGTCTAAATTGTTTCTCATAATGCTTGAGCACATGCTTGAACACGAACATTTGTATATGGTGAAAATAATGCTATTATTCTACCAAGAATAGATGGACAATCAGTGTGGAAATATCAAGTAGTTCACTGGTTTCTTAGGTCTCTATACAAAAGAAACCTACCAAAGCTAAAATATAATCGGTTTTGGGAAGTATCAGTAGTTTCAGTTATTTAAGGATTGGCTTTCTAATAAACATTTATTTGTTAAAGAGTTAGGTTATACGTTTCCAGTATTCCTATTATTAATAACTGGACATAGAGGGCAGACTATTGTGGCACTGTCTCTAAACCGATTAGACATAGACAGGAGGAGGTGACATTTGATGTACATCATTTTTTTAAATCACACCGTACAGGGGAGCCACTATTTTCAGTGCATCTCACTAGCTTCCCAGAGGATCGACACATTTAGAGAAACAATTTAAAGTGTTAAGTAGTGAGGGGAATATTATTAATAGCGTATATATGCACAGACACCATCTATTGGTAGTAGTACTGTTAGATAATCAACAATGGAAATAAAGCATCAAGAAAGCGTCCGTAACAGACAAACATTTGCATAATGTAGTGACGTATCACTGCCACATGCTACACAATATACTCACCGACGAAGCTGGCCGGACAGGTGGCTGCAAGAGAGGAAGGAAAAAAGTGCTAATAATCAATAACAAAATGTACATACTACTGAAAATAAAACTACTGAAATCAACTATTGTGTTACCTGTTATGCAAAATTATAATGATATCGAATATTGTTACAAACAGTATGTAAGATAGTAATACTGCCATAATACTGCCATAATATAATAAACAACGTTTAGCGTTTAGATCCAATACATTTCCTATTATTACCTGTTATGTAATATCTCATGTAATATTGGTGTCGAGCAGTAACCATTAAAGTAGCAATTTATTCGGTCAACTTACCAGTCACTCCCTGGATGAGGTTGGACTCACTACCGATTATCTGCATCACACCGTCCTCGTAGGGGAGAACAGCAGACTCCGGAGGCCCTCCTCCTGTCTGCATGGCCCTTCTCTGATGGCCAATAACCTCCGACTTTAGGATCTTCCACTTTTCCTTGATCTCTAATCTAGAACGCCTTGCAACCCCACAAGAATTGATCGCAGCCGTCACCCTGTCCCAGGCAAGGTTCTTCTCTTGGATGGTGATCTTGTTGTTGAATGAACCAAACAAGACAACCCTCGCCAACATCACTTCCTCTAAGAGCACACGGATCTCATTGTCAGCGTAGTTGGCTTTCCTCGGTCGCTTGTTGGCCGACACAAAGTCAACTGGAGACGCCATGGTAGTTGTAAGACCTTTGGTGGATTAACGTGCTCAACGAGTGAAAAGCTGTCACATTAAACCATAAATCGAAGCGATAATGATGCCGGCACCGCTGATTCCGCGGCGATTTTGTGAAATAGCAGTGGTCGCCGCGAACAGGCACAGAGGGATTTCCCAAATCTATAAATAAGTACACGGTTAGCTATCCGCACCGGTTTGGAGATCGGTGCATACTGTTTGACCTAATTCACCAAGCCCCTCCTAGCCGCGGATAGCTACCCCAGAGCTAGCGTGTAGCACCAGCTATGCGTAGCACCGGCCCATGCATACGGGCCCAGGACACACAGGAACAAAATCAAGTGGACATAGGAGACAATGTAGGGATGACTTCCCATGTGCGTGCACTGTGGGGGTGGGGGTGGGGGGCAGGGTATGGCTAGTCGCTTCGAGGTAGTATGATATATTATAACGTGACTGACAGGGATATCATATCCCCATGCCCGTTGCATGGTTACTCAGTGGAACAGTTTTACAATGTCGCTATCTTTATGACAATACGAGCTCTCACTGTTTCATCGTTTATCTTGGTATTGCTATCAGATATTGCTAGGACGTAAAGCCCCCCATCCATCACGCATTCTGTACACAACCTACCCGTTCAATACCGAGTTGATGAACGGCCATGGCTTGATCCATGCATGTAATGTAAACAGCGAGTGAGGGGCGTCGCTATGGTAACATGTATTCTGATCAAACAGTAACTGTGCTCCACCCAAGCTTCCCGAGCGTACATTAACCTAGTTCTGTTTATCGGTTACCTTATGTCACAAGCATTAGCTCCATACAGAACTTGTACCTGTAGTTCCCGACTGAACGCTTTTCCCCCCGTGAAAATATTAAAGTTGCATAGTCTGGTGGCTTTGAGTTTCTGTCACTTTTCTGAGATAAATATATAACATTGATTGTTATAATCTACCTTACTTTAGCTTTAGGTAACTTTTATTTTACATGGCTAAGTTTTGAGATACGTTTAGTGCAAACATGTAAAATTAGGTTTGGCAAGTATGCCCACACTCTGAGACCATATGCTCTAGCAGTAGAAGGTTCTATTAAAATTGCCCCAGTATTCCCTTCAATGTGGCAACAAATGCTTAATAAGTGCATGAGTATCTAAGTTAGATACCTAGAATCAATTCTAGATAACTATTTTGATTTTGAAAATTTGATGCTTCATCGGACTATACAGCTGTAACAAAATACAGGCCTATGGTTTAGCATGTATATATATGTCTTGGCAAAATAAGCCAATGTTATTCTAAAGCCGACCATGGCATGACTTTGCATGTCATTTGACGAAGCAAAAGGTGTCTTAAGCAGTGACAAAGTAACACATATGTGTAGTGTATGTACGGGAAGCACGCCGAACCCAGCGAGGCGGGTCACGTGAGCAAGGTGACATGGTGGATCGTGGTTGAATAAACGCCACTTGGCATACAGACTTCTAAGCGTTCACGTCTACAACATTACATGGTGTCAGATGTGGTGGAGCGACTTCAAACATGGCGCTAACAGGTTTGAAACCGCCGGCTCCCCTGACTTTGAAAGGGAACTTGGCTATAAATTGGCGAGTGTGGCATGGAGCATACGAGTTATATGCTGGGGCCACTGGACTATCTTCAAAGAGCGAGAAAGTGCAATGTTGTGCTTTTTTGCAGGTGGCGGGCCTAGAAGCGCAGAAGTTGTTCCATACAATGAACCTGGACAGCAGTGACCGCGAAAAAATAAATGCGATAACAACCGCGTTCCGAGAATATTGCCATGGGAAGTCCAACCACACTATTGTACGTTGCAAGTTCAATACGTACAACCAAACAACACAGGATATGGAGACGTATATTCGTGAGTTGCAGTACCGTATTGAACTTTGTGATTATGGTGTTACCGAAGAGTCTATATTATGTGACAGGCTGGTGTGTGGTATTAAGAGCAATGTGGTGCGGGACAAGTTGTTGCAGACCCCCAACCTTGAATTGGAGCGGTGCTTAGAAATATGTCGCCTGAGTGAACACAGCTCGGAACAGTTGGGGGCTGGTGCGGATAACACTTATGACACTGAGGTGCATGCTGTGAGTCGTCACGAGAGGCGAAGGTCACGACCCCCAGCACGCCCACCGGCACGGGCCGGTGGTGATAATAGGCGCGGCGAAGGTAATAGGCAGGTTTTCAACCGGCTTAATTGCAATAGGTGTGGATATTCGCACCCGCGCGACAACTGCCCAGCCAGAGGGAAGGAATGCATGGCATGCGGTCGCATTGGTCATTTTGTGAGAGTATGCAGAGGAGGTCAGCGGCAACCGGCACCGGTCAACGCGTTGGACATGGATGAAGAGGGCACACCGGTTGAATGGTTAACCGAGGATACGTATGAGGAGGAGCCGAATGACTTGGTCGTAGGAGCTATCGACAAAACCAGAGAGCGTGTGGGATTATGGTTTGAAAATGTGAAGGTCTGTGGTGAGATGGTCGAATTCAAACTGGACAGTGGCTCCGAAGCCAGCATAATACCCGAGAGTGTCTTCATGTCGTTGCCAAACATGGAGCTGAAAAAACCAAGATGTCGACTGGTGACGTATTCCAGAGAGAGGATCTGTCCGCGCGGGGAAGTGACTATCAACATCAGAGGGCACCTGATCCTGTTCCAAGTTA
This sequence comes from Branchipolynoe longqiensis, assembly GCA_030323885.1. Taxonomy (NCBI): domain Eukaryota; kingdom Metazoa; phylum Annelida; class Polychaeta; order Phyllodocida; family Polynoidae; genus Branchipolynoe; species Branchipolynoe longqiensis. The sequence continues at coordinate 12,390,379 of CM059190.1, forward strand.
TCGACAACGGATGCGCGATCTTAGGGAAGGAAGCCTGTGTTAAGCTTAACCTCCTGAATCGTGTACTGTCGATGAACGCTGAAAAAAAACAAACTCCGGAGATCATGGACGATGAAGCTCAGGCACTGGTAAATAAATATCATAATGTATTTAACGGGCTGGGCTGTATAAAAGTTAATGCGACCATACATGTTGATGAAAGTATACCCACAGTAATTGATCCACTGAGGTGTATTCCACATGCCATCAGTGATGCCATGCGGAATGAATTGGACAGGATGGTGAAGCTAGGGGTTATTGTTGAACAGATAGAACCAACACCTTGGGTAAACTCAATTACCATAGTGCAAAAGCCGAATAAGTTACGGTTGTGTTTAGATCCAACCAAGTTGAATAAGGCGATACTCCGGGGGCCTTATCCTATTAAAACAGTCGTACAAGTGGTAGCCAATACAGCAGGAGCTAGGTTTTTCTCCGCGTTAGATGCCAAAAGCGGTTATTGGCAGATAGTGTTGGACAAACCTAGCTCGTTGTTGTGTACGTTCAATACGCCTTGGGGAAGGTATAGGTATACCCGGCTCCCGTTTGGGATTAAAACGGCCGGGGATATTTTTATACAGGAAATAGACAATATATTAAGGGATCTCCCGGGGGTTGATGTAGTGGCAGATGACATTCTAATTTACGGTGAGACCATCAAGCAACACAACGAGCGATTAGAGTCTGTCCTGAAGCGAGCACAACAAGTTGGATTAAAATTGAATCCTGAAAAATCTAAATTGTGTAGGATGCAAGTAGAGTATGTAGGGCACTTATTAATGAGTGAGGGTCTGAAACCAAACCCTGACCGTATCCAGGCGATTACGGAGATGCCTACACCCACAGACAAGGCAGGTGTACAGAGATTTTTAGGAATGGTGGGATATGTACACAAGTTTATTCCAAATTTGTCAGACATTGCTAAGCCCTTAAGAATTTTACTCTCCAAGGAGGTTGCATGGCACTGGGATAGTGAGCAAAAGGAGGCGTTCGAAAGATTAAAAAAGTTGTTGAAAACAGCGCCGGTGCTGAAATATTATGAGGTAACGAAGCCGGTGAAAATGCAGGTAGATGCTTCAATGACTGGGCTTGGGGCTGCGCTTTTTCAGGATAATCAGCCAGTCAGCATGGCGTCAAAAGCATTAAATAAGTGCCAGGGAAATTATGCAGTTATCGAGAGGGAGATGCTTGCGATCTGTTTCGGCTGTGCAAAATTTCACGATTACATTTTCGGGAAGCAAGTCACAGTCGAAACGGATCACAAGCCCCGAGTAAACATGATGGAAAAACCGCTACATATGTTAACGGCACGGTTACAGAGAATGAGACTGCGACTGCAGAACTATGATCTAAAGTTGGAGTATGTAAAGGGGGTTAACATGTTCTTTGCTGATGCTTTGTCTAGGGCACATACCACAAAAGTTGAACGAATGAACTTATATGATGATTGTGTGTCTGTTGCAGCAGTAGACTACATCACGGATGAGTTGGCAGACATTACACACGCGACAGCACAGGATCACACACTGCAGCAACTCATCAAGTACATCCGAGACGGATGGCCAGAGAAAAATACCTCAATACCTAGTGATGTTAAACCGTATTACACATATAGAGACGAGTTGACGGTACAGAATAATATGGTGATGAAACAAAACAGAATAGTAATTCCAAAAATGCTACAAAAACAGTTGCTAAACATGCTACATGCTGCACTTAGGGATAGTAAAAAGCAAACAGATGGCACGTGATAGTGTTTTTTGGCCAGGGCTAGACAGCCAACTGCAGGACAAAATTTCCAGGTGCCAGACATGCCAGTCGGTAAGAGCTCGACCACACCACAAGCCACTGATTAGTCATGACATCCCAGACATCCCTTTTTATAAGGTGGGCGTTTATTTGTTTCAATGTGGACACAGCAATTATATGCTGATCGTAGATTATTATTCCAAGTATTCGGAGGTGGTGAAACTAACGGAAACAACGAGTAAGTCCGTAGTAGAAAGTATGAAACAAACATTCGCCAGGCATGGGATCCCTAAAGTAATTGTATCGGACAATGGTCCACAATTTTCAAGCGAGGAGTACAGGGTTTTTGCTAAAATGTATAATTTCATCCCGAAATTTTCAAGCCCTTTATATCCAAGGAGTAATGGCCAATCTGAAAGGTGCATACAGACAATTAAGATGCTGTTAAAAAATTCAATGATCGATGGGTCAGATTTTAATCTGGCATTACTAGCGTATCGAAATACAACAATGCCCGATATAGGGGCATCCCCGGCACAACTTTTGATGAGTAGGGTATTAAGGAGTATGATACCAGTAATACCAGAACGATTAAGAGCAAAGACAGTCTCAACGAGAAAGGAACAGTTACAGCAGAGACAAGACAAACAGAAAGCGTACCATGACAGACAGGCCACAAAGTCACACAAAGCATTACATGTGGGGGAACATATCCGGTACTTAAACCATCGAAATGAATGGAAAAAGGGAAAAATAGTGCACATAGATATGCAACATGGCAGAGACTACCACATCCAGAACAGTGAAAACAAAACATTGCAAAGAAACAGAACACTGATGCGCGAAAAGGAAGAAGGCAAGGCGGAGGTGGGAAAACAGAGGCGTTTATTGTGACACCTCTGGCAACAGGGGGTACATAGCAACAGTGATAAAAACGGATGACAGTAAGGACAAAGGCAAGTAAGGTTCCTGAGGAGCAGAAACAAGGATAATTACAACAGGGGCTCATAAGGAGCAATGTCAGAGAGGTAAAAGAGTGGCTGAGGGAGGCCGGCGGGCAGTCTTATAAGGGAGGCAGGGGGGCGGTGACAGGTGAGGTGCGAAAGCAGCAGGCCGGGGGAGGGGGAGGACAGAGGGGTGAGAGGCGGACGTCGCGCAAGGTGCGAATGCTGCGCGACGACCGGGGAGGCGGGGGGAGGGTCTCTTCCTCTCCACGCATCAAGCGCAATGCTCGCATTACGACCAATTACGCGAGCACCTGAGCCAATTAACAACAAACCGTCCTGTGATAGGACGCATGAAGGCACATTAGCACCTCAGAAGTCAACAAGGTCAGCGGTGGGTGGTTATGTGAACAGGTTCGGAAGGGCAATCAAGCCAGTGAACCGTCTAGGGTACTAAGTAATTAACACATGCAATTAGTTTTAAGTCTTGACTCAAAGAAAGGGCTGCAGAGTTCACTGGGCTACGGAGAGCGTAATTAGGAATAGAATGTCAGCATAAGATCTATTTGCATGTTACATTCAGTGAGTTGAGAGCGTATAACAGAATATACCATTTCGTTGTTAGTTTTAAGTTATATATATATATCAGGTCAAGCAGATCCATATGAGATCAGATCCTGTCGATACCCAGAGACTGTAAGAATGATCCATGGATGTGTCTAGGAACAGTACGTACAGTAAATATGAATTTAATCCGTAAAGGGGAGATGTAGTGTATGTACGGGAAGCACGCCGAAGCCAGCGAGGCGGGTCACGTGAGCAAGGTGACGTGGTGGATCGTGGTTGAATAAACGCCACTTGGCATACAGACTTCTAAGCATTCACGTCTACAACATTACAATATGCACTAAAACTTTACAGCTGATTTCATTTCTGATATTGGCCCGAGCCATGAATAAGTTGAACGGGCATCTCGATTACAAATTTAAAAAATACCAACCACGGGGATTGCATTCCTTCATTGACAACTGGACAAGATGACTGAATTGGTAGAACACTATGTCGTGATTCCTGTGCGAAAGGTGCTGGGATCAATCCCCAGCCGAGTTAACCCAATAACATACAAAACTGATAATTGTTATTTGGTCTGGTGCCAGCCATTACTAGGATAGACTTTTTGGTTCAGGGTCAGGAAAATGTGACGATGCAGGATACTGGGTTATGGTGCTTGCAGTATGGTACCCCATTAAAGAAACACTATTAAGTCGGCATGGGTGAGTTAGCACTGTCACAAATCAGCACGCCTCCTGACATGACATTACGTGTTAATAATTGAAACCCCAATAGATAAATAAATGAATAAATAAACAAATAAATAAGCAATTCTCAATCGAGCTGTTCAACAGCTAAAAGGAGATTATTTTCTCCCCACACCACGGGGTATACCTAAAGTGCATGATCTCCAAGCCACTGTGGTTTATATTAGAGTGCCGAAGTCGTCTTTATAAGACCCTCTAATCACCCGAACCTGTGCTGTATGCGGAATGATGCTTTTGTCAGGGCGTTGAAATCAATGGTTATAGTGGCGCCATCTAATGGGAACCCCATGGAATTGCTAAACAGTAAACGGATAGCGTTGAACAGCTCTGACTAGTGGCGCCGACTGGTAAGAAACAAGTAAACTTACACCAGTCACCGGTCTCTTTCAATAGACGAAATCGTCATCCCGACTGCGCATGCGCTGAAAACGGTGTTGGCAGCAAAACGAATGCGCCCGGCCATTGAGTTTGCCGATATACGTAGTCCAAAACTTCGATTTTATTCCAAATTTAATAGAAACACAGAACAATTTGGTATAAACATGGATACATGCATGCAATATAATAATATAATGAATATATTTCAGACACCACTATCCACAATTAAGCATTTTCAGCTTAAAAACATACAATTCCCCACAAAACAATCACTTTACAGGCTGATATTCACATCACCATTTTTCATTCTTGTTCTAAATATTAAAATATAAAATATGTCAACAGAAACTTGTTTCGGAGAAATATATAACCAATGTCTGATTAACCATACCCATTTCATAGTCCAACAGATGTTATTAACCATAGGATATAAATAAAAACATGAATAAAATAAGTGAAACTGACTTTGGCTATGGCTCTAACACTAGTCTGAGTGCCCAGATTGGTCTAAATCTATATGCAGATGGTACAAGATGTGCTGATTAGATTTATGTCAATGCAATGCTGGATAAAAGATTAATATCTTAATAATAATATATAAATTTTTTTAGTTGGTATTCTATGTTTCAAACAAGAGCTGGGATGAGCAGAGACTAGCACATTTCAAAGCTGCACCCAGTGTATTAGAATGTGCTTTGCGCGGGTTTGTTTTGCTTTGACGCATCCCACAATGCAGCGAGCCGCTGGAATGACGAACTAGTCTATACCTTCTAGCATGAAGAGATTCACTCGAACCAACCAGGAACAAGACTCGCGAGGTAGCTGAATAACAACTTTAAAAGTCTGAACAGGTAACAACCACAGTATCTTTTTTTATGCAGCAGTGACTTCCGACGTGGGCACATCATGGTACAGTATAACCCCGTTAAACCAAACTTGAAGGGATCCTAGAAATGTGTTTGGATTAACCGATCATTGGTTTAGCCGAGCTTTGGCTTCATCTTTGACTTTGAATAAACATGTATTGCACATATAATATACAATGTATGTGGACAATTATAGCTTTTTTATGCATATCAGTATAACCCCGCTAAACCAAGCTCGGTTAAACCAAACGATCGGTTAATCCAAACTTTTGTCGGCGGCCCGGCAAAATGCTACCATTTTTCATATAAAAAGGTTGGTGGGGTCTCAGATGACCTTCTAACCACATGAAAGTGGCCTGGGGTCCGACAATTTTGTTTGGATTAACCAATAATTTGGATTAAACGACTTTGGTTTAACCAACTTTTTTAGATGATAAATGGTAGTATTTTGCCGGGCCGCCGAAAAAAGTTTGGATTAACCGGTCATTTGGTTTAACCGAGCTTGGTTTAACAGGCTTATACTGTACTAGGATATTAATTTCCCCCAGTTGGCAAAGCAATCTGTTATGTAGAGCCTAATGCAATGATCTTGTGTTAAATACTCTTTAACTTTTAAGTTGTAATTTCTCGTGCCTTGTATATTTCGATGCAAAAATATTACCGCTAATGAGGAACTAATGTGGACATGTAAATAGTAATAGGGCCTGCATGCATGCTACAACAGTGAGCTATGTTATCGAATAGTTTTATATTCACATGATGTGTTCCTTAAATTTAGCATACATAAATGTATCATTTATAATTGTAGCATATATAACTATAATAGGTATTATTTATTATGTGATGTATAACGCATGATGTGAGTATGAAGGCATGGAAGGGAATTATTTTGTTATATACTTTATTACACCGAATACTCTGTATCCTGCCCCCTCCCCATGCTCATGACTGGTGGCGCCACCTCTGGCGCCCCCCCCGCCCCCCGCACCTGCTAGCGTGGGGAAACCTCACTCGCATCGGAGGATATTAGTTTATGGATGTGAATGCAGACTGAACTATGTTTACTCGTGTTCAACTACTGATATCATAGTTGCATAACAAATAGTTTAGAATATTCTGTCAATATTTTAGATAATTATATTAGGTTTCTCATTATAATCTAGTTTACTTTAGTTTGAAGTAAGTTATGTTTTAGAATGATTAATTTTGGAGATATTTAAAGTGGAAACACAAACTTTGTTTGGTATGCATGTAGAAATGTTCGATATAGACTTTAGATGTTATTTTTAAATGGGGAAAGCACCTCATAAGGATTGTACTTCTGCTTTCTCCTTTTTCATGTGAAAAAATTACTTATATAAATATCAACTTGTGTGTACATTGATCATGTGGAAATAAATATGTTATTATTATTATTATTCACCCCCTTTCAAGCACAGAGTAAGAACGGGTTACTAGGGCTGAACGGCTCTAATAGCCACAGCCTGACCACAGAGACCTTCGGCCATGATTAGGTCATAAACCATTCCTAGTACATAGGTAGTTTCAAAATACACAACCATGAATAGTTAGGGTCAATTGTGAATAAGTAAAGTTGTCACGTTACTGTCCCCAAAGCGTGTTTCGGAAGTATTCCTCCCCCCCCCCCCCACCTGTTTTTTAAAGTGTAGTCCAACTTATCCCAGTGACATCCATGTCCGCCATTCTCAATTATTGACCTTAATTGGCGCCAGTGAAGTTCACCTCACTAAGTAGCCAGCCTTCTTAAACCTCTTAGTCTTACACAATTTCACTGTTCAGCGCAACACTTCTGGACATGAAAGCATTATTGTAATATAAAGTTGTAATCTTTCTTGTTTTGTAGTATGTTGGTATTGCAGGTATAGCAATACCTCAGGGAGTTTGATGCCCCTGCCCTGCAGAGTTGTAAACCACTGCCTTGTGGTACAGGTTCTTGACAGAACCGAAGGCTAAGGGAGCAAACCCTAAACAGAAAACCATGTCCCTGTGGCAGCATTAAGGGCGGTTGATGTATGGAAGTCCCAACATCTCCCGACCAGCCACTGCAGGGACAAATAGTTTTGCGCCTGTCTTGACATGTTCTTGCCGGTGTGAAACCTCTATTTGCTCCCCGAGAGAGTGCCACTGGTAACTTGCAAAAGCCAGCAGCACTTCAACACTTTTGCAGGCAGCTTTCATGAAATGTAGGTGAAAAAGCTGCATGCCTTCATGATGCGACATCTGCATTCAATCATGAGGCTAACTTGGAAGGACAAAGTGACAAATAAGGAAATACTCGAACGGACGGGGCTGCCCTCTATGGAAGATCTTCTGATCAAAAAGAATCTCCGGTGGACTGGACACCTCATGAGGATGTCATCAGACAGGCTACCAAAGCAGATCCTCTATTCTCATCTGTCTTCTGGTTACAGAAAGAGAGGGTGCCCTCGTCTCCGGTTCAAGGATACCATCAAGAGAAACCTGAAGCTGAGAGACATTAAGACTGGCTCATGGACGCAACTCTCACAGCAGAGAGCTAAATGGAGAGCGGGAGTCAAGTAATGAAAGCAGTCTTTGTCACATCGCGACCGACAGCATGATGATGATGATGATGGATTTTGTTGTCAAAGAATATAATGGTGCTATTTCCCGTGCTTTCCAATCCTCTTGTGAGAGGATATGGAGCTCTTTGTATACTGTCGCAGGAATGCGCCCACCCACTCACACTCACACGCTCACATTTACGCACTGACACACTCACACATTCACGCACTCATACACACACACGCTCACACACACTCACACACATGCTCTCACACTCACACGCTCACATTCACACACTCATACACTCACGCACTCATACACTCACACACACACATGCTCACACACTCACTCACACACACACGCTCACATTCATACACTCACACATTCACGCACTCATACACTCACACATTCACACGCTCATACACTCACACACACATTCACACACTCACACACACTCACATTCACGCACTCATACACTCACACACACTCTCACACACACACACACTCACACTCACACACTCAACCGTTTGTGACATACTCTAGGTCACGAACGACTGCACACGGTGAGGGCTAGTTCCAAACTGTTAAATGTTAGTCTACTCTACTGCCACGCCCCTAATGACATCACTCGGGGTTCTCCACCTCACGTGGTGGGGTATCCCCAATCCATACATATATATCATCATCATCATCATGCTGTCGGTCGCGATGCGACAAAGACTGCTTTCATTACTTGACTGCCGCTCTCCCGGTATGGTGTTTTGTGCGGTTGTACATTTCATGAAAGATGCCTGCAAAAGTGTTGAAGTGCTGCTGGCTTTTGCAAGTTACCAGCGGCACTCTCTCGGGGAGCAAATAGAGGTTTCACACCGGCAAGAACATGTCAAGACAGGCGCAAAACTATTTGTCCCTGCAGTGGCTGGTCGGGAGATGTTGGGAGTTCCATACATCAACCGCCCTTAATGCTGCCACAGTGACATGGTTTTCTGTTTAGGGTTTGCTCCCTTTGCCTTCGGTTCTGTCAAGAACCTGTACCACAAGGCAGTGGTTTACAACTCTGCAGGGCAGAGGCGTCAAACTCCCTGAGGTATTGCTATACCTGCAATACCTGCATACCTGTATATATATATATATATATCACATCTCCCATTTTTTTTAAAACTTGAATCGTTAACTCAGTGGGGTGGTACTTCAATTACAATGTACAGTCTGTAGTAGTATATCATCATTTTCTTAACTCTAACATCAAATAGGGTTTCTAATCGTTTATACAACTTTTATAACTTTGTATTGAATTACTGTCAACTGACAATTTCTTAACTGTAACTGTCAAAGATTGCTTAATCTCTATTACTTTTCACTTACTTGTTCACTTGGGTTGAACAGTGTTATATACAAATGGACACGGTTGACTGTTTTCGTACTTCAATGTTATACCACCTGTTGTGTGTATCACTGGTGCATTGATTGTCTGCTGCACTGCTATTTATAGCAGGCTATTTGGTTTTAAACCCTCCCACTTGGTGCACCACTCGACCTTATCGAGTGACGTAATGTGTTGTAACAGGGGAATTAGTACTCTCTAACCGTCCGGCTGGCAGTTGGGTTTGCCTAGGTGCGGTGGTGCGTGTTATTGGTTTTAACTGATCGCCAGGTACCTTGAATATATATTTTCGGTTTCTACGCAATATATTATTTTCTGTATTCCTGATCTTATAATCTCTGGGGCCGTGTGTGTTGGTTTGTACTATTATACCTGGTTTCCATTCACCATGATGATCGATGTATTGGACGTGGTCTTTTGTGTTTAATTCAACAGTGCAATATTATAGTCTTTTTTGTCATTTGCCGCTTTTTTAATGATTTGTTTTACCGTTTGTTCGTACCTCTTGGCCAGGCCATTACTCTGCGCATGCAGGGGGTTGGAAAATACTGCTTGAAACCCAAACTCTTCTGCAAATTCTTTGTATGCTGCACTTTGGAATTGTGGACCATTGTCCGAAACCACGATTTCCAGTATACCGAAGCGGCACAATATTTGTTTTAATGCTATAATTGTGGCTGTACTTGTTGTCGAATTTAATTCAACCACTTCCAGATATTTGGAGTAGTAGTCTACTACAATCAGAAAATTCTTACCGTGTATTTGGAATAAATCAATACCTATCTTCTGAAATGGTAGCTGGGGTATTTGATGGGATATCAGTGGTTCGGAGTGTAGTTTGTTTCATAACGACTGGCAATTCGAGCAACGCGACACTACATCTTCGATTTGTTTCGATATTCCTGGCCAAAGAATATTGTCACGCGCCAACTCTTTACATTTTATAATGCCCAGGTGCGATTCATGTACCAAGCTTAACATTTCGTGTTGCAACTTAACTGGTATTACTATCTGGTTATCATTAAATAATAAACCATCCACGTATGTTATATTGTCTTTAAACGTGAAAAAATGTCTTGCTAATACATGTATTTGCCTTTTATCAATGGGCCAACCTTGTTGTGTCAGTTGAATCACTTCGTGCAAAGCTTCATCTACTTTAGTTTCACTTGCAATTCGTTGAAGCATGTGTGGAGCCACATTGATCTGTGCAACAGCTAGACTCGAGTCGAATAAATTATTCGTGTGGATGGTCGTTGAGTGAGCACGTGAAAGGGCATCTGCAAAGTACATATTGGTACCTTTAACATACATCAATACAACATTATAATTCTGCAAACGGAGTCTCATTCTTTGCATTCTAGCCGACAACATCTGTATGGGTTTGTTCATTATTGCAATTAACGGTTTATGGTCAGTCTGAATTGTTATTTGTTTACCAAAAATATATTGATGGAACTTTTTACACCCGAAACATATTGCAAGGAGTTCCTTTTCGATGACCGCATAGCTCGACTGTGCTCGGTCTAATGATTTTGATGCCATCACGACTGGCTTATTATCCTGGAAAAAAACAGCTCCCAAACCAGACTTGGATGCGTCCACTTGTAGGGTTATGGGTTTTGTTACATCATAATATTGCAATACTGGTGCTGTAATTAACAATTTTTTAAACATTGAGAACGCCTCTATTTGTTTGTGCTGCCAATGCCAGGCGATGTTTTTTTCTAACAATTGTCGTAGTGGTTTCGCTATGTCAGACATATTTGGGATAAATTTTCCCACATAACCGATCATGCCCAGGAACCTTTGCACTCTGGCTTTGTCCGTCGGTGATGGCATATCGATAATGGCCTGAATCCTCTCATTTGTAGGTTTTACTCCTGCTTGTGTCAGTGTATGTCCTACATATTTAACCTCTTTTTTGCATATTTTTGATTTAGCAGGGTTGAATTTTAAATTAACCTCTCGTGCTCTTTTGAATACAGCTTCTAACCGGGCATTGTGCTCTTTAATAGTGGAGCCGTATACGAGTATGTCGTCTTTGACTGCATTCACTCCTTCTAATCCATACAAAATTTGATTCATTTCCTGCACAAAAATGTCCCCGGCGGTTTTAATGCCGACTGGTAATCTCGTGAAACGGTACCGACCCCATGGTGTGTTAAATGTGCATAGTTTGCTACTGGTATTGTTTAACTCGATTTGCCAGTAACCACTATTGGCATCTATAACCGAAAATTTGTTTGCATCTGATGTTTTAGCTATTACTTCCTCTATGGTTCTTGTTGGATATGGACTTTTGAGTATCGTTTAATTTAACTTAGTTGGATCTAAACATATGTGAATTTGATTAGTTTTTTTAACTATGGTTATTGAATTAACAGGGTGGGTTCCGTTTCCTCAACTATTACCCCTAAACGGATCATTTTTTTAAATTCATCCTTCACCTGATCTGCTATTGCGTGAGGTATTCGTCTAGGTGGGTCTATACATGGGGGTATGTTTTCATCAATATAAATAACTCCATTGCTTTTAATTTTTCCTAGCCCTTCGAAAATGTCATAATATTCGTTTACCAGAAGCTGTGTGCTTGGTTCGTCTGCTTGTACGGTGATCGGTGTCGGCTGTTGTACCGCTGCCTTGCCTCTCGACACCGTGTTGATGCGTCGTATTAGCCCAAGGTCTGCGCACGCGTCGCTTCCCAGTATCGGGCAGCCGGTACTTGTTACTTGGTAGCGCAGCCATTTTCCATTCATGTTGATTTCAGCCTCTCCCTCTGGACGAATCCGCTCCCCCGAGAATGTCACCAACGTACGCTTATTATACACACTTTTTGGAATTATGTTGGTTTGAGATCCTGTATCCAACTTGAATTGCACTTTCTCAGTGTTGAGAGAAAGGGTAGCAAACCACAGTGACATGTCACTCCTATTGGGTTGTGATAGACACCCAATGAATAAATCATTGTCCACGTCATATTCACTCTCAATGTCAGTTGGAGCTGGGTTGTTGTCGTCGACTTGTGTGACACTCAGGCTTGCATAATTTGGTCGTTTTGTTTTACACACTTTAGAAAAATGTCCCAGCAAGTGACATTTCGAACATTCCTTCCCTTTGGCCAGGCATTGTCCAGGCACATGCATGTATCCACACCTACCACACTGTGTGCGGGTTGTAGCTGGTCTTGCTTGAGTGCGCTGACCTGTCCAGGACGGCGCACGTGGCGTGGTCAGAGCTGGTGTCCTTTGGCGCACACTGACAGCGTCTACCTGCTCGACCTCCATTGTTGCTGTCATGTCTGACAATAGGGTTGCACGGTGTTCGCTCAAACGGCATGTCTTGATACATTGCTCCAATGTCAAGTTGGCTGTCTGGAGCAGACGGTCTCTTAATTTTGCCTCTTTGACACCGCAAACTAACCTGTCGCACAGCATGGAGTCAGTCAGTTCCCCATAGTTACAGTGTGCAATGCGGTACTGCAGTTCTCTAATGTATGTGTCCAATGACTGCGTTGTTTGCTGTAGTGAGTTAAATTTATAATGGATAACCATTATATTGGTTTTTCCTTCACAATATGTGCGGAATGCTTCAATCAGAGTTTGGATTTTGTCAATGATACTAGTGTCACTTTTGAGTGTTCTATACACTTTTTGTGCCTCGGTGTAAAAACACCGTGCACTGTACCTTCTCAGCTTTGGCATGGACTCCGGCGGCTGCAGCGTAATATTTATAGGAGTCGTACCACATTTCCCAATTCAGGGACATGTTATCCTCCAAGTTTAATGGTCCTGGAGGCTTTAATCCTGTGAGCGACATTGTGAGTTCCTATTATCTGACACCATGTGATAAAGGATAAGACACACGAATGACTGCACACGGTGAAGGCTAGTTCCAAACTGTTTTATTTTAGTCTACTCTACTGCCACGCCCCTAATGATGTCACTCGGGGTTCCCCACCTCACATGGTGGGGTATCCCCAATCCATACATATAGTATAGTTATACAAATCTTACCTGGTACAGATGATGGATAACTCTTGTTTTCCCGAGGTACAAGCCTTGGATGGTCGTGGGCTAGGGAGAAGGAAGCAACATCCGGGTACAGCAATCTTCACCTAATTAATCAGGATAAAAATGAGCTTTATGATGGAAATCTGATGTTTTCGTTTGGCACAAGCGAACGTAATGGTCGTGGCAGGGTGTGGTGGGCGGGCCCTAGCCCACGACCATCCGAGGCTTGTACCTCGGGAAAACAAGAGTTATCCATCATCTGTACCAGGTAAGATTCGTATAACTATACTATTTTACCTCGGTACTAAGCCTCTGGCTGCTCGTGGTCGAGGGAGACCTTTACGTAGCCTCATTTTTATCCTTCCTAATCTGATGAACATGTTAATGTATCAGTAGTAAAATTATAAATGTTTACATCTCACCAGGTCTTGTTAGTTGGTGAGTAGGCGGGTGGCCACCCCGCTTGTCTTTTCTAGTCGTTTGTTGTAATGTTTGGCAAACGACTTGGCCGTCTCCCAGCCGGCGTGAGTTAGGACCCTCCTGACTGAGATCCCCAACTTTCTTGCCTTGGAAGCCATCGCACCTCGTGTCGAGTGCGAAGCATAGCATCCTGTATCTATGCCTGCGGACTTTAGTACTTTTATTGTCCATCTCACGAGCGTGTCTCGAGAGATAGCTTTGTGTGGCTTGATGAAGCTCACCAAAAGCTGTCTGGAATTACGTATTCCCTTGGTCTTGGATATATAAGCCCTAATGGCCGACACTACACACAATTTCTTGTCTTGTGAAAATCTAGTTACATGTATAGAGGAGAGAGGGTCTCCCGTTCTGTTTGATTTTAGAAGTTTGTCCAAATCAAACGTGGCTTCGTCTTTGTCGATGTCTAGGCCTCGTAACGAGAGGGCCACAATTGTTTGCCCTCTGTGTCCGGTAACTAACAGTAAGAGTACCGCTACCTTATACCCTAGTTGTTGGACTGAAAGAAGTTTGTTTTCTGGCCAGCCTTGGAAAAACTTGAAGACCACCGAAACATCCCAAAATCTGCTATATTTTGGTTTTGGTGGGTTTCGTTCATATATAGATCTCATAATCCAATGGATGACTTCATGTTTGCCAATTGTCTGTGAATCAATTCTAGGAAAAATGACCGATAATGCACATCGTGCTGCATTAATCGCTCCGTAGCCTAGACCCTCATCTTCCAAGAAGCGTAAAAAACGTCCTACTTGTGCGATGGAATGTTCCATTGGTTTGACTTTATAAAGTAAGCAGTGTAGACCCCATTTCTTTAAATAGCTGGAGTAAAGTTTTACAGTGCCAGGTCTCCAGGCGTGCGAGATTAGCCTAGCCTGGGTGATTTTATCCAAGCCATACTTTTGTAAGTAAGTGCTTAGAAAAGGAAAGCCAACATTGGTGTTGTGGATACATCCCCTTGGGTTGTCACTTTGCCCTGGTGTTGTAGATTTACTGGGCCTCTTGGGAATTTTAAAAAGTCTTTTGCTTCCCACTCTACTGCTGCTCACCACGGCTGAGTGTTCCAGTCTGGTACTATCAACACTGCGTGTGTTTGGTTTAGCCTGATTTTTCTGGCTACTCTGCTGATCAGGCTGAATGGGGGAAAGATATAATAAAATGAATTATCCCAGACAAAAGAGAAAGCGTCGACTCGCCACGAGTGAGGCTCTGGATGCCAAGATACATATTTATCAAGTTTTTTGTTTCTATGAGAGGCAAAAAGGTCTATGTCTGGTTTACCCCACTTCTGACAAATTGTGTTAAATATGTCTGTGCTAAGCGACCATTCCAAGTGATCATGGAAATGGCGACTCTTTTTATCGGCTAATGTGTTTTGAGTGCCTGGTATGTGTGCAACTGTTATCCAAACTTTCTTTTTTTCAGCCCAGTTCCAAATGAGTTTGGCAATTGTATTGCAGGCTGAGGACTTTGTCCCTCCCATGTTCCTAATATAGGCCATTGCGGTAGTGTTATCGATTAACACCTGGACATTAAGTTTAGGTATTTTACTAGGCTTGTGAGTCCTAAGTAAACTGCTCGTAATTCTAAGGCATTTATGTGATCGTCTATTTCATCTTCTAGCCAGCGGCCACCTGTAGCTTCATTATCTCTATGTGCACCCCAGCCTTCTAAAGATGCATCTGTAGTGACTATTGTATTTGGTTCATCCATGTGGATAGGGTTGCTGGAATGGTTAATATGTGTTAACCACCATTGAATGTTGGCATGGCCTTCTTTCGATATGGTCATCAGCAACTCAAAATTACCTCTAGCTTTTGCTAGTGCGGAGCGTAGGCTACCATAAGGCCGATTAAAACTGCTACCTGTCTTATTTTTGGTCTTTTAATTGTTAATAAGTTTAACGCTGTGGTGTTAGATTTGTCAACCTTATCTGGTGTTAAGGTGATAGTCATAAGTTCTGTGTTTACAAAGAATCCCAGGAATTTTTAATTTGTGGTAGGTATAAGAATTGATTTCTTATCGTGTATGTAAAACCCTAAACGGATTAAAATATCGCAAAGATTCTTAATTGCTAGGTTGCATTCATTTTGTGTACGTGCTACAATGAAGGAGTCGTCAATGTAAGGGAAAGTGACATGGCCTTTCTTGGCCATTTCAGCAAAAACTGGTTTCAACAGTTTTGTGAAGAACCTGGGTGCACAAACTAAGCCGTTAGGTAGGCAGGTAAATTGATATAAATTGTCTTTCCAGAAAAACCGAAGGTATTTCCGGTGAGCTTCATAAATAGGGACTGTGTAATATGCGTCTTTAAGGTCTACACTCGCCAACCAAGCCCCAGGGAGTACTAAATCCCAGGCTGTTTCTAAGGAAAACATTTTGAAATGTTTGTATTCGACTAAGTTATTAAGTATTGTTAAATCGAGGATCATTCTGACATCCCCATTTGGTTTGGGTCTAGAGAATATGTTAGAAATCTATTCCCCTGGTGTGTGTTGAACCGTTGTAATAATACCTTTCTGTTCGTATTTTGTTACTTCCCTGTCTAAAGCTAGCTGTTTGTCTAAAGCTAGGCGGTAGGGAAAAGGTACTTCTGTTTGGATAGGGGTTTCTGTGAAGGGAATGTAAACCCCTCTAACTATTTGTAGGACAGTGTCGTCCGTAGTTAGTTGGTGCCAATCGCTAATATGGTTGGCAATATTACCGGCTTGAAAAATGCTTACACTGGGTGTGGGCTTTACTTGTTCGCTGGTTTGGGGAACTGCCTCTGTGGGGGAGTGTCCCTCCGGAAGGGGCGATTCCCGTCGTTCCACCCGTACTGGTTCCTTTGGCCGCATCCTCTCGGTTGGTACTGGCTGCGGTTCCCGAATCGGTTGGATTAGAAGCCGGTCCTGCGTCCCTGAAAATACGACCTGGATTTCTTGAACTTGGAGACGTTAGTGTCCTTTTTCCCGTCTAGGTGTTTGGACTGCTTAGCAGCTGTTTCCACCTGTTTGAACAGGTATTGGAGTTGTCCCCCAAACATCTTGCTGTTGTCCAGTGGTTTCCCTTTCACTGGCTATGGAGCGAGGAAGAGTGTGTACTCTTTTCCATCGTTGTCGACCATTTTCTTTGATCGGGCGACCTCTTTCCCTGCGTCGGTTGTGACCGACTTGAAGACATTTTCTAACCTGCGGTACGAGAGAAAGTTGCTGGTCGCTGTGAGCGTCGCGATGGCTGCGTTCATGTCTGGAGTGACAGTGGTGAACTTGTTCCCCACCATCATGCGGTTAGCTACTGGCATGATGGCTGATAGGGCTATGAACACTCCTTTGTGCACGGTGTGCAGACAAGTCTCGAACTTTCTGCGATCTTCGCTCATCTTGACGTCATCGTCAATTTCTTTGATGGTCGCCTGCGGTATCCGTTTTATGCCGGTGTATTGTTCGGCCAGTTTTGTGAGGGTTTCTGCGGGTTTGAAGGTGTCAAAATGACCCCTCAAGTTTTTGCGCATCAAGGAACAGGTGTTTATGCGCTTCTTTTTGTCTGCCCTGATCTTTTTGGCCACTTTCTCGGTGATGTCCGCGAAAGTGCCTGGGTGCGGATCGTCCGACTCCGAGTCCGTTGTCGTGGAGTCATTGGAGGAGTCTGAAGAGGAGGATTTAGCCTTCTTCTTCTTTTTGGACTTCGATTTCTTCTTAGTCCTTTTTACCTTTCTTGTCTTGTTGCGGGCTTGGTAGTATTCGTCTCCTTCGGACGAAAACTTTTTGCGCCGTCGCTTTTTCCCGATGACGATCTCTGAATCCGTCGTTTGGGGTTCGGACAGGTCCTCCCAGTCAGACTGGTCGGACGGAGAGCCCCGTTTGGTGGGCTTTTTAGGCAGTGGTTTTGGGAGCAGCTGTTGCAGCTGCTCACGAATGAGCTGACCATCTGCTCGTTGGCGTCCGGTTGGGAAGGCCCTGCCCAGGGAGCGATCACGTCACGCGGCTGCTAGGCGGCCAGGGGTCGCGTCTCCCTCGCTTAGGGTGTGTGGTACACCCTTGCTACCCTGCTTCGCTGCCATCTCGAGTCGTCTGAAAACGACCAAAAAGGTGTTTAGCACGAACTCAAGGAATAACTGAACAAGTCGAACAGGGTACGGGGGTGTATGGCCCAATAAAGGGTAATAAAACTGTATTTACACCAGTTTTACACCAGGCGTGAGTAAGCTAAGGTATATCGAAAGTGTAACAGCCGGCAGAGCGAACTGAAACCCAACGAGGGGTTGGGACCAGTGTAGTTCCCGCCCACACTCTCTGTATCATACACTTCTCCCACCCGTGGCTTCAACGCCTACAAGTTGGAGAAAATATTATGACACTCGGAGGTACGCCTCAGAAAAAACTAACATGACGACGAAATGGCTCCAGCCAACATGTCTCTCCGTTGGGCAACGGGTGGCAAATAAATCCTATCTAAGCAACGAAATGACCCATGTCAACATGTCTCTCCGTTCGGCAACGGGCGGCAAAAACAAAATGGATGCCTCAATCTACGGCACCGGATAAACACAATGCTTGAATAGTTACTTATTGGAAGTAAAACTCGTATTGAGAAGTCAATAAGCGTGTGCTATAAGCATTCATAAACAAGTATGACAGTTTATGTTCCGGTACTCACAGTAGAAACTGAGTTATCCGTGGTAAAAACTGCTGAGCTGCTCGTAACGTTCCTCCAGTTATGTTGCTTCCTTCTCCCTCGACCACGAGCAGCCAGAGGCTTAGTACCGAGGTAAAATATATATATATATCACAAGCAATGCGGTAACTTGCTGCCTGGTTCAGATCACGAGTCCTCCAGATGAAGGCAGTCAGTGTTCTCCCACCTGAGCTGCCCAGTGTCCATGTCACCAGCACCTTCAACTGGAGAGCAGGCGATGTCGGGGAACCACATCCCGGTCCATCTGAGTGGACCGGCTGGCTTCTGTCAGATTGATTCTGACACTGAGTGGAGGCGCAATATGCTTGCTATTATTGCCCACATGGTTCTTTGATACGAGATGCTTTCTGCTTGGCCAAATTGTACATGTGCCATATAAGGTCAAGGAAATGTGTTTTTATAGGGATCAGTACGCTAACTTTGAACATGCGCAATGACACACAGAGGAAAGGCTCGGATATATTCGAATGTATCACAATAGACCTCATGAGTGGGCTGAGTGGATTTAAAATGAGCCTCATTCGAAATTACTCCGACCACTCAAGGGGACTATTATATAATTCATTATCCTGATGCTAAACCAACGAGTCATTGCATTGTCCTAGTAATGCCGAGGTCCAGGCAAGGCAGCTACAAGTATCAACGTAGTAAGTTGTTGGCTTAACTCGGCCGCGTATCGACCCCATTACTTTCTGCACAGGCAATGAATTTTTGTCAAGTCATCTGAGTGTGGGCTGGATCTCGGCGACAAAAACGTAGTACCTTAGGAAGCCGCCAGGCTGCGTGACAGTTCACCTTCTCTACTCACTCAACACGTTACTTCCAGACATGGCAGATCATCCCCATTCGTGCAACACTTTCCTTTTCTTTATGTTTTCTGGTATTTGCTAGATATTCCAGACGGGGCAGAGGTGCTATATATATTATATAAATTGGGCTACGACGTAGGAGAATAAGAGACAAGACAAGAAGTGGTGGAAGCCTAGTTTATTTGCTGAGGCCTATCTGGCTGAGCAATAACCGCCCTACCAAGAAAAGATTTTAACTGGCGCCGATGTGACCCTGACAAGGTCTGACTGGCATATGACAACATGGTGGGGCGCCAGGATAGCGCAGCAGGAACCAGCCCGCAGCGAATATAACAATAATATATTGTGGGTTAATAATAAAGGCAGCATTAAATGCTAGGATCCTGCAGGATATAGGAATATAGCTCCGCCCCTTTATACTCATAGTAATAAATTATATATCCCATAAATTGGGCCGAGACATAGGAGAATAAGAGACAAGACGAGAAGTGGTGGAAGCCTAGTTTATTTGCTGAGGCCCATCTGGCTGAGCAATAACCGCCAACCCCAGCCGGCTAAACCGGCCCAGGCCCCAACCACTCCTCGTCTCACGCCTCCAGACGAAAGACTCATCGCTACCCGGAGATCATTTAATATTCGGGTTTGCAAAGGGGTTTTTAGATAGGAATACACGGTATCCGACGCCTCAACGAAGTCAAAATACTTTCGTATCTGGACCGATCTCATGGTGACCGAATTCTTTGAGTAGAAAAGCTTCTCAAATCCCCGCTGCTCTGCCCTCAGCTCCTCCAGTCCTGGAAAGACAGAACAGCGGAGCGTCGAAGAGGTGTGCACAGCACATAATCCGACCCACATCCACTCCACTAATCCTAGCGGCACTACCCTCTACGTCTAGCCTGCTGAGGGCATCACACACCACATTAACTGTGGTATTTATGTAAGTTGATAAGAATGTAAAGTTCTTCTCGACTGCAAGCCAGAATAATTTTCGCAGCATGGACATAATCCCAACTGATCTGGATCTCCCTGAATTAAGAGCGGATTGGACTACCGCGCTGTCCGTTATAAATATAATCTCGGAATCCTCCCATCCTGATGACTAACGTGTGGCCGCCTCCATCACAGCCCTCATCTCTTTTATGTTTATGTGGTCCCTCCCTGCCTCAGTGGGGAGCACCACACGATGGTGTCCTATCAGCTGTCCTAACACTTCATTGTCCTCTGATTTAAAGGAAGCAGCTAACCAGTCAGTCTCATGCAAAGCACCGATTCCCCAATTCGAAGCGTCACTGTAGACCGCGGTAGTTACCGCAAACTTCCCGAGCATACCCGCCTTACCATTAAATTTTTCAGCGAATGATGCCCACCAGTTGATATCCTCCCTAAATCCGGCATTAAGCCGTGCACGGTAGAATGGCTCGTGCATGGTGCCTATAAGGTCGTAGACCCGCCTACTAAAAGTTTGCCCACCCCTGATAACTTTGGCGCAGTGTGTGAGGTGTCCGGCGAGTCTCTCGAGTTCCCTACGGGTCGCCTTCCTACGACCCAAGAAGAGCAGGAGGATGTCCCGAAGCTTCTTCAATTTATCGTCAGGGAGAGTAAGTTCCAGCGACTCCGAGTTTACATCGATCCCTAAGAAACTAATTTTCTTAGCTGGTGAGAGCAATTTTTTAAAACTGATAAAAAAAAACAATCTGCGCAATATAGAGAGTACACGTTGTTGCAACCCTGTAGTTTCTTCCTCCGTACTACCCAGAATGCAGAAATCGTCTAGATAGTTAATAATTCTGCACACCCCCTCTCTGCCTGCGCATCGGACAATGAAGTCTGAAATTCTAGAGAATATATACGGACTAGACGAGAGACCCTTTACAGAGTCTCCCGTCCATCATATAGGTTCCCACCGAATCACCCTCAAAAACCCAGTGAAGCCCCTGTCTTTTCCTATGTTCTGGTTTAATATGGACAGCACGGTAAGCATCCTTGATATCAATAGTGGCTAGGTAGTCGCCCCTCTCCAGGCATTCTACCACGTCATCCAGCCCACTATATTTAAACTTGGGGGCCACCCCCTTTGTGTAATTGTTGACACTCCCACCTTTTGGTTTACTACAGTCAATGACACTTCTCCCACCGCCATCATCTTTTGGAACGACGAAGATCCCATGTATACAGGCCGGAGGACTATCGACTTTCCTTAGGACTCCCTCCTCTAACTCCGCTGCTAGCCGGGTCTCTATTATATTTCTCTCCCATCTAGATTTCTCTCTCCCGCTGACAGCCATACGTTACGTCACAATCGTCATCAATAACATGGAACCCAAAGACCGTGCCCTGAAGGAGAAACATAGCATCTATATCAGTGTCCCCCCTACAAAATGCTTCTGCAAACAAACGACAAGGTTTTAGTTGACATGGCATAGAAAACAATTCGTAAACGCATGCGCAAGTGCCATTCAGACAGTCATTGTCCACCCGAAAAGTCACGTAATTACTGTTTGTGTTCTCCCTTACTGACACGCCCCAGCGTTTATCGCTATCACAATGCACTCTTAATAGGTCCTCGTAGCCTGCCCGCGCTATCGCGGCAGACACTCCGGTCAGCTGTTCACACAATCCAGGTTTGTTTTTTACGTGTGGGTGTTCCAATCCCTGTGGTGTCACCCGAGATACTCCCTGGTAGGCCTCGTCCTCCAATCGCACATCCCCACCCCGTATCTCACTGCTGCTCCTCCCTGCGCATTGCTCCAATGTAGGGTAAATATTCCCCTGACCTATCTCCCATGTTGTGACTGGTTGCATGTTCATTCTCCCATTCGCGCGTTGTGAGCTGTTGTCAATGGGTGACGTATCCAATATTGCCTGACGTTGATCAACATCCCATATTGAAGCTCCAGTAGTCTCCACCTGCATCCAGAGTTGAGGCGCGCTCCCCACACCAACAGTACCCTGTCCACTCGTGACTACTGTTGGGTCGGACACAGGTGTGCTCTCAGGGAGGTGCCCCAATGTTCTAGTAGGTCAGTCCTTACAAGTGACTCTCTTGTGGCCCCTACCGCCACACTTTGAACACTTGTGTTTGTACCTGCACTCCGCCTCCTTCTTGCTGCAGCCCTGTTCGCTGTTCCAGGCATAGCAAGCCGTGTTTGGCTTGCCGTCTCGACTGCCTCGCTTCCCCTCACTGTATTTCCGTAAAACTGACTGCTTCTTCTTTATCTTGTCCGGGCCGTAATGAAGAACACTTTTTCCCGTATGGGTGCTGGAAAATGCCTCAAACCCTCGTTTGACCGCCAACTTACGGATACACAAGTCATAGTCTGCATGCGCACTATCTTGATATTCACCATAGCGGGCCTGGTGTGAGAGGAAATAAATGTGTTCCCACATTGCCCGGTGGTCCTGGAGAGACATCTCTGGAATTTCTAACACCCAGGCAGCGGTTGCACAGATAATTTCTTCGCAGTTAAGTTTTTTCACATCTTTTTTGGACTCGACATGTCGCTTCAGGGGCCACCTACTTCTCAGTTTTCGATCCACACTGTCCACCGACGAACTGCTGGACGAACGTCGACGTCGGTGCCGCCGCTCCCTCGATCTATTCCTTGAGCGTCCGTAGTTTGAATAGCCCAAATCAGTCGTACCGGTGGCCAATGGCTGGTCGTTGGCCGGCATCTTGCATGTTGCCCCGACCGGGCTATCTTCCCGACGTTGAGGTGAATTCATCGCAGCCTCTCTACCGAGCCCTCCTTTCTTCTCCCGTGCCGCTAGGAGACGGTCCCGTTCATCTTTTAGCTCCATTAGCTCATCCTCCAATTTTAGTTCTTCCAACTCTCGCTGCACCGCATCTCGTTGTTCCTCCAGAGCCAACTTGTCAGATGTAGGTTCCGGCTCTGACTCCCCCGTCGTCGACTTAGGCATCTTACCGGCACTGCTTCGTGTAGTTCTGCACGTTGGTTCCACTGTCCTTTTCCTCTTACTGCAGTAATCTACTTCGACTCCGTCGTGACTCGATCCACACACTGCGCAGAAGTCTATCGTCATAGTCCCTTGAATCGATCGGGCTGGGTTCTGTGAACTATCAAATGTTACGACTATGTATGTAATAGTTGCAGAGCACAAATTTGTGGTAATGGTATCGCATTCCAGGGCACTGATGGACTACGGCGCTGTTCGACTCCCTCATGACTCGATCCACGCACTGCACAGAAGTCTATTGTCATAGTCGTATCAATCCCCTTGTATGTAGAAGTTGCAGCAAAATGTGAAATAATGGTATCGTATTCCAGCTCACTGATGGTCGACACACGTGAATTTTCCGATTAATGCCGATCTCCACTTGTGTCGCTGCGCTTTACCGCTGGGCTATGGCAGCCAAAATACAGGTGTGTTATAGCCTGAACCATGGTGTCCGTTTACAGTACTAAGGTCCATATACTGCAGCTCAGTTACATGAGTTTCACTTGATTATTGCCGATCTCGATTCTTGGCGCTCCGCTTTTCAGCTAGGCTATGGCAGCCCAAAGTACCAGGTGTGTTATAGCGTGATCCATTGTCTTCATTTACAATACTAGGGCCCATATATTGCAGAACAGCTATATCTTACTGTAAAGCCTCTAATTAAGTTTGTCTAAATTTAGGAATCACAACTATGTTAACTTAGTTCAGTTATTTTCACATTAATTGTCAATGCAGCATAATGAATTGCGATGTCAGCATGGCAAGTGTGTCAATCGGTGCTAAGTCAAGATATTTTTATTTATTTATTCATTTATATATTTTTTTTCCAACAAGTTTGTCGAAAATACAGTCGATCGAAATTACAGTCGATGATCGATACGACCCTCCTGCCCTCCAATGCTTGCATTCCGTCGAGTTAGCGACTCACAAACCCAACCGCCGATCGACACTGACATCGACACACGTGAAGTATTTTTCTCAACCGTCGAAAATTCAAAATGTTTTTACGATACCGTCAGCTTTGCCGGTCGTTCCTCCATATGGACAGTTGAAATTGACTCACAAGCCCGTCACTGGTGATCGATACACGTAGGTCGAATACAATGAAATCGACACACGTGAATATTTTCCTAACGGTTGAGATTCAAATTGTTTTTACGGTAGCATCAGTTTTGCCGATCGTTCCTTACTGTGGTCGGTTGAAATCGATACACAAACTAAATCATGGTGATCGACACACACAGAACTCGACACAGGTGAAATAATATTTTCATTGTCGAGAAGTCAAAATGTTTTTACGATACCGTCAGCCTTGTCAACTTTTCCTCAATATGGCGAGTTGAAATGGACTTCCACATCGTCGAATCGATAGTCCCTCGATCGTCCTACACCAGTATTCCAACCTTGTAGTCGTCCGCTGTCCCGGACGACAGGTATAGCAGAAAACACAGGTAGCTCGTTGACTGTGTCTCTAGACCTCCCTAGACATTCAGGTCAGTGTAGAAGTTTAAATTTTAACTGGCGCCGATGACAAGGTCTGACTGGCATATGACAACATGGTGGGGCGCCAGGATAGCGCAGCAGGAACCAGCCCGCAGCGAATATAGCAATAATATATTGTGGGTTAATAATAAAGGCAGCATTAAATGCTAGGATCCTGCAGGATATAGGAATATAGCTCCGCCCCTTTATACTCGTAGTAATAAATAATATATCCCATATATACACACATATACGTCTGTGTCTAAAATCGATGATTAAGAGTAAGCTTTTATATAATATTGAATGGAGAGCCTTCTATCGGTTGCGGTGATACATGTTGTGCGACCTATAAATAATACCTCAGACAAAACGATCGTCGGATTTCTTCCATTGCTAAAAAAATTATCCAACTTGTGCTCATATCAATAACATTGCACTACAATTCAATTACTAGCATAAAGGTGCTTATTTGCAGTTGGTTTGGGTTTTATATCCTGGCAACATCTCAGGTGATATCAAGACGAGAACCCAGTACTGACGCGTGACAGTGTGCACTCATGGCAAATTTTTGTTGTTGTTGGTCCATTAGTTTAAGCAGGGGAAATTTCAGTCATAGACGACTGGTCTTCCTCATTCCACTGCTGGTCGATAGAAAGCCCGAGCCTACACTTTTACCGACCCAAGGGATTTTTAACCTCCCACACCACATAGACATGGTATGAGAGCAACCGGCCTTTGATGACTCTGTAAGTTATACACAGTGGTGGAAATCCAAATTGGCAGAGCTGGGGGCATGGGGAATCGAACCGCCGACCCTCAGATTAGGAGTTTGATCTAGAAAAAAGTCAGACACTCTAACCACTCTGCCACAGTAGAAAGGAGTGGGGTAGAAAGGCTGCAATTTCAGTCAAATGTAACTAAATATTGACGCTCTATAGCATCTTATTTTTTTCTGTGAAACCATGATTAGTTTAATTTCGTCATTCATTTTCGCCAACCAAAAATAACGTAGATTCCAGGCTATACAAGGCAGTCATATCAACATGTTATCACAGAACATGTCAGTGGTTTAGGTTAATCAACATTTTTATTGAACCATAAATGTCTATATATATATTATATATAGTATATATATATTACATTAATCAATCTAAGTGTCCTTGGCATAATTCTATTGATAAAATAAGATACATAAATGGTTCCCTAATCCATGTCTTTATGTCTGAGATTATAGGGATTTATCTAAGCATCGGATGCCAGGCTACTGATAATGATATATAATTCCATCAAAGGACTTCAGTGCCATAGTGCTATCGGACACTCGCTAAACCTGTGGTTTAAGTTAAGTGCTTGTATATTTTATTGTATTACTGTATGATGAATGAGTAAACCTGGTATGTTTTATGGGGATTTTGAAGCATTTCATCTCTCAGAAATACTTTGAGGGGGGGATGTGATATATGCGTAATAGACGTCTAGACACGTCTGTAATATATGCAAATGAGATGACGTCATGGAAAAGTTTGGCCGGCTATGGTTTGAGCCCTGCAGGGGAATAAAGTCATTCAGTATCCAGAAGTCAAAGTGTTCAGAAGTTGTACTTTCATAATTACTATGTGGGCGGCTTTGTCTCGTGCCAAGTGGCCTCCAACCATTCAGTTATACTCGCATCACCCAGTTAACAATAACATGATCATATCCCACTACCTGCGCAGGTACCACTAGGATTCCAAGCCATAATGAAGTTATTCCCAGATATCGGGTATAGGGAAGGACATGAGATATTCCCCAGACCCAGCGGTCCCATGCACCGTAGTTGAGCAATACAACTTTTATTAAATGACTTTAACATAAAAGAAGCTGAACCTTCAATGTCGTTTAACATGAAACATTCCACTGTAACCTGCAAGGGCCAGTCTCCTTGATGGAGCAGCAATATCATATTTTAGTTTTTAAAACGATTTATTTCATCAAACAACTTATTTATTTTGTTCACCGTTGGAGCACTGGTGTTCCAGCCATATACCATAGACATACCAACCTCTTCTAAATTGCCATCAAAGAACTTCAGTGCCACAGCTCATGCGTGGAGGAAAGGAAGGTGAAATTGTACACAAGTTATTTGAAAAAGTGGGGCTTACATTGCTTATTGAAGGATGTAAGAGTAATGAAACCAACTTTAGCGGAAGTCGTCAAGTTTCTCAGAATGCTTGAAGACGAAGGATTAGGATATGGTGCAATTAATGCAGCAAGATGTGCTCTCTCTATTTTCTTACCAAGAATAAATGGACAGTCAATCGGTAAATATCAAGTAGTTACCTGGTTTCTTAGATCGGTATACGAAAGAAACCCACCAATGCCAAAATATAACAGGTTTTGGGATGTATCAGTAGTCTTTAAGTTATTCAAGGATTGGCCTTCTAATAAACATTTATCTGTTAAACAGTTAGGTTATAAGTTAGCAGTACTAATATTGTTAGTAACTGGACATAGAGGACAGACTATTGTAGCTCTGTCTCTAAATTGTTTAGAGATAGACAGTAAGGAGGCGACGTTTGATTTAGACAAACTATTGAAATCTAACCATACAGGGGATCCACTATCTTCAGTGCATCTCACCAGCTTCCCAGAGGATCGACATATTTCTGTAGTGTCTACTATTAAGGAATATATATCCAAGACTAAAGGCCCTGTCACATTATGGCGTATGGCGGGAGCGTATGTCGGCATAGCCGCTTTACGTCATATACGTCGGCATACGCCGTATACGCTACTCATACGCTACTCATATGCTACTCATACGCTACTCATACGCCGTCAGGTGACAGCTTATGTGAAGCGTATGAGGCATACGCCGCCATACGCTTTCATAAATCCGTCCGTCCCCATTTTTTGTGCATGCTAAAAAAATCACGACCTACGGGGGCGTATGGTTCTTACGCGACACATACGCTGAGCATACACCGGCATACGCTCCACGTACGCTGGGGGTACGCCGGCATACGCTAGGGGTACGCCGGTGTATGCTACTCGTACACGCAACTTGCGTCACGGGCATATCACGGGCGTATCTCGGGCGTATGCAGCGTACGCAGAACCTACGCGTGGCGTATGAGAGCGTATGAAAAGCGTATGGGAGGCGTATGCGAAGCGTATGGCGGCGTATGCCCGACCTATGGTCTCGGTATATAAAGGCGACCCACGGCATTCCTTCGGTCATTCCTGCTCTGCTGCTCATACAGGATGGATGCCCAGGCACTGCAAGTACAGTTCCAGCTTTTCTACACAGTTGCCCTTCATCACCATGAGCTTACTCTACTCCTCATGGTTCTTCTGGCGTCCCGTATCGAGAGACGAAGGAGGAGGGAGCGGCGGCGACGATCAGTGTGGGTCAGACCCTGGATTGGGAGGTGGCCACAGTTTGGCTTGTTCGACAAGCTCATGGTCGAGCTCCGCAGCGAGGACACCGCGTCATTTGTGAACTTCATGCGGCTGCCTCCCCAATTGTTTGACGAGATTGTGGCGCGAGTGGGACTCAGGATCGCCAAAAAACGGACCACATTCAGGGTGCCGCTCGACCCGGCGCTGAAAATAGCACTTACTCTGCGGCACCTGGCATCTGGCACAAAATACTCCTCATGAAGTTTGGGTGGAGGGTGCCCCACAGCACACAGTCGCTGATAGTGCGTGAAGTCTGTAAGGCCATCGTCGACGAGTACATGGCCGAGGTCATGACGTGTCCGACGACTCCAGAAGGGTGGCATGCCGTCGCGGACCTCTTTTCAGAGAGGTGGAACTTCCCCCATACCTGTGGCGCTCTGGATGGGAAGCACATCGCCTGCCGGTGCCCTCCAAAGAGTGGGTCGCTCTACTACAACTACAAGGGCTTTTTCTCCGTGGTCCTGTTGGCGCTTGTAGATGTGGATTACAAATTTATCTGGGCAGATATTGGCGGTATGGGCTCCGCGTCCGATGCCCAGATTTACAATGCCTCCGAGCTGAAGGCGTGCACAGAAGGTGGCACCATTGGCTTTCCGAACCCTGAACCGCTCGTCGACGGCCAGAAGGATGTGCCGTATTTTCTGATCGGTGACGACGCCTTTGCCCTGCGGCCGACCATGATGAAGCCGTACGGCAAGAGGGGCTTGACCAATGACGAGCGACTCTTCAACTACCGGCTTTCCCGAGCTAGGAGAGTGGTGGAGAATGCCTTTGGCATTCTAGCCAACCGCTTCCAAGTGCTCCTGACGACTATGCAGCACCACCCCTCCAACGTGAAGCTCATCGTCAAGGCGTGCATGGTTCTGCACAACCTCATGAGGACACGCTACCCAGCGCTACAGAACATGCAGCTGGATCGTCCTGAGACAGCCACCAACAACTTTGTGCCTGGAGGTTGGCGAGAGGGCCACAACCTTCCTGACATTAACGTTGTACCTGTTAACCCCAACACCGCGTCCAAGCTAGGAAAGGAACAGCGCAATGTAATTAAAGACTGGGTCGTCTCACCCGCCGGAGCACTGTCATGGCAAGACAGGATGATCTGACAAAACATTTTATCAGTCTGTATGCGCTGTGTCTGTCTACTGTTTTTGCAAACATGTCTGTGATGTTGTGACATGTCTCCTGTTATATGAGATGCTAATATGTTTATATGTCTAGTAAAATAAACGATATCATTTTATAGATATGAAAACACAATTTTACATGTCTGTTACGTTCTTTCGCTCCCTAATTTAAAGTCATCTAGTTAATGTAATTGTAATGAATCTCCTCTCTTTTTACATGAATTAATCTTTTACATACATACTAAGAACACAGGGAAAAATAGAGTGACACAGAGACAGAAAGGGGGAGACGAGTTAGAGGGAGGGAGGGGATAGAGGGAGGGAGGGATGGAGGGAGGGAGGGAGGGAGGAGATGGAGGGAGGGAGGGAGACAGAGAGAGAGGGAGGAAGAGAGATAGAGGAAGGAAGAGAGATAGAGAGAGGGAGGAAGAGAGATGAAGAGAGAGGGAGGAAGAGAGATAGAGAGAGGAAGGAGATAGAGAGAGGGAGGAAGAGAGATAGAGGGAGGAAGAGAGATAGAGAGGAGGAGGGGAGGAGAAGATAGAGAAGAGAGAGAAGAGAGATAGAGAGAGGGAGGAAGAGAGATAGAGAGAGAGGAAGAGAGAGGGAGGAGAGAGAGAGAAAGGAGGAAAGGGGAAGGAGAAACATTATTATAAATATTTTAAATTTAAGGTTTTTATTTATGTTTTAATTTTAATGTTAATTGTACTTTAATATATAACAATTAAATGATGGCATGCCTTTACTGAACACGGACACAACAATTAAAAGTGACAGTATATTTATTGAAACATCTTGACATATAAATGTACAAACAATATATATACATATATACATACAAATAAATAAATAAGATAAATACGACTACATATATACATATATACATATATACACATACAATCACTTCTCTCCCTTGCCGTTGGCATCAGCTGGCGACTGTGAGGCTGAGGCGAATAAGTCCAAATTGGACCCTAACATGCCCGATATCCCGGATAACCCCGACAAGTTTAAGAGTCCCTCCGGGCTGGCCGACTCAGACAAGTTCACTTCGGGGTCGGCGCGTGTCGGAGTCACCATGTCTGTGGCAGCGCCAGTCCCTGGCCATGGCGGACCCACAGTGGGCGGAGCAACCCCGCGCACCACAACTGTAGGAGAGGCCCTCGTGTGCGGCACCATTCCTAAAGTCCGTACTTGTGCGGTTTGCGGTGGTGACGGCCGTACCACTGGCGGAGCTGGAGGCAGAGGCTGAGGCAGAAGACTTGGCAGAGGTGGGTGTGGCAGTGGCGGATGAAGACTGTGTGGCACGCCCATATAGCAGTCCACGTACTCCTGTGTCTGCGCAGGCCACTGGTGGGGTTGAGGCTGGTATGCCTGACGTGTAGGTGCAGGAGCCGGTGCAGGAGCAGGAGCAGGAGCCGGTGCAGGAGCAGGAGCAGGACCAGCCCCACAAACCACCGGTGCCACGAATGTTCCTTCCTCCTCCTCCAGATGGTGCGACACCATGCGGTTGAGTGCACCGCAAATGGACACAAACCGCTCCTCTGGCATCGTGAGGATCATGTCCCGCATATAGTTGGCGAATGCCACTCGCTTCGTCACCGCCGGTGGAGGTGGAGGAGGAGGCGACTGCATCACCTTGAGGATGTCGGCAGACTCATCGAACCTCTTGTGGATGGCAGCGAGGAGGTTGTTGTCGACTGGGGCAGATCGCTTCCCTCTCCCCTTTCCCCGCTCTTGGGATGTAGCGGGAGGAGTGGGTGGAAGATCCTCGTCCATCGCCACCTCCACATCGTTCCCGACATTCTCCTCCACGCTCAGATCGAGCTGCGGAGCCGCGACAGGAGTGGCCAACTGCAAGACAACATCATAACACAACATAAGTAACATGAATGCAAATCGATATTTCGACAAAAGACACGACAAGTCAACAGTAAATCAAAAATATATAAAGCAAAAATAATTAACGTTAAATGCAAACATGGATTTATAACGATTATATCACGATACATCTATTGTCAATATCTCGATTTAAGAACAACTACACAACAACTCAACATTAAAGAAAGAAATAACATTAACAAATTACTAGAATATTAGATGTTGCTAGGACGTAAAACAACAACAAACAAACAAACATAAATACAACAAAAGCATAACATAACAAACTTAGAATACGATACTAATGGCCGCACTTGTCAGAACGAAAAAAGATTATGTACTTACACTCCTGCAGGGCTCCGGTCGGTGACGGACGACGGACCGCAGGAACCCGAACTTGCGCAGGATCCACTGCTCCCGCTCAGTCAGGTCAGCAGCTCCGTCCCCGCTCTTTTTCTTGTGGAGCCGCGTGTTCGTGTCCTTGAGCGACTTGAACCACTTCTGGAGATGGAGTGTTGTGGTCCCCAGAAGTGTCGCCTGGTCCTCCCACATCTTGGCCTTTCTGTCTGAGCAGCGGTAATCCGTGAGCTTCATGTTCCAAATGATGGGGTTCTCCTGGAGGAAGTCCAACATTTGATCCTCCTTGAAGACCGACAGAAAACAGTCGCTCTTCTTGGCCCTCTGTCTCTTTGACGTGCCGATGGCAGCAGTGCTGTTGGAGGCGGCGGAGGCAGCGGACGACGCCCGTGAGCTGCCCGCAGAGGCAGGAGATGGCGAGCTGGAGCGGGGACGCCAGCGTTGCGTCGTCGACCTCTCCACTTGCATCTCCAGCTCCTCCAGTGGAGAGTGGTGTTCTGGAGAGTAGTGTTATGGAGAGTGGTATTGTGGAGAGTGGTGTGGAGAGTGGCGAGGTGGCGAGGCAGGTGAGGAGGCTGGTGATGGAGAGCATTGTAACAAAGTCTGCCTCTTTCTGCCTCTCCCACAGCCTCGTCCTCCTCTTGTAGTTACAGCAGCTCTGGAGGCTGGTGTAGTAGCAGTAGTACTGGTAGTAGTAGTAGTAGCAGTAGCAGAAGCAGCAGCAGCAGTGGTGTTCCTCTTAGCAGGCATGGTGGCAGAGTGAGGGGAACCTGTTGCTCCAGGCTATATATACCCAGGAGCCACCAAGCGGCGGACCGCGGAGAGATACCATAGGTCGTGCATAGGTCGTGCATAGGTTTCGCATACGCTCCTCATACGCTCCTCATACGCTCCTCATACGCTCCTAAAATATTCATACGCTCCTCATATGCTCCACATGCCAATCAAAACAGTCAAAAAATGTCGCAGCACGCTCCCATACGCTCCTCATAGGCTCCTCATACGCTCCTCATAGGTCCCCCATACGCTCAAACCCACCCGAAAGTTCACCGAAGGTCATCATAGGCCGGCACCAGCACGGCGTACGTAGGTTTTCAATACGCTCCCGCCATACGCCATAATGTGACAGGGCCTTAAAGGAATAAGGAACTCTGGACAACTCCTCATAAGCTTGATTAAACCACACAAAGCCATTTCGAGTGACACTCTCGCTAGATGGACAATTACGGTGTTAAAATAAGCGGGGGTCAACACTGACCGCTATGCTTCTCACTCAACGAGAGGCGCGATGGTATCAAAGGCGAGACAGTTAGGAATCTCAGTTAAGAGGATCCTCGCCCATGCAGGCTGGAAGACGGCTAGATCGTTTGCTAAACATTACAACAAACGACTAGAAAAGTCTCGTGGCCTGGCAACTCAACTACTCACCAATTAACAAGACAGGTGAGAACAACATAACAATTGTTTATTGAAATGATGGTTGAATGTTTGTATTAAGGATTAGGTATACTATATGGTACACTATGTAGTGCAGAAGAATAAGAAATTTATAGTTACAAAGAGGTGTTAAGAGGATAAAAATGAATTTACGTAAAAGTCTCCCCAGCCTGAGGCTAGCCAGAGGCGTAGTACCGAGGTAAAATAGTATAGTTATACGAATCTTACCTTGGTATAGATGATGGATAACTGTTGTTTTCCCGAGGTACAAGCCTCGGGTAGATGTGGGCTAGGTCCCACCCTCCACACCCTACCATGTCTATTATGTTTGCTTGTAACAAGAGGAAAACATGATAGTATCCATTGAAAGTGAGATCATTTTTATCCTGAATAAGTAGGTAAAGATTGCTGGACAGGATGTGCTTCCTTAACCTACTTGAGGTTACCTACTATAGTGCGAAATCCATCTGCAACGTGGCGCCAGGGATAACTAGATCACATGGTTCTTCACCAAAAAGATCATTACGACGCATCTTGCAAGTGTGTGACCAAAGCATAAAATCACCTTTTTACATTGAGATGTGTCAAACTTTTTGGCGTGGGTGGCAAAGTTGGACGTATACATACCGTATACATAGCGTATGGCCAACGTATGGCTAATGTGCTTCCCAGTGAAAAATGCTTGAATTACGCTCACGGTAAGTTCGCAGAACACCGGTGAACGTTATATTCGTTATTCGATTGCCAGAACTACGCCTCATATGTTACATACGTCAAGACACAGTGGAGAAACGCAAAATGTACGTTAGACGTTCATTAGATGTACGTTATCCATGCGTTGTCAGTACACGGACTGTACGTTTCCACTGCCTTTTATGTAGGTCAACATAGTGAACAAAGTAGTCTAATGTACATCAAACATACATCGACATATGCCTAACATATACATAGCATATGACTGATGTAACACCGATACGTTGTCGTACATCGAAAGTTTTGTGCATGCACAAAACCTTCGCGACCCCCTAACGAGCATCGACGTATGTTGATGTACATTGACATACATCGATGTACATCGACATACGCATAATGAACGCGTAGCCCATTAGATCTATCCCAACATAGCGGCCAAAAATCACTTATGGCAGCGTACATTTGCGCGATGCGTCGTAATGTGACAGCCCCTTTAAAAGTTTAATATCAATTTGAATCAACGATGAGTACTTTCCACTCTGGCGAAGCCAGGAACTGGTACAGTTTGTTTGTTGTTGTTTTACGTCCTAGCAACATATAAGGTCATATCAGAACGGGTACTGACTTGTGACAGTGCGCACTCATGGCGACTTTATATATAGTGCTGCCTCACTGGGAGATCAGGCCACCAGCACCATAACCTGATATCCCACTCAGTCACATTATCCTGACACTGAGCCAACCAGTCTTTGCCCTGTCCTAATAATGCCGAGTGCTTGGCTAGGAAGCGATAAGTATCAATTTTTAAGTCATTGGTTTGGCTCAACCAGGGTTCGAACCGACGATCCCAGGGTCTACCAACACGGGAGATGGACGCTCTAACTCATTCGGCCATCCCGTCTGGTCGGTGTATAATTCGAGGCGCATACATTTAACTATGGCTATATGTATTCGCTTTGATGACCTTTAGAACGTATAAACTCCTTCCGTCTGCGTCGAGCGGACGCTGCCAGACGCTTCCGCCTTCCAGTTCCACTCACCAGGTCCACATGGCACCCATTACTCATGTAGCACACGCCATGCACAAACCCGATACAGCCGCACCAGTTCGTGTGTCTAACCCCGTCACGTGCTACACCATGCTCATAAACCATGTACCAATTGTTAAACCACTTCACAAATGTAATTCTGTTGACAGAAAATGTGAACTTCAGTTAATATTTGTTCCCATTTTTACCAAAAAGATTGCGTGTAAACCCAGCGGTTGTTGAATTAACAGCAGACGACATCGTGTCTATTGTGAGGGAGAACATTACCGGTAACTTGAATGTGGCGGAAATATTCTTGTTTGGTTTCTGGTCTGAATAATAAAACAAGTTAACATTTATCTAGTTGTTAAATAGTATTGTTGTTAAGGAACGTTGTGCAGATGTAAACAGCTCAGGCTTATCAAAATACATGCATCGTATTTTATGAGTGGAAATGATATAAACACGGCATCAAATTGTCACAAGAAAGGGCGATTTCCCGAGTTCCTCCCAGCTGAACTGCATCAGTTTGCGTATACATAAATCAAATGTCGTCAGCTGTCGCCATGTTAACGGCAGACGGCCAGCATTACCGACAGACTACGACCTCCGCGGTACGGACGACTCCGGGAGGAACACGCAACAGCTTTCGAATGCGCGCAGGAACACGGCCACGTGTCACTACTATTACTTATTAGTATTACTAGCCGGGAATAGCTGCACGAGAACCACCTTATACTTCCACCCATCAGCGCCGACCTTTAACCAGGCGCTGTCAGTGTCAGTGTCAATTGTGTCAGTGTCAGTAATGTCAGTGTCAGTAGTGTCAGTGTCAGTCAGACCGCGCAGCGGGCCGACCTCTGGCGCCAAAATGTTTACGTGCGGGGACGGAAACACTTAATTGTGGTTACCAATACCACGTCACGGTAAACAGTATACGTTATCACATGTTGGTATAACATGTTGGATCTATGCATGTCATGGCCTGAATTGAAAACAGTTTAAAGACATGC